>OX940983.1:27795268-28334066 GCA_954871275.1 Leptopterna dolabrata
TCTCTCAATACCTCTCTTTACAATTTTATAATTACATTTAAATATCCAATGTGCATTTCCAGGGATGAAAATAATATCATTTAGACATAACAGAAGTTTTGGTTGGACTCAACCGAATGGCTCAACACTGTAATCCCAAACATTCGCTTAATTTCTTATTATTTTCCGGTGACAAAATCACTCAAATGCCACAAAATCATACTATTAGGTAGGTGACTGAATTTTTTAAAATTAAAAACATTTTTGTTTTTAGCGAATTTAAAAAAATGACGCTATTACAATGGGTCCAAAATGTTCAGAACATGAATTTTTTAATTTATATATTTTATTTTATAGGCAAATCGTTTCAGAGCATCCCGAATTCATCCCTAGATTTAAAAAAAATTATATTATATAATGTTATATATATATATATATATGTATTTATTAATTAATGTGTCACCCCAGACAATATCTAATGTCCTTTGGTAAATGATGTCCCATTGGTAAAATGATGTCCTTTTTGATGTCCTAAAATGATTTGGTAAATTATGTCCTTTGGTAAAATCCCGTATTTCGTCAAAACATTCGTATTTCCATATGAAAGAATGAGTTCGAAGATTAGCAATTTTAAAAAATTCTGAGGTGATCAAATTTGAGTTTTTAGACGTCAAAAATCGGTAAAACTGCTAAAAGTGCGAACAATTAAAGACAGAAATATACCTTTTCAGTTGTTTTGGGCCAATTTGGATTTTTTTGGGTTGGTATTAAGGACTAGGATCGATATTATTAATTCATTTGACGTTGTGTTCACGACTATTACGATAATAAAACGTCTGCCAGTTCGAGTAGGCAGTAGTATTATAGCTTCCTCACTTGAATCACATGAATGTATAGAATAGTTGGGTAGGTTCATTCAATGGACAGGTGGGGTATCTATGCATGATTTTGATACGAGACCATCTGCTATCCAACCGCGTGTAGTAGGTACCCTCAAAATGTCAGCTATCTACGACTATTTTTCGCGTAACTAGAAGCGTTCCAAGGAAAAGATCAACATTTCATGTTCGCACATGTGCAGACGAAATTCACATTACGATTCCAATGAAATTCATGTGGAACTTTTAAAGTATTATTCCTGATCGACCCTCGAAGTTTGAATTCATTTAACGATATTTAAGGTAGTTATGGGCGTTTCAAGTATTTCACGTTTGCGTATGCGCAGACGAAAGTTACAGTACTTTTTCAATGATTTTCGTATTGGACTATTTGTGGCCGAAACCGCACCTACCCTCCAAAGTTTAGCCCATTTCAACCATTATTTGGGGTAGTTATTGGCGTTACAAGGAATTGACCACAGACAGACAGACACGGAACCAAAAATGTTCCTTGATGTCTGAAACGCAACATGGTAGTGGAAATTTTCGTTTTGGAGGGCACGATTTTTTTTTTACTCAATCACGAATCCAAGGACCTTCCGGTAGTGAGGAAGCGAAATATTTTTTTCAAATAAGAGTGGGTCAAAGTTGACTTCAAAAACCAGGGTGATCAAAAATAGGTAATTTAAATTAACCCAACTAAGATGAGATGTTTTCAATTTTATTCCTCACTCTAGCTCCCAAATTTAAGGCTAACGTGGAGTACAAGTGAGCAAGTGAGAGGGGAAGATTCGGAATTAACTCCGTTCTCACTCGGCAGCGGAATGATCAGTTTTCAATTTGTAAATTTTTTGAGCTTCTTTTAGTCAATAAAACTTGTAATTTATAGAATCATAATAATATACTAAGAATCATGATAGAAAGATAATAATAATGGAAAAAATTAATTTTTTAATTATTCGGAATTGGATTGGGATTAGGTGCCTAATTAAGATTAAATATGATCAGGTAAAACTGATTTTTTCCACAGGAACAATCCAAAATTTCTCCGTAATATCGGACTGATCTAATTCATTTTCGAAAAACCAACAAAATTCAGCAGGGTGAAAATACAGAACGAAAAAGGAAGTCCGAAGAAAGAAAGATGGGACTTACAATTCGCTCGCATGCTCGCATCAATATAATTCTTTCTTATGCTAAATTATTCAATTGAAAGATAAACACTCGACTGAATGTTCTGAACACTCGAACACTCGAAATGAAATTTCTGGGAGGTCAGCAAGACAAAAAATGCAGCGTATTTGTATTTATTTTGATTTCTATTTCTGTCTTGCCTATATGAAAAATCATTAAAATGAATGAACTGAAAACACCTGCACCAAAAATCAACGCAATTATGATCTATGCAACGAACATCCGTCAGTAATATAACAGGACGGAAACGCAGTAATAATCCATAATTATAATATGCAATTCGCTTCCAACTTTCCAATATAAACCCAACCAAAAACGTGATTCCAAGTTCACAAATGTCTCACTCAAGTACGTAGGAACTATACAGTCTCGACTTTTAAAGGTAAATTTATTACCTGTCCAACAAACATCGAATAAAACTAGGCAAATCCACTGGCCACCGTCAATCCCGATTGAATCCGAGTTCGCCAATTTCCTGCAGGTCAAGCACAAAACACTCTGGCACAGTTTGTCGTATTGGGATCATTGGAGTGTTATTTAGCCGTCTGATTTCCCACAGCATTGTGGGACAGCGAACCAGTTTAAAAGCTGATTTTATAGTAGTCGGGCGGCTGGAGGTCGATGACAATGTGCCTGCGGCTAGGATAACTTGTCTCACCTTGCTAAATTACCACAATGTATCTACAGGCTTAAAAGGGCTACTGTATCATAGAAAACCGTGCCAACTTGAATTTTTAGGTCAGAAAGCAATAAAGAAATAAGTGTAGTGAGGAATGTAGTGTCATCCCATGATAGCTCAAAACATGAAATTCATGACTGGAATTTCTGTGGTCCATTTCACTGGTATATACGTCTCCACCCTTTCGTCTTCGCATTTGCAGACGTTTGAAACCCTTTTTTCTTTAAAAACCTACCCTTTGCGCCTAAATGTAGAATACAGTGGAAACTGGCTCACTGATGGTTTCACGCATTTTCCAACTAGGTAAGTCCGACATTATAGTGTGGGGCTCAGATTTGGTGTTTTATTATTTCACTATAAGTAGGTATCACTAAGAGTGTGGTAAAACCACAGACCAGACATCTTGTTCTGTGATTTAAGACTCCCACTGCTCCCCTCCAAGTTTCTTCATCTTGCCTCAAAACGTTTCGCCTAACTCCAAAGAAACTGGAATATATTTTCTATGGTTTTTATACCAACCTTTTCTGGTTTTTGAACCTTAATCCTCAAGTACGGCATTCATCAACCAATCAGCAAACTCTCATGTAATAATTTTAATTACATGTGGTCGTTATAAAATGGTTGACTCCACATTCCCATCAGAAATGCTACCACATTAGCCGACGGATGATGGATAAGAACCGAGGCTGATTGCATCACAATAGCCTTTTAGTGTTGGAAAACTCAAAATCCTCCCAAAAGCCTTGAAGCAATATCAGGAGCTCCTGATTTTATGGAATACCTACCTTGAGTGTGGTAATTCATCCTACATTGATACAGACCTATGTAGCTGACCACGTCCGCGACGCTGGCAGTCGAACGAAAAGCCCCAGCCTGGAATGGCTGTTTACATTACTGAGATACCTATATAATATACTATGTATTAGTCATAGGTACCTAAATAATCTTTGTGAATGAGAATGGCACAAAAGCAGCTCATCCCTTTCACTCGTCGTCTGTCATTAGTGTGCTAGTTAACTGAATGGACGATTTTTCATTGGATTATATTATCAATAGCCCACGCTCTCTTATTGCCGTTTCCTGCACATCTCGTTAAAGACTCCAACGATAAGTTTTTCTCGGTATTTGTCGTTTTGGATAAATAATAAATAATATATACCTAAATAAATAAACTGAAGCACTGCAAAAATTATTGTGGGTACCTACTCATGAAGTGCCTGGTGCTGCTTCAAGTTGGTAGGTACCCAAAGAATGGATCATCTTGAGATGCTGTTAGATCATATCACCTTTTTTGAAGAACTACTGGCACTATCTTTTTATTGTTTTGTATTTACGAATGTTTAGCTTAAACAAATACCTATTGGTCAATCAAGAAAAAATAATGTCTTATTGAAGGGTGGACGTTTTTCCGTGGATACTCCACGGAAAAACGTGGCTCCGTGGCTCATGATTTCTTGTCGCATTAAACGCAAAATATCCGGGTTAATTAGCTACCTGTGTCTAGAGAGGATTCCAGAAAAACCTCCTTCCGAACATTAACATCCGATTAGAGGACGTCATGCGGAGGTAAGGGGAGATCGAGAGCGATTGTAAATAAACAGGTGCGCCGAACCCTAAATTGTGTTTTTGCGCCCGTCTGCAAAACTGCTAATGAGCCTGCTGATCCGTATTTCCAATCTGGCCGATGATCCGGTCAAGGGGGTTTTTGAGGACGACAGAAATGAAGATTAGGATCGGGAGGATTGGGACTCACGATGGTAGCTATCTAGCGAGGATCGGTGTCGTCTGTTAATTATGATCCTTAGTTACACAAGGATCACGTCCTTTACGTTGTAATTATCGCAGTGGTAAGTGTGGTGAACGTTAACACACCAGTAAACTGCGTGACACACAGAGATGATAAATGAGTAATTTTCGTTAGAAATTTCGAGTTGACTCTCATTCTTATGTAGGTAGCTGCCTATACTCTACTTATCATGGTCACGTTTCGTAACCTACACTTGTCACCAAATTCATTAACTGTAGTACTTGGGTATCTAAAGGAGTGTCGGTGGAGCAGGGATATAGGCACTATTTTTACAAGGGTGCAGTTTGCGTGAGGAGAAGTGTCCGGAAACAAGTGCTCGAGCCTATATAGGACCCACCAACCTTGGCGGCTCCCGGTACCATTCGCTTAGGTTTCCTGGTGAATTTCTTATGTACCAGTACTGATGAATTGTGAGGTTTGGAAAACACCAGGAGGGTTGACATAGATTCCCCGCTTGTAAACTATGTTTATTACCAAGCACGAGTGTCTACGACTAATGAAAAGCCACTTCTTGTTTTTTTAGGTTTATTAACTAATGAACTACCTATGGGTCAGCACTGCGCTTGTCAATAGCTTGCTGGCAGACTACAGTTGGGCGGGTCTATACCAATCTAATAAAACCTCTCATGTTTCAGTCCAATCCGAGATGTTCACCTCACAAGTTCTGATCGCTTTAGCAGCGCTGTATTTCGCCAGGCAATCGGAGGCTTGCTATGGAGCAACATTACTCAGTAGGTTATTCATCATTCTTCATTCATCATTATTATTTGATAAAACATTACAAAAATTCGTTTGCAGCAGGACCTAATAATAACTTTGTATTTCATCTTAAATTGTAAGGATATCCATGCAATACCTATCCAAGTTTTTGTTTTGGTTACCCCCAACCAGCAGTCAGAAGAAAGCAAATAAGTACCTACCTACCTACATTATAAATTAAATTTTCAAGAAAATTGAACAGTTGAACGGTCTTATGCAGTATGAGGGTAACCTACTGAAACCTAATTGAGTTAGACAGGTATCCTCGACTTTGGGTATCTATCGATCTGTCGATGTTGTTATGAGGTTTTCACTAATTATTTTCGCAATATTTGCCCCATCCCTTTATTGAGGTGAAAATCGGATAACTCTGTGGGGATGATGAGACGAATCAAACAGTATCAATATCAGTTTTCGAGAAAAAAAAATGCCGTAACTGCATATGTATATATATATTATTATTTGGGTGGTCATCACCCGTGGGGGGGGGGGGGGGGTAAAAAGTGCCACTCCAGTGAGTTGAGGGCTCAGTGATCGGGCATAATAGCCTCCCCCAAAAACTCCCTCACCAGGCTACACGAAGCAATCAGCACGGCCTTCTGCATGCCCTCGTAAAGTCCACCGGGCAACCCACGGATCCTCATGCTTTCATCGAGTTTCTTGGGTATCACCCCAGTCGCAGACAAGACCACGGGAACGATCCGTACCACCTCCTGCTCCCACATTGTCCTTATCTCGTTAGCAAGAGATAAATACTTATTTACCTTCTCCCTGTGCTTGGCTTCGAGGTTTGATGTGAGAGGTACAGAGATGTCAATTAGGTAGGTCGTTCCCTCCGCCTTGTGCACAAGGACAACATCAGGTCGACGCGCGGTGATTGGCAGATCGGTCGGTAGCTCCTTGTCCCAATATGTCTTGTAATTTTCTTTCTCCAAGTACCTGACTGGCTCATACTGGAAGTAGCGCGTCCTGTCCTGAACAAGGGCATGCTTTAAGGCCAGCTCTTGATGGACTATACGTGCCACCATGCTGTGCCTATGCAGGTACTTGGTGGGAGCAAGGGCCGGGCAACCCGCCAAGACGTGGTCTATTGTCTCACCAGTGGCTCGACAAACGTGACACACGTCCTGTACTCCAGCTTGCCGGATGATGTACTTCCGGTAGTTGAGGGTCGCCACGACCTGGTCCTGTATGGCGATCATGAACCCTTCGGTTTCGGCATACAGGGAACCAGTCACCAACCATTTGCAAGAGGCAGAGCTGTCGACAGTGGGAGGCAGGAGCTGTGCAGCTCCTTTGGCCACATCCTCAACCACTTTCCCAAGAGGGTGAGCATTGGGCACGCACAGACTGAGGGGGGTAATGCCCTCGTCCACCTGACAAACTGCGTTTGCAATGGGGCTGGTGGTAACTCGACCAAGAAAGTACTCCCGAAGCCCGCCCGCCTGCCGATAGCAGAGGTTGAAGGTGTCAGGGAATCCCCGACTCCCAACACTGCGTGGAAGCGTGACTCTCTCAACCGCCAACTTGGGGTGATGAGCCTGCATTTATCGACTCCAAACCTCATATGGATGTCTGTACTAAACTCCTCAGTCAGACGCAGAAGGTAATCCAACTGACGCCTGGGAGAGGCAAACAGCTTCAGATCATCCATATAGAGCAAGTGGCTAACTATTGTGAGACGGTCTCGTCCACCTTGGAAGTACTTCAGCTTCCTGCCCACTTGACTCCTCTGGAGGCTACGGGAAAGGGGGTTCAGCGCAGCACAGAACAGCAGGGCGCTCAAAGAGTTCCCCTGAAATATGCCACGCATCACCCTGATTTCCCCCACATCCATTAACCCAAAAGAAGTACGGAGCTGGAGCCGAGTACGCCACTCGCTCATGAGGCAACGGAGCAGGCTGACCAGATGCTTGTCAACTTTGTACATTTCCAGCACCCTCAAGATCCATGAGTGAGGCACACTGTCGAACGCTTTGGCATAGTCGATGTAGGAGTGTAGAGGTCCAACTGCCGTCGCCTTGCCAGACCCATAACCACCCCGTCAATGGTAAGCTGCTCCTTACAGCCCATTGAGCCCCGAACACATCCTTTCTGCTCGGCCAGGATGCCATGGAGCTCAAGGTGGTCGTTCAGCTTTCTGCAAAGTACAGCTGTAAGGAGCTTGTATTCCACCGATAGACAGGTGATCGGCCGAAACCTGGCCGGGTGTGTGGTAGGGCCCCCCTTCGAGATAAGCTGCGTCAGGCCCATACAGAACTATTATTATTATTATTATTATTATTGTCATTATTATTATTATTCTTGGGGGATCATCACCCGTGGGGGGTAAAAAGTGCCACGGGGTGACGCGAGTGGGGGGCCCAAGGGCCTATTCCCATCCGCAAGTGCATGTGGAGGGCTCAGTGGGCGGGAATAATAGCCTCCCCCAAAAACTCCCTCACCAGGCTTATTATTATTATTATTATTATTATTATTATTATTATTATTATTATTATTATTATTATTATGACTGTCCAGTTCAGAAACAAGGGTTGACGGTATTTATGGTAGGTCTTTATGTTATAGGTATTGGAGGGTGTTTTGCCTCCTCCTATACCTATCGGATGCTTTTCTCATCACTAATCGATTTTGGTTGTATTTTTAGGAAGTGGAGGTTTGACTTGCACTGACAAAAGGCTGATTGTTGACTTGCATAATAGACTTAGGCAAGCAGTAGCAATAGGCCAAATTCCTGGTCAATCACCAGCGTCCAACATGTTAGAGATGGTGAGTAGACTATTCAGCTCGCAACAGTCGTAGATTGGTATCAAGTCCTAGTGTGAAGGAGGTTATTAGATGATAATTTCCTCCAAGTTTGAGAATATGACTACCAAGTGCAGTGGGAGACCCTTCAAGGTGGAAACTACTAGGTAACTTACTTATCTATCAATATTTGCAGGTTTATCTGATATTGGATTTCGTAAACTGAATCATCAGTCGAGTTATTACCTTGGTACTCATCTAAATGAGTCTCTACTGAGAATTTTCTACGTCAAATACCTACCTACGTAGTTGTAAATTCGGTTCAACGTTGGTACACTTCTGAGTTGGCTACTTATTTTGGTTTGCACATCTTAATGCTGTTGGCAAGTGGGAGGTTGCCATAAAATACTATGAAATAACAACTTTTTCTCATTTTATCAGGCATGGGACGAAGAGTTGGCAGCTCAAGCACAAAGGTGGGCCAACAGATGTACATTCGATCATGATTCGAATTCAGCCAGGAAAGTCGGTGAGTTTGAACTTGAGATTGCCGTTGAGTACTATAATAGATTATTATTATTAGGTATACCTCAATTTTCATATCGCTTTGTTCACAGCGAGGTTTTCTGTGGGACAAAATTTAGCAATAACGTGGACATGGCCAAAACCAAATGATCTAGGACATTTCCCAGACTTCAAGACTCAAATAGAACTTTGGTTCAACGAAGTCTACCAGTACAGGGGTCAATTCTCCCATGCCACAGGGCACTACACACAGGTGAGCCGATTTGCACTCACAATCCACGCTTAAGGAAAGGTTTAAAACAATACATTTAAAAAAATGACAATAATTATCAAGAAGTTACTGAAGTACCTAGTCACGATTAGTGGAAATAGATACTTAAAAAAACCTATGTAGGTAAATATCCAGTTCGTGAATTATTTTCAATCTGAAATCCAGAAAAAGTCCCTCCCTATAGGAAAAGGATGTACCTACACCTACCTACTTATGTCATTGGGATAGGATTTGCTAACTTCGTGTTTCATACTTAGGTAGGTACTTAGTAAATATTTTCACACATGAGTATTAAATTCGTTAATTCTATTGGTTCAGATGATATGGAGCGACACCTATCTGATTGGCTGTGGATATTCTTACTACCTTCAAGGAAGCCGGTACTCAAAGCTTTACGTCTGCAACTATGGACCGGGGTAAGCGTGTTGAACAACCCTTAGTTGTTGGCTTCTGAGTCTAACGAAGATAGCAGAAGCTTCTTCACTTTTCAGAAGAAAACGATTTTTTTCGCCAGAATCAAAATTTCCAGGCGTTTCACGTTTTCGAGCTTTCCGAACTCGACTACCTATCCGCAAATCTTTGCACGCATAACTTCCTTAATTCAAATCCGTTTTTTCTTAAATGTTCAGGGATCATGCAGGTTGGGCCCTAGTCCCTAGATCCCGGATCATCGGTATGGCCGCTGCGCATATGAGGAGCGTTCATGCAAAAGGAGACAACTGTTAAAAAACGCTGCAAAGTCCTTGTCACATGGGTTTATTATTCTATTTGAGTTCTAGAGATTTTTGTTGGCTGTTAGATGTATTGTTTCTTTCATGTGGAATGATTGAAATAGCTATTTCTGATGATTTCCACCAATTTTGGCCCCCAAAACATGAAATAGGTACGCTTTTTTTTCTTTTTTTTTTAAGATCATCTTTGATCATTGGTAGTGGCATTTAATGGTCTTGATTCACCTGTTTACACTTTTTCCAATGTTATTGTACACATTGATGGTGATTTCAGACAGTTTTCCAGGTTTTTGACTCATAAAAAAACAATTTTGGGAGCTGAACCTTTGGTAAAACCTCAATTTCCGCGTCTTTGGTCAAAATCGACTTCATATTCGGTCTTCTCGTCCTCAAAAACATGGAAAAAGATACCTCAAAAGCTCATGTTACTAACATGTTGTTAAAACGCAAAAAGTACCTATTTTTATACACATTTTCACTCACAACACCCCTGGGTATATTCCGATCGGGCTGAAAAGTTTCGGGACACAACTAGGGCCCAAATGGAGCATGTGTGCGAAAGAACGACTTTTTTAGACCGAAAATGAAGCCTGTACACGTGATACGGCGTACGGCGGACGGCGGACGGACATTGCATTTTTGGAATCTACGCACCTTGAAACGGAAAAGAAAAAATTTTGAGGGGGTGTTATAAAAATTTTTTGCTGAGCGAATACATAGGTGTATTATTCACAGAATAATAAACCAAAATCAAAAAACGCTGCGAAGTCCTTGTCACATGGGTTTATTATTTTATTGGACACACCTAAAGAAATGTTGGCTGTTCATTTATTGTTTCTTTCATGTGAAATAATTTATTGATATAGCTATTTCTGATGGTTTCCACCAATTTTGGCCCCCAAAACACGAATTAGGTTTTTTTTCAAATTATCATTGATCATTGGTGGTTGCCACCTTTTCTAGTGTTATTCTACAAATTGATGGTGATTTCAGACGATTTCCCAGGTTTTTGACTAATAAAAAATCAATTTTGGGAGCTGAACATTTGGTAGAACCTCAATTTTCCACTCTTTGGTCAAAATCGACTTCATATTCGGTCTTCTCGTCTGTTATGTAAAACGATACCTCAAACGCTCATGTTACTAAAACAGAAAAAGTACCTAACTTTTGTTTATACACATTTTCACTCATAACACCCCTGGGTATATTCCGATGGGGCTGCAAAGTTTCGGGACACAACTAGGGCCCAAATGGAGCATGTGTGCGAAAGAACGAATTGTTTAGACCGAAAATGAAGTAGTTATGATACGGCGGACGGCGTACGGACATTGCATTTTTGGAATCTACGCACCTTGAAACGAGAAGAAAAAATTTTGAGGGGGTGTTATAAAAATGTTTTGCTGAGCGATTACACAGGTGTATTATTCACAGAATTATAAACCAAAATGAGTTAAGGACAGATTCTTATACAAAATGGTGAGTCGGCTTCATTTTCGACCAAAAAATCGAGCTAAGTCCGACAAAAACATTGTTTTCAAAGGGAGAAATATTGGAGTTCAAGCAAATACAGACAAGTTTTCGCATGGCGTTCAAGCAAATTCAGAGATGTCCAGGCAGCCAATCACAGAACTCGCGTCTGTCATATGACCCTACCCCGCCCCTCATTCTTCCTGATGTTCCTTCAGTTCTCAGTTGTTAATGTTGCAAGGTGTTTTATATCCTATGCAATTTAGAAGTAAGTACCTACTTACTGTTTGGTATTTCTGCGTACCTAAGAAGTATCTTACAAATGGCGAAGGGCTGACCCGTGTGTGAGATGGAAGTTACAAGAAAAAGGAAAAATTCGGCAGTGAGAGGACCAAACTGCAGCAAATGTGGCACAGTGCTCCTCCGAGTTCAAATGTTTTCGTGGTCTGCAAACACAACAGTACCTAAGCGTTGTTATAGAAGTTGTTATAAAATTCGACCTGCCGATGCGATTTACATTCGCCATAAATTAGGTAATATGAGTTTAACGATAAAATTTCCCAAGAAAGTATTATCGCTGTACACTACATGTACTGAACTTTAAACGGAACTCCTCAAGCAACAGCATTTTATTCTTAGTACCTACCTACCTACTTGAGTACTTTCAAAGTTGTTTTAAAAATATCAATACCTAGTCGGCATCTAGTCGAATTAAAGAAAGTTTGAAGTACCTATACGGATGATCGTTTTCACAGTGAAATATTAAAATGGTGAAAGAAACAGAATTTTTGTTCGTAGTAAGTATTTAAACCCAACTCAAGCAGTCAGACGAAATAGACCGCGGTTCAATCAAAAGCCGAAATGTACTACTATAGGATTCAAACGAAATCAAATAAAATTTTCAAATGCGAAAAAAATGCTGTTGAACGGAATTTGATTTGAAACTTCATATTTTAGCCAATATTGGGAAGCATTAGAACAAGTACCATTAATCATAAAATTGGATCTATGGTTTCAACACGCTAAAACAGTTTTTCGTCTCTACCCAAAGTTCCGTGTTCCTTGACTTGTCGGCTTTTGCATGAATGCTCCTCATATATGTGCAAACGCGAAATCCGCGGTACGTACTGAATTTTTTTTAAACCCAGATTTTGCTCAAATTTGGATTATTCATCATACGTTTAACTATTGATAATATGTACGACCATGTTATCGATACGAGGAAACTAGGTGCCATAATTTTGTTTTCTTCCTTGATACCATACAAACTTATGTAGATACCGATGTTTCCTGAACATCATGTTCATGTTGTACGTAAATATATTTTATGCCCCTACTATTATATTTTCTTTGTCTAGGGGTAATATCAGAGGTTACAAACCCTACCGAAGGGGCGTGCCTTCCTGTACGTTATACGGTACATCTCCGTCTCCAAATTACTACGGACTTTGCAGTAAGTGTGTTGAAGTATTTTCCTGCCTGCATTATATTTATCGCTAAATAGCTTTAAAACCTAATTTCCAGGATAGCCCTGTCAGGCGATTGATAATACCCCATATCTTTTCGACTGATGAACTAGCTTTAGGTTCTTTGTTTCTCTTGATACTAAACTCAAGGTAAACAAGATTATAGCTAGGTAAATAAAATATATAAGTTTTATCAACTTCTGCTTATTCTCCCAATAAATTGATCTCAGTTTTGCATAGCCACCAGCTGTAGTTCAAAATGAAGGTCTAACCCAACATTTCACAATCTGATCAATCGTCCTGCTATTAGAGAAATTGGCAACAAAGAAGAAGCAATAGGTACCTACACTTGTTGTTTTCTCTCTGGCAAAGCGCATTCCCCTGCATCTTCATTGGGTATAACTGAATTGTCCTTTTACCATTTGCAGGCATACGAGGTATCTTCACAGATCCTTGCAGCTATTTAGGGTAGCGGACAACGTGTGCCGTCCATTAGAACCTAACTACACCAGAGATATCGCTCGTCAAGAGGACCGACCGCTCAGCTTTACCAAGAGCAAAGAGCATGATATAAATTCTTGTTCTCATAACGCCATCGAAGAGACACATAGATACCTATCCTTTGACAAATGAAGCAGCACTACCTTGAAAGCGACTTAACTTCTAGTTTACCCTACGCAGTTTTGTTCATAAACAAGGTGACCCTACTATAATATCTACATAGTGTACCATCTCGTATGATGATACAGTTTTTCATTTATATCAATTATCTTGGCTGTTGATGGACAGTGTCGGTTCGAAATGAGTGATTTTATGTTTAACGTTTTTATGTACTCTGTGAGTGCGCCATGATTCGTCTGGGAGAAAATGCAGAAAAGCTTGTCAACATCGGTTGTACCTAGTTCTCTCCAAGGCATGATACATCCATTACGACTTAACCCTTATAATGTATAAGTTTTATCTTTAAGTACAACAGATAGTTGTTCCACTGTGATAAAATAGAAATTTAATTGAAATATAGGATGCTTACCCAAGCACAATGTTCATTTCGGGCTGATGACTCAGTCCATTCACATTAAGGTATCGAAATCTGTGTGCAGTTCTTCTTTCGCTAGGTAGGTACCTCTCTAGTTCCTACGAATAGTCGTGCTTACTTATGTACTTATAGGCAATCTGTTTTGTACTAACGCACCTGCACTCTCATTTAGATAACCTATACTCTTTTGTATCGTACCATGGATATTTCAGCGCCAAACATAATACTCTGCTTAATTACGTACTTATATTACGTCCAGGCTAGCACAGGTGCTCATAAGAACAGGCAGTATCAATACCTGTGTCTATTACATCTTAGTTTGTACATTTCAACTGTAGGCTGTATATAATTAGCAATAAGCCCTTTCAAAAAGTAAGACAGAAATATTGTACTTACTTATGTCAGTGCTTACGATGAAGTGGGTACTGACTTGTACTAGATTTATAGAAATAAAACTATGAGTTTTTTTAGTTGTGATCATTTTTTCCAGCCCACTGCTGAACATATCGATATCCAAAAATAAAACGGGGTCGGTACTTATTCGGAAGTACATTCTCAATAATTCGACCCTACATTATTGTCCTTGAAATATTAATTGACATCCATTCCCTGGAAAAGTCTTGAAAATAATAACAAACGTAATAATTAACAAAATCGTGTATTTTAATAAATAAAATTTCAAAAATTGTAAATCATTAATACATAAGTTTTTGTTGCAGCATAAGCGAATATAAACGTAATGGATATTAGGGAAATATTATTCAAGTAATGAAGGAATGCAACATGAAGAGGTAATCAAAATTATAATTGCAAGATTTGAGCCAGAACACGTTCACTTGAAAAATACAATTTAGAATGGTAGGGTAGAAAATTAAAAACGTACTAATAGAAAATATGAAAGACCAAAAATGATAACTGGATTCCCAACGTCGTGAATTAAACTCTTGATTTTAACTATGATGAAATTCAAGGGTAGAAGTTAAAGTACTTTCAGCAGAATCGTTGTACTTAATTTCAGATGGAATGGAATTTTTTGGTTTGATTGATCAGTCTCAAAGAAGAGGTCGGCGTCACCCCATACTTGCCACACTTTGATGAGCTCAAAAGAATCTTTGTTTTTAATATTATGCATTACATCAAATCACGGCAATGTTTTTAGGTACTGACTTCTTTGCTGAGTACGATCTCTTGATTTGCATTAGTCTAAAGACAGTCTTAATTTGGCTTTCTGTTCTTCCTTGATGATTCCGTGTTTGAGCGTGAATTCTCTCTTGATGTAAGCAAAGAGGACGTCCGTTATGAGGAAAATCTGGGCTGTGGCGAAGGCCAGCGTTACTCCGAAGTAGAAATTGGCGTTGGCCGAGCGAGAATAGATCCAGAGATGCCACACGGTAGGTCCCAGCACAGAGGTGATGACTAAAGCGCACAGTATGACGAAGCTCTGTTGCATATCTGGAACCACTGCTTTGCTGTTGAAGAGGTGTTTCCACATTGGGAGAAGGGCCATGTAGAATCCAACGTCCCCCAGGCATGGGTAGGACTTGAAGATGGCAATCAGAGCTGTCAGTGATGTAGCTAAGAGCATTGGGTCGTTATGGAAACGCAACGACAAAGGCGCGAGGTAGAGTAGCGTAGCGTTCAGCTGGAACGAATAGATGAACAAGAGCCTGAAGTGCTCGAACATCTCCGTGAAGAAGTACCAAAACAATCCAATGTTGGGGCGTAAATCGCTAACCGATAGGATGACGTAGTACACAGACTGGACGAACTGCCAATCGCCCATAATGGCCAAACATGAGTATAAAGCTAGGCCAAGCATCGCGAAGAAACACGTTACTGTTGCTACTACGGATAAGAATCGACGACTAGAGTTTCTGCAGTTATAAATGCACATGGGTACAATCAGTACCACTGGATAGAAAGACTGAACTACAGCCAAGGCTAGGGAGGCGCAGCATAGCAACCTATAGCCTTTGGCCATGCTGAAAAACAGCAATGAAAAACATAGATTGCCAAAAGTCGTGGTCGTGAACCCAACACAGCTCAATATCGTATACGGGTTAAATAGATACGCCGCCAGCACGTATTTTGGACACATCTGATAGTCTCTTGGGTGCAGGAGGAGATTCTCAACTCCTTCAGCGTACTTTTTCATGTCGCGGTTCTGAGTTTTTTCCAGCTCCGCCATGTATGCTTTTGCAGTGAAATATAGCGTTAAACCGCTTAGAATATCAACTAAAACGTATACTAATCCAATAAAGTCAGGGATATTGTTTATCAAAAAATCGCAGAGGTATAGAGCGATTGGAGTTTCATGGAAGATGTCCCCATCATAAGGGCTGACGCCGTGGCGGTATAATGCCACACCTTCTGTCATACGTTTCCAAGAGTTGAGGAGGGTTGAGATTTCCACTCTGTCGGCTATAGTTTGCCGGTATTGGGAATAAATCAATCCGATACGTATGGCGCTAGCCAGGAAGATTTGAAACAAAACCGTGTACTTATCCATTGGAAGCGGCGCGATCTCTTCACACATTCATCACCGTTTGATTATTTTCAGCCACCTGCACATCAGTTTAACCGCTAGGAGAGTTGTACTTCAACATTTTCATAACTAAACTAGGAATTGGGCCGATTATCAAAATACAATCATAGATTTAAGTGGTCAAAACTTGAACAGACGACAGAAGTGACAGAAATGTAATTTTCATTAGTTCTATAAGCATGGATGCTTAAAAAGGATCCATGTAGTTTATAACAGTCCGTAAGGTAATGATAAGCACATGATATCCATTCCTCCACGCAGAAGAATGGTTGAAGGCACAGTAATCCACATTCATAGCTGAAAGCAACCCCAAAGCTCTCCTCCCTGGAGGCTTCTAGCATAATAAACAAACATAAACATAACGAACGTAAGGTGGGTTCTGATGCATAATCGACGTACAACGCAAAGGCCGTTGTAATTCCAGTACTTCCAGAGTAGCATGAAACACTTCGGAAATAATGTGAAAAAAACAGGATTATAGGATCCATGGGGAAAAATTACTAAGATGAATCCATTTTATAGTGACTCTAACGTTTGAAAGTATAACCTAAAAGCAAAAGGTTGTTGACTTGGTTGTTGCATATATCGCAAGTACTCAAGTAGGAACCAGCTTTTATTTCTTGTTTAAATTTGGCCCTTATTTTTCATCCAATGTTTGAGGGATTGTTGGAATGAATATATTATCTTTCTAGTGAGAAGAGGTATTTAATATTCTTTAGTACCTAAACTCAGCAAAATGACTATGGATTGCGACGAAGGTAAGCTGACTGAGCCTACATAATCGTTTTAATAAAACAGTATCTTACGAAACAGGTAGGTATGTTGGTGCAGTTGTTAAGAATCTATACCTACTTCGGACGTAAAAGTGTAAATGATGGGAACTGATAGAATAAACTAGTGTGTGGGAGTTGCAGATACCAGAACCTGGTAGGCGACTCAACTTGTCCTATGCGACATCTGGTAGGTTTGAGTACTAGGTACTTTCCGCTTTATAAGTTGGTACATTACCTACTTCATTAATGTGGTGTCCGGAGTCTTTTATTGTGTATGTAATCGTAGGATTGTTATTTAATAATGGGATGTTGAACATCATTACGAAAGAGTGGATCAGCCGATGTCCAACTGTTGTTCCGCATAGCAAAAAGGTGTTGAAAAAAAGGAATACGATTTACAGAGTATCGAATTAAATTAATGACAAAAATGTTCAAGAAAATTGTTGGTAGGTATAGCTAAGTCGATTGTAATGAGGAATGGACGTGCATTTTTTTATTATTTCTAATTGGGTTACACAGTATACTAGTAGGTCTAATTGAGAGCTTTCCAAAAAGATGCGATACGTACGGTGGGTCGTAACTTGGAAGTGAACGTAACTGGGTGAAAAATGGGAAGGAAAAAGCTATATAAATATAATATATCGGATATATCTAGTATTTGTATTGCCCTCTCGCTTTCACACTTGTGATGGTGAACCGAGTGAGCGGGAGATACCAGATGACGTCACGCGTTTTAGCGAATTTAAAAAGAAAACGAAGCTATTGCAATGGGTCCAAAATTTTCACAACATGAATTTTTGACATTTTTTACAATCCGTTTCAGAGCATCCTAAATCATTTCATCCCTAGATTGTAACAAAAATGTGTATGTACCATGTATTTATATACACTTATATACCTATATATTTCTTTGTGTCACTCCAGACGATATCTGTCCTTAGGTACCCGATAAAAATTCCAAATTTCGCTAAAATGTTGGTATTGCTAAACAGAAGGATGAGTTCGAAGATGAGCAATTTTAAAAAATTGTAGGGGTGGCAAATTTTTTATTAGTCCAAAATCGGTAAAAACGGCTAAAATCGCGAACGATTTACATTAAATCACTGAAAGTGGTATGGAGTGGTGAGTAAATACAGACAAATATCATTTCAGTGGTTTTTTCATACAGAATAAGGGAAAAACCTGGATTTGGGGGTCAAAAATTGGTATTAAGAGATAAAATCAATATTGATTCATCTGACGTTGTGTGGGATGGTGAATCACGACGGAGGGACTATGTCGATTATGAAAACATTCTTCTCAAAAAAGAATGGGTCAAATTTGACTTTATAAGGGTCAGAAATCGGTGAAAATTGCTAAAAACATGAAAAAAAATTATAAAGTTTTATGAAAAGTGGTATGGTTTCTCGCTATATCATCTTTTCACGCAACAGCACGAATATTTCTCTGAAAATCCGGTCTTATCGCCATGCTGCATGACTGGAACTTTTCTTTAGCTTAGTCCCGCCAAACTGTTCGGATTTCGGAGCTGAAAATTGGGATACAGGGGTTTTTGAGGGTGCTGAATCTGATTCTGGGTCAAAAGCATCAAATTCCGACCCACGTTCATTTCTCATTGAACGTAATAGCCAAGTAAGATTATGTGTGTAGTCACAGCGTCTGCCCTACAGACCGTTTTTATGCAAATGTATAGTCAGTGACTTTAGGGTCTGGCTGTAAAAAAATGTGTCGACTAAAGTTCCTCTTCTATCCCATGAGACTCATTTCAGTTTGTGATACCTCATCATTACAAGGCAGTAACACAGTAAAACAACACAACTCTTTGATACCTAAATGTCCTCACTCATTGATGTTCCTACTTTATTTTCAGAAATCAGCAAGTTTTTCTGCTCGATTATGCAGCAGGACAAACAAGTATCGGCCGGAATAGCAGCAATCTGTACACTTATGAAGCTTTTAGAACACGACAACTGTAAGTATAAATATGAAAAACAAATGAACTAATATTCATAATAATACTAATCATATTTTGTTAGTTCACGTTGAACTTCTCTTTCATAGCGATTGTAACACCCGCTATTATTAATTTGTGAAATCGACGAACTAGCATTAAATTTGGATTTGCCTATTATTTATGAACGCTTAGGGTCCCACAGGAGTTCAGCGTTAATGAGTTTCTGACAAAAATATTTTCTTTCCAGCTGAAACAATTATAGAATTAGGGTTGAAACTGAAGAGAGCTGATGAAGTAATGCAGAAAACGGATTATTCTATAACCGCTGTCATGTCCGGCTCAGAATTGTTTTTACGGTTCATCACTCTGGCCAAACTCGACCACGAAGTATGTTGTACTTAACTTGAGTTTTATTGTTTTTAAAATACCTCTAAAGGTATCGTGCGTTTACTCAAACCTGTGAGCTTGGTCTGGGGTCTCATAGTTTATGACGGCTCTCTAACGGGCAATGATCGTGTATGGGAAAATCCAATTTTTTCTGTCTCTGTATTGTTATTTGGAATAAAGTAACTCGGTTGAAGCGAAGAAAAAAAGTATCACGTCGTTCTGGTGCGGAGAAGAATAGGACTAAGATCCCAGCCATTCATTTATAAAAGTAGGAATTCAAAAGGCTCTGGAGAAACCCTTTTTGACGTCACATGAAAAGAACTGAACCACAAGAGTGTGCTGTGATCGCTGTCTCGAGCCAGTACAGTGTTGGCTTTTGTGATTTCACACTACCCTTGGATTTAGCATGCCGTCTAGCCAGAGCTGCCAACTCCAGAGATTTATCTTTTTTTTTTAAATTTTTTTTTTTAGTAACAAAACCTGCGTGGAAGATGACCACAACTCTTGGCACTTTTTGGACTTTGTTTTGCATGTTCAGTTAGACCACTGTACAGGTTGGCCAATGAGAGAACACCATTTTGCATGTCACTTTCTTGCCATAGGACAAAGTTCAGTATTTCAATAATATGATGTGTGTAGTGTAGTGATTGAGTTGTGGAAGCGATGTGACAGACTTGTAGTCCGGTACATCCTTTGAGTATAAGTAAGATGGAGAGAAATTGCCTATCCTTCCAACCATGGAAAAATGTCCAGCGACTACTGCAGCCACTGTGGCCTTTTAGAGATGAGATCCTCCATTAAGATGGCGCTGATATTCGTAAATTCTGGATGAAACTGTAGGTATCCGAGAACAACAAGAAGTCGATCGATTTACAGATAAATCCGAATATCTATGGAAAAACGAGCAAGGTCCTGACTACCGAACTATCTGACCAGAAGTAGCCAGTGCATGGCGCTCTTACCGTTGGACGCTTGAACCAATTTATATACAATATCTCTCTGTCTTATTTATACTCGAAGGAATTTATAGTCCATAGTAGTTGGACTATTATTATTGTGTCCTCAAACGGCAGTCGGCCCTTCTGATTTTCGTTCACCTACCAAACATCAGAGAAAGGTCGTGTTGTCCACACTCGCCTCGTTAGCCAACTTGTAAAATTTAATATGATTGTTTTCTTCTTTCTTGTTAGAGTTTCACTCAGTGCAGAACGATTATGTTGGATCGTGGTCAGCTGTTTCTTAAAAAGCTGGGCGAAGCCCGCCCCAAGATAGCAAAGCTAGCATCTTCGTTCATTGTTGACGGTTCAGTAAGTTTAATAAATTAGGTACTTTAATTGCTAAAAATTCCTAATTTAAGAAATTTCGTTTGATATTTGAATTTCATTTAAATAATTGAATGTTGGTTAATTGATTTAAACTGGACGAGACAGGAATGTGTTGCTGCTATTCATATCTTAAACTCAATAAACAAATGTTCATTATTATTACTTTCTGATTCAAATTGTTTTCATATTATGCTGTCTTCAGGTCGTTCTCACTCATTCGAAATCGAGAGTCGTCCTGGAAACTTTCAAGGAAGCTGCTAAGAATAACAAACGTTTCAAGGTATTTGTGACAACTTCATCGCCGGATAACAGTGGGTATGTTGAACTGAAATTTAAAAAAAGTACGGTCTTAAAAAAATGCTGTATAAAACGAAAAAGTAAAAAATAAGTTTTTTGGTAATGAATTAGGTATGGAAAAAAGTGCATAATTTATTTGAAGCTGATATAACAGCATTTTTGAAGTCAGCGCCAAATTTCAACTAAAATGTATAAAAACCAAGTGAAACAATATGAGGCTGTGTGTGGGGTTTTTAGTTGAAAGTTGTGGCGCCAACTTCAAAACTTTTGTTGTATCGGCTTTGAATAAATTATGTACATTTGTTCATGCTTAAAATATTCAATACCAAAAAACGAAAGTAAAAATTATTCTTTAAGTTTTATACAGCTTTTTTGAAGTCCTTTTTTTGGTCAGTTTATTAATTTATTAATGTTTATTTTTTGCTTCTTAGTGCGATCAATAGATTGCCTAGTGCGATCAATAGATTATCCAGAAAAGATAGTTTCGAAAATGTGTTCGTGATTTATTTTCTACTTTTTAGTGCGTTTTTCGAAGTACGTTTTTTCAAATAATGTTGAATATTAGGTATACAGCTACGCTTTTCTCTGCCATCGCCAATTAATTGTCCGTCCTGCTGAACAAGTTTGTCCAGAGCCACGTTGTGATTTCCTTACGTGTGTGTGTGTGTGTGGGGGGGGGGGGGGCTGTCATGGAACTTATCTAGTAATTTACATGGAAAAATATCAAGTCCTATTATATGTTACTACAGGGAACAAATGGCTAAGGATCTTGAAGAACTGAATATTCCATGCACGTTAATTTTGGACTCGGCGATCGGTTACATAATGGAAGACGTAGACATGGTCATGGTCGGTGCCGAAGGTGTGGTGGAGAGCGGTGGTATAATCAACAAGGTAATTTTTTGTTAGCTTAGTGAAATTTTTTAATAATGACCTGTGAGCATTAATTTTTCTATACTGTACGAACTAGTACTTTTGATGTGCTAAATTGATTATAACTTTATCAATATTGCATAATGTAATTCAAAAACTAGGCACCTACAAACTTCATATTTCAAAACCTGTATTTATAGTAATTACATATGGTTCTTTAGAATACATATTTTGGAAGTTCTAATAGCCTGTTTAAGACTAGAAATTAACCGATTGGAAATTGACCAAAATTCACAATCTTCAGCAAATTTCTCGGAGAAATAATGTTTTTACTGTGCCGTAGATGGGGTCTACCATTTTTCTACGTCCGTAACCACGGTTTTCCAATTCGGTTTTGGTATTTTTTGCGGGAAAGGGGTGCTTTCAATAGTAAATAAGAATCCACGCTAGAACTAACCGTAGAAGCAGATTGTTTCTGTATACGTCTGGTAAGATTTTATAATGTTGTGTTTGTTGTACTTACTTTCTACTTTGTTTTTGCTAGGTTGGGAGCTACACCATGGCCTTGTGTGCCAAGACCATGAAGAAACCGTTTTACGTTCTCACAGAGAGTTTCAAATTTTCCAGACTCTACCCTCTGAATCAACGAGACCTCCCTAACAAGTTCAAGGTAATTATTAATTACCAATGTGCGTCGATAATGTATCCTGATTTCGATGGGTTAAGCCAGATAGGCGCGAGTGGGGAAATTTTCTCCGATAAATTGGTGGCTGATTGTAGACCCCCAAAACTACCAAGTTGGACTTCATTCCGAGAGAACAAACATTCCATCGTAGTGCGATGTTGGGAGGGCGTAGTAGACTTATGACAACTGGGTGGGGGGGGGGGAGTAAACAAACCCCCTGATACCATTGAGCTATGCATTACATTTCCTGAATATCCATGTTATTGAATCTCAAGCAGATGTAAATGCAAATTACATGAAGTAGCTTCTGATAAACGCCTGCTCAACATTGCCATGGAAACTATATAAACATAAATTATCCATGACCATGAATAGTTATCATATTGAGGTGACTGCCGTGAATAGTTTGTTGGAAATGTTACTAGGCAGTTGCGGTCATGCGTTCATGATGAGTTGTGGGTGTGAGAAGACAGGAAAATCCAAAAAATGTGATTCCATATTGTTAAACCCAAAATAGAGTCCTTCCAAAGAAAAAAGAAGTTATTGAAAAAATACTCTATTTCCACTAATACACGAAAAACACTGTTATACCGGTTTCTACGATTGTTAAACAATAATATTATTGTTTGTTACTGACGATGGTTTGATCACCGAAACCGGTATAACAGTGTTTTTCGCGTTTTTTCGTTTATTAGTGGAAATGGACTATTTTTTCAATAACTTCGTTTCTCTTTGGAATGGGTTTCCACGATCTCTTCGCGAGTGATTTAGTTCGTATAGAGTCCTTGTTAATTTACAGTGGTGTTATTCTTACGCTGGGGGCCCTTCCGAACAACAGAGCACCACTGAAGAAGGAGGGGAAGAATTCTCAAATTCTACCGTTATTATGTTGTCCTGGTCTTGTTTTAATTTGCATATCTTATTTACTAGATAAATATTCATTAGGTACCTACCTACCTAATTGAAATGAACCATCATTAACCGAAACGCCATCTGCCAAATGGGCCATTCGTGGATGCTATATTTTATATAGGCTCCATAATGATACTGTTTTCTGCAGGCATTTTTTAACACCTGTTATGCATTCCATATTTTTTAACAACATTCAAGACAAAACCAAAATATTTCCTGTTATTATACCTGAGTATTTTTCAGTGTTTCAGTTTGAAGATCTCCTAAACAGTAGTTTCGTTCGTGTTTTTTAAGCTAGTGAAAGTATTTTTTTAACACCTATGAATTTTGCTCTACAACCAATTGGTAGATCAGTTCCAAAAGTACTACACCCCAGTTTGTGAAAAATGAATTACAGGAGTTCTAGGGGCAGGTTTTTTACGACTTTTAAGTAGTTCCAGTTGAAAACCTACTCTAATCCTTGCTAAAGTGATGAATGGAATCGAGGTTTCGATTCAAAAAATACTGAACAACATCAATGTGTTGAAGCAAATGGTAGGTACTCTTATCCTTCTTCCATGCATAAAGTACAGTATCTGTCCACTTACCATGGCACCTTAGTAACCAGTACAGTATTACAAGTTTTAGATTCAAAAATAATTAATACATCCTATCATACTATTCAGGAACTGCTATATACACAGTACCTATTCAGAACGTCCTAAATCCATGGATTAACTTTTTTTTACCGATATAAATAATATATGGTTGCACAGTTGTAATTTTTTTTCTAACTAACAAGGAGATGTCGTAGTTCAAGAGTTTCAAGAGGAGAAAATTGTTTTAGGCCACGAATAAATATTCACCTGGAAAACAAAAATCTTGTTTTTCTCGGAACCAGCATTTTGGTTGTAGTACTTTTTGGAACTGATCTACTGAATTGTACATGTACTTGAACCCAATTTACCCCTCGTTGTCAAAATCTGAAGTAAATCATCAAAAATAAAATATTAAAGTAACAAAATACATTCCTGCAGACGACATGAATCCCAACTAAAATTCTCGAATTGTCATTCAACTAAAAATTTACCAGTGTTCAGAAGTGGCATAAGCTTTTTTATGATTATGAACCATGAAGCGTGATTTTTACTTCAGATCGGTTCACTTGTGCAGTTATCGTGAAAATGGTTTCCTTAAACGTCATTGTCCTTCTTTCAGTACAAATGGAGTTCGTTGAGTCAAGACTTGAGCAAACTGCATCCCCTCGTTGACTACACGCCGCCATCATTCATAAGCCTCCTTTTCACAGACTTGGGCATCCTTACGCCCTCAGCCGTGAGTGACGAACTGATAAAACTGTACCTCTAAGTCTTCCTGTTTGTACATAAATGAAAATCAATTGTTAATAAATTTATTCTGGCAGTTCGATTTTTTCAATCTCGTAAATCAAAACTTCCCGGGGTATGACTGCATCATTGAAGGAGGAGTGGAGTGAAACAACATTGAAACACAATTTTTTCTTCTTTAATAAGGACTAGTTTAAATATTGTATCATTCTAGAAATGCTACTTAGTATCAAAGTGGCACGATAGCCAAAAATTAATAATTAATAACGAGTCGCATTTCCTTAGTTTATATAAAATTTACAATCTTACTCAAAATCATAACATTGCACACTGGTTCTTGTCCTAATAACTACACGTGTTTCAACAGCGAGACTTCATTCTGTTCATAATAATTTACAAATTTATTTCACAAAGAACAAAATTAAAACGCCGGGGCTAAAAAATGGCACAATTTATAGCCTAGTTAGGCTAAAATGAGTTCACATACTTCTTGTCAACTTCCAGTAGTACCTAATATCGCTTAATCATTTTGATTGAAATAAAAATACAGGGTAATGGAATGGTTTGGTGATGAAATAATTATTGATTCCATACTGAAAATTAATTCGAAAATATTCCAAGTGGAGGAGGGCTGTATTTATTTACAGTGGAGGTTATCTGAAGGTGGTCGAGAAGTTTTCAACTATGTTGTATATCTGGTCGAAATGTGGACGGTTTTCGGGTTTGTATTCCCAGCACCGGAGCATCAACCTGTACATTTCTTCTGGAGTCCCATCCGGAGCTGGCATACGGTAGCCTTAAACAGTGCAACAGTTTGGATGTGAAATTCTTAACTGACAGATAGTTATCTAAGTAGGAAGGTATTTAACATAATCTTTCTGGGATTTGAGAAAAAACTAACACACACAGAATGAATTGGTTTGCTTATAATTATAACTTAAACGATTCATCTTACAAGCTGGGTTCACACTGAGGCGCAGTCGACGTTAAGCACGTAAAACTGAAACGTGTGACTGAATTTGACTGGCTCATCAGGTTTACACTCTTTACGCGCATCGACTTTTGAACCAGCGTCCAAGATCAAAAAATCTACATATTAAAGCTGGGTTCACATTGACACGGAATCGACGTAAAACGGAAAAGCCATAAAGATTCGTCTAAAAGCGCGTACCTACAAACGTCAAACCGAACCGTTCACATGGACAATACCAGTTAAGGACGTAAAGCGTGTAATCGTTGAGATGTAGCCTGTGCTCCAGCCTCTGCCTGCGCAGAACTCACGTGCAGGTCCGTAAAGCGCGTAAATATCTGGATTTTTTAAAATCTTGGACACTGGTTCGAAAGTCTTCGAAACCTGATGAGCCAGTAAAATTCAATTGTGCGTCTGTTTTGTACGTTTTACATCGATTACGCGTCAATGTGAACCCAGCTTACTCGCTTTAGGATCTGCGCATGGGTTCTGCGGAGTTGGAGGCTGGATGGAGCACGGGCTATTTCTTGACGATTAGGTACGCGCTTTACTTCCGTAACTGGTGTTGTCCATGTGAACGGTTTGACGATTTTACGCTCTTTATGCGAACCTTTACGGCCTTTGCGTTTTACGTGCTTTGTCAGTTCAGCCTCTGCCAGCACAGAACCCCACGCGCAGATCCCTAAAGCTTGTAAATATATAGATTGTTGGTTTATTATTTTCAATTTTCAATAATGAACCTTTCGGAAACGAGCATGGAAAAAAAACCTCCCTCCCCCATCAAAATTTGATGGTTTCCGTTTCAAGATACTTAGAATCCGAAAATGGAACAACAAAAATTCTGTCCGTACGCCGTACTTCACACTTGTCTTAGTTACGGTGAACCAAAATTAATGAAATTTGGTTTGTAGGTCCCTTTTGGGGTCTAGTTGGTCTGCGAAGCTCGGCGTTACTGCCAGTCATCTCTAAGGGGTGAAAAATAGGGGTTGACATTTTCAGAACGCCGTAGCTCGAAAACTTTGAGTGGAAAGGTATGGTTTTTTAACGTTTTTAAATAGATCGTGGACTAGAATTTTTTGAGACCCCCCCTTTCCCGGAGCATTTTTCGTCCCGTGGTTCCTTTGGACCGAAAAGCTTCGTCAACATGATCGTGAATGAAACGGTATAAATCCGGCCCAAGTATCATTGGTAGGGACACCTGATTATAATCACAGATGGCAGTATGAAGAATATTGGTTGTTCTGCGATATTATTTCATTTGAAGAATGAAAACATACCGGACTCTCCGGTTCAAAACATCGCACGTAAATAGCCTAAAGCCAATCAAATTCCTGACGCTTTGAGTTTTACAACGTGTCAGTGTGAACCCAGCTTAAGAAGAATTTCCTACTGCATTTCGTTCAGTTTGGCCAACTTATTATGTTACATCTCTACCGAGCTCAGTAAATTACTCGCTAGCCCTTATGTTGGAATTGTTCCAGAATCGAAAAAGAAGTCTCTGTCAATATTATTTAGGCATTCATTTATTTTACCAGCATCAATTTTCTCTCTTGCTTTTGAGTTGCTCATTCCGGGGTAGGGGACACCACCTTTGGCAAAGATTTCCCAGCAAAGTACGCCATAGCTCCAAACGTCGCATACAGATGTGTACTTTCCTGAGAACATCATGAAAGTAGAAATTATTCAGCAGTCTCTTTGGGAGTCAGTCTGGAGTGCAAGATGGGCAGAGGTGCACAAAAAAGGACATTCCAATGACTCTGTATAAGTAAAACATAGGTGGAGTACCTACTAATAAATAGTAATAACAACATTCTTTACCAAAGTTCAGTGCCTCTGGAGCTGTCCATTTTATGGGGATTTGTTTCATTCCATCAGACACTATATATTCTTCCTCCTCACGAGACATTCCGAAGTCCGATATTTTCACAGTGTTATTTTGTCCTTGAACAAGAAAGAAGAACGAAATCAAAATAAACCAATCTAAAACACATCAAAATAAATAAATCAACCTAATGAAAATGATTAGGTTGTAATTATACTGTCAAATGATGACTGTTCGAAACCACAACGATTCTCACCAACTAAACAGTTCCTTGCAGCCAGGTCTCTGTGTATGCAGTTTTTACTTTCCAAATACTTCATACCGGCCGCGGCATCTCGACACATATTTACAAGCTGTTTAGTCGTGATGTTAGACGCGTTTGTGCGAAGGTACGTCAGTAGAGCACCGCCTTTAAATTTGAGAAAGATTTGTTGTTTAGTTTCTAATATCAAGCAACACCTGTACCATAAAAATTAAAACGGTACGCGCTGTCTAGTATAATTATACCAGACAAGACCGCATATGGATAACATGTATATATGTTCTGCATCGCGCTTGCTTGGATTGATGTAACATACTATTATGTTCAACTTACCAACGACTAGCTCCATAACAATCATGATAGGTTGTTTTTGTACACATATGCCGATCAACTTGACAATATTTGGGTGGTCGTACTGTTTCAGGATTCTCCCTTCTTGAAGGAATTTCCTTTTGTGTTCTTCCGCAACTGTGACTCTACACGTTTTAACGGCAACTTCTTCGTCTGTTGCTCGAAGCAGTCCTTTGTAGACATCACCAAAGTTTCCCTGCAACACAAGTGTGCAAATGTTTCTAACACGACGGTTTGTGTGGCCAAAGATATGACAAAATTTTTGGTGGTGTCGTGAGTCCCTCCCGGGAACACTCCACCAACAACTTTAAGCTCTCACCAATATCCTCATGTAAAACTTACTTTCCGCTAATAAACTACTGAGTGGGGAGACAGGCAACAGAATCCAGGGAACACAACCTGGGCCCCCCCCAAAACTCCCAACAGGGGAGTTGGAGGGAGAGGCCTCCAGTTCCTATATAACCCTGGATCCTGGAGCTTTAGCTTCATTCGACACTTCCTCTAACCAGCTCTCTCTTCTCTCTCTTACCTTATCCCTCTCAGATGATCGGTTGACTACAGCCGCCTGAGAATTTACCTCCTCTCCTCCTTGTCTAGATGATCGGTTGACTACAGCCGCCTAGACAAGGACCTCTCCTTACCTAGATGATCGGTTGACTACAGCCGCCTAGGTAAATTCACTCACCCACCTCTATCTCCTCCCAAAGTCGTAGATGATCGGTGGACTACCGCCGCCTGCGACTTTTTCTCCTTTCACGCCACCATGATGAAAATTCTAAATTCATCACAGTGGTGAACCCGACGTTCATCCAACCTTCTATCCTCTTACCACCTCATGTGTCGCCCCAGTCTAGTTCGGTGTCCCCAATTTTAAATTCAAATTTAAACAGTCAGTGTAAATTCGCAATTCTTGGCCCAACCTCACCGCTCAACTCCAGCTCTCAACGCACCTCCGCTCCCGCCGATTGCGAATTTCAAATTCAAAACTACCTCATTTTTGAATTTTAGTTACAGCCATGGACCCGAACTCACCGACGCCGCCGCTCCTCCGGCCATCCCTGCTGCAGCCGCCGACCGCTGCGACAACTGACGCAGCCGAAAACCCCTTCACCAGCCTCTCGCCACCCGGCTCCTCCGCATCCGCCGCCACCGCTGCCGCTGCCGCCGCCGCTGCAGCCGCCGCACACGCCGCCGCCGACGTCACGACGGCCTCGGCGTCATTCCCGCTGTCGCTACCCCCCTTCTACACGCACGACCCCGCGCTGTGGTTCTTTCAAGTCGACGCTGCGTTTTCGGCCGCCAACATCCGCAGCCAGCGGACCCGTTACTCCCGCATTATATCACTGCTCCCGTACGAGATCCTCCTACAGACGTCGGACATCTCTCCCAACGCCACGGCCGCATACGATGACCTCCGCACCCGCCTCGTCTCGCTGTACCAGCCGTCGAAGATCGCACGTGTCGCAGCGCTCTCCCAACCACAGCACCTAGGCGATCTGAAGCCCTCCCACCTCTACCGCCGTCTGCGTCATCAACTGCACGACGTGATGACGGCCGACATCGCACGGACGTTTTGGCTGCGGGCCCTACCACACCCCATGCAAATGGCGCTCGCCAGCCACCTCGACGGCCCAGACGAACCACTTCTGCGTCTAGCCGATACGGTCCACGACCTCACCGCAGCCGCCGGCGTCACGGAGGTCGGCGCACCCCGCGCCCCCACCACGCAGCGGGACCGGACGCCGTCACGAGAGCGCCGCCGGCCCCCCTCCCTCCACCGGCGCCGCTCCCTCTCCACCGAGCGCCGGCCAACCCCCTCCATCGACCACCGACGCCAGCGCTCGCCCGAACGCCGCAACACGTCCCCCCCTCGGCAACGCAGAGGACAATCTCCAGCCGCAGCGGCCCCCTCCACCTCCGTGCGCCCCACCAAGACCGCCTACCTCCCAGCGGACCCCCCCCACCGATGTTTCTATCATGTTAACTTCGGTGGGGAGGCCCGCAAATGCCAGCCCCCCTGCTCCTTCACCTCCAAGGCGGTAAACCCGGCGGGCCCCCCTCCTCGCCAACACGGGGGGGACCATGACCAACCCCTCCCCGCCCGCATTCACACCACCACCACAAAGCCTCGCTACCCCTCCTACGCCGCCGCCACGGCTGCCAACCTCCCGGCCGCGCCTGCCAGCGCCGCCAAAACCCTCACCCCACTGTCAACCGTTCCCCCACCTCGGAACGTCCCCTCCACGCCCGCCTCCAGGGCAGCCACCCTTCCGGCCGCCACCCACGCCGCCGCTACCGTTCCCCTACCACGGAACGGCCCCTCCACGCCCGCCTCCAGGGCAAAACCCCCTCCGGCCGCCACTCACGCCGCCGCTACCGTTCCCCCACCACGGAACGGCCCCTCCACGCCCGCCTTCAGGGCAAAACCCCCTCCGGCCGCCACTCACGCCGCCGCTACCGTTCCCCCTCCCCGGAACGGAACCGCCCCACCTGCTACCAAGAGGACCAGCCCCCCCAGCCGACGCCACCGTTCCCCCTCTCCGGAACGGCAAGAAACCGCCCCGCGTCTCCTTCGCAGGGGACCAACCGCCGCCAACACATACGCCCACCGCCGCCGCCATTTTACCGCACTCCACCCCGGCTCACCAGCGCCTTTTCTTAAAATGTTCAAAGACGAATGTCCCTTTCCTCGTCGACACAGGGGCGGCGCTCTCCATTTTCCCGAACAATATTCTCCGGCGACAGGCGCGTTGTTACCGGCAACTCCTCTACGCCGCCAACGGTACCACCATCCCCTCGTACGGGACGTACCGCTCATCCATCCACATGAGCGGGCTCGCGTACGAGTGGGAATTTACCGTGGCGGACGTAGAGAAGGCAATCCTGGGGGCCGACTTCCTCGCCTATTTCGGCCTCCAGGTTGACGTCCGGAACGCGCGCCTGCTCGACCCCTCCACCCAGAAGCCAATCCCCGGATTCATCCACACGGTCGATCGCCCCCCAACTCAATTCGAAACGCTCCTCCTCCAATATAAACCCCAGCGCCGCCCCTCAGCACATATCGCCCAAACACAACACTACATTGAGACCTCTGGACCCCCAATCTCAGCAAAAGCCCGCCGCCTCCACCCCCTCCAACTGTCCCAAGCCCGGCGGCATTTCGATAAACTGATAGCAGATGGTATTATCCGCCCCTCCAAATCCCCGTGGGCTTCACCGTTACATATCGTACAGAAGCCCAACGGGGATATCCGCCCCTGCGGCGATCACCGCCGCCTGAACGCCAAGACCACTCCGGACCTCTACAACGTCCCCCACCTCCGAGACTTCTCCTCACACCTCCACAACACGACCATATTCTCAACCCAAATAAAAGGCAATTAAAGGCGAATTTTGTAGCCATGGAATCCTTCTTAAGGGAGATCGACTGGAGTTTCTGTCGAACTATGGACCTTGAGGAGGCAGTTGAGGAATTTTATAAGGTGTTGCGTGTGGCAATTGAGAAATTTGTACCGTACATTACTGAGGTCGCATATTCGTTCCCCAAATGGTTTGATAAGGAATTGGTTGACCTCGTCAAACAGAAGAGGTTTGTACACTCACGTTATAAAGAATTTGGCCTTTCTGTTGATTATCTGATGTTTTCTGATTTACGTGCAAAATGCAAAGAAAGATCCCGTAGGTGTTATAGGAAATACGTCGACGCTATTCAGAGTTCCTTGATGACTGATCTAAAAGCCTTTTGGAATCATGTTAATTATAAAAATGGTTCATCCATGGTTCCCAGTTTGATGAGATACAGGGGCGAGACTGCAGAGGACCTCTGTGGGGTGGCTGAATTATTCGCTGATCATTTTTCTTCAGTTTTTGAAAAGCCATGTCCTACCGATTTGGAACCTCCTCCTCAATCCTCATGTTTCTCCTTGTCCAGTTTGAAAATTGATGAGGAAGCTGTGCTAAATGGACTGAGGTCACTGGACCCAAATAAAGGAATGGGACCTGACGGTATCCCACCCGTGCTCCTTCGAAGTTGCGGTAAGTCTCTTTGTTCGCCGATCACGGAGATTTTCAATCGGTCTCTCAATTTGGGCATATTTCCATCTCAATGGAAAGTTTCGTTTATTACACCCATTCATAAAGGTGGGGATCGATCTGACGTGGAGCATTACCGTCCGGTGTGTTCACTATCTGCTATGCCCAAATTGTTTGAGAGGATTGTAATCAATGAAATATCTCCGTCTCTTAAACGCTACATGATCGAGGAGCAGCATGGATTTGTTCCGGGAAGATCGACTTCAACCAATCTCTTGATTTTCGAGGATTATACCATGAAAGCATTCGGTGGGGGACGCCAGGTGGATTCTATTTACACGGACTTCTCCAAGGCCTTTGACAAGATATCACATAGTCGCCTATTTACCAAATTGATTAATTTCGGATTTCACGGTAGAGTTTTGGACTGGATCATGAGCTATTTGAGGGATCGATCTCTCATCGTTAGGCTGAGAGGCTGTCAGTCTCGTCCGTTTGGTGCTCCCTCTGGGTGCCCGCAGGGTTCTCATCTGGGACCATGGTTGTTCCTTGTGTTTATGAACGATATTAAGTCCGTTTTCGACGATAAGATTAGGTTTTTGTTATATGCAGACGATTTAAAGATTTTTTTAGAGGTTTCCGCTCTCTCTGATTGTATGCTACTTCAGTCGAATCTGGACAGGTTTGGTGGCTGGTGCCGTGTGAATGGGATGTCATTGAACCTTGCTAAGTGTCACGCGGTTACATATACGCGGGGAGGTTCTATTAACTTTGATTATGCCATTGATGGACGGGTTCTTCAGCGTGCGTCCCTCATGAAGGATTTAGGAGTCCTGTTTGATAATCAGCTAAGCTTCTCCGATCATTTGGATTTGGTTTGTAACAAAGCGATGAGAATGCTGGGGTTCATGAGGAGATGTACCGCAGACTTCAGTGACCTTAGAGCTCTGACACTTCTCTTCACCACTCTGGTTCGGTCGATTCTGGAATACTGCTCGATGGTTTGGTCCCCATTCTATGCTGTGGCTAAGGTGAGGCTGGAGAGGATTCAGAATAGGTTCCTCAGGTTTCTGGCCTTCAAGGCGGGTTTGCCGTGGACGAAACTGGAATCGAGGATATGAGGAGGACGAGTGGCTTGAGGCTGTTAGAAATTAGGCGTCGGTGGCTTGATGCCACTTTTGTTGCCAAGCTCTTCTGCGGTGCTATCGACAGCCCGGAGTTGTTATCATTGTTTGGCTTGAGAGTCCCTTCGCACGGTACCCGTCACCACCTCCTTTTCTCGTTGCCTCACACCGCCACCAACTATCTGCTCAATAGCCCCATAACCAGAATGCAGAGGAATATGAATTACTTGGCCTCCCTGTCTGTTGACATGGACTTAGTAGCTTCCAGCCTGGCCTCTACAAAAAGGCATTTAAAACAAAGTTTATTAATGTAGGATTCTTTTGTTGTATTGTTCGTTTGTTCTATTGTTGTATATGTATTTATAGTTAAATACCAAATTTGTAATTCCCTATTAAGTCCGTCGATAAAGTCTGTATCTGTTTTTGCCCGTATAATTGTTTACATTATAAGTTGATATTTTTATCTTATGTATTTTTATAATGGTATCATTTCTGTGAAATTATTAGTGTTCAGTAATATAATATATGTAATTGGGCTCTGCCCGTTTATTTTCTAAATAAATAAATAAATAAATAAACCCTAGACATCTCCAGAGCCTTCCACCACATACATATCTACCCGCCCGACGTACCCAAAACCGCCATCATAACACCTTTCGGCCTTTTTGAGTACATAAAAATGGGCTTCGGCCTCCGGAACGCTGCCCAGACGTGGCAGCGTTATATGGATAATATTCTGCGGGGACTACCCTTCGTGTTTTGTTTCCTGGATGACGTATTGATCGCCTCCCGGGACCCACACGAACATCTGACACACCTTAAGCAAGTCCTCGACATCTTCGCCGCCGAGGGCCTCACCATCAACTCTCAAAAATGCGTCCTCGCCCAGCCCTCCGTCCGCTGCCTCGGCCATCAAGTCTCGTCTGACGGGATCAAGCCTCTCCCGGACAAAGTACACGCTCTCACTGATTTCCCCCAACCCCGCACCGTCTCAGAACTTCGCCGTTTCCTGGGTATGTTGAACTTTTATCGTAGACACATCAAACACGCAGCACAACACCAACAACCACTCATACACGCTATCCCACAACCGGCCAAAAAGAACGATAACCGCCCCATTTCCTGGACCCCCGCCCTCACAACCGCCTTTCAAAATTGCAAAAAGGACCTAGTAGACGCCGCTCTATTAGCCCATCCCGATCCCCATGCTCCCCTCTCCATTACGACCGATGCGTCTGACTGGGCCATCGGGGCAGTACTCCACCAACACACCGGCGCCACCCCCCAACCCCTCGGTTTCTTCTCAAAAACTCTGTCCCCAACTCAAAAAAATTACTCCACTTTTGACAGAGAACTCCTCGCCATCCACGAGGCCATCAAGCACTTCCGTGACTTCGTGGAGGGCAGGCAGTTCTCTGTCATCACTGATCATAAGCCCCTCACACATGCCCTCCTCCAAAATCGTAAATCCGCCTCCCCCCGTCGCCTCCGGCAACTCGAATTTATCGGACAGTTTACGTCCGATATTCGTTATTTGCCGGGGGCCGACAACTGCGTAGCAGACGCACTCTCCCGCCCCACCCCCACCCCCGCGCCGGTGGCGGAGTTACTGCCTTTCCCTTCCCCACAAACCCTAAAAACCCACCAAACACCAACTTCCGACCCCGCACTCTCCAACCTCATCTCCGCCTCCAAATTGGAACAACTGCCTCCCCTCGACCTCTGGTGCGACGTAACGGCCGATTCACCGCGCCCTTACGTCCCACCGGAGCTGAGGCGGCAGTTGTTCCTCCACTATCACTCCCTCCATCATCCCGGCATCCGGGCGAGCCGGGACCTGATCAAGACGCGGTACTTCTGGCCCCACATGAACACGGATATCCGTACCTGGGTTCTGGGGTGCCAGAAGTGCCAGCAATTTAAGGTCTCGGCTCACCCCCATGTACCTCCTCAACCCATTCCCGACTCCCTCCCGTGGGAACACGTCCATCTAGATCTGGTCGGCCCTCTTCCCCCCTCCGAGGGGAAGAGGTACTGCCTCACCATGATCGACCGTGCGACCAATTGGGTTGAGTGTATCCCACTCGCCCACATTACCGCGGACGCCGTCGCCGCGGCCTTCCTCAATCAGTGGATCAACCGCTACGGCTGTCCGCGGACACTCACGGTCGATCAGGGGAGGCAGTTTGAATCAGCCCACTTCGCCGACCTGCTCCGTTCCCTCGGGATTCAAAAAATCCGCACCACTCCTTATCACCCCCAATCCAACGGGAAAATAGAGCGGTGGCACTCGGTCCTTAAGCAAGCCATCTCCACATCAGCCACATCCCCCTCATGGACCAAAACCCTCCCCTACGTATTACTCAGCCTTCGCACTTCCGCCCGTCCTTCAGACAACACAAGTCCCGCACAACACGCATTTCGAGACCCTCTACGTTTACCGGCCGACATTTTCACTCCACACACCACCCCGTCAATTAACAGGGAACCACTCCGCACAACAACACCACACAACGACACCACCTATCCCCAACGTTTTTACACAGCCACTCACATGTACTTGAAGGAGCCCGGCATCCACAAAACATTTCAACCTCTCTACGCCGGGCCCTTCCACGTCATCCGCTCCACACACACCACGGCTACCCTGTTAATTGACGGGAAGCCCCACACTGTACCCCTCGCCCGATGTAAGCCAGCCCCAGTCCTCCCCGACACTTCGCCCCACACCACTCACCCGACCAACCCCACACCACAAACGCCACACGTCGCCTCCATTTCACCCACCGGACCCCAACGTCGCCGCCTCTCTCCGCGACGTCCCGGGTACCGGCTCCCACCGGCTCTTCCCCTTCACCACCGCCCCGGCAGTGAAGGGGCCCCTCTATCAGTCTTCACTAACGTGAAGACTGTTAGAGGGAGTCGCCTCTCTCACCCCATCACCTCACCACCAATACACACTCACTACATTACACTGCACACTCTCCACACCCAGGGAACGGCGAACTTCAACACCCCGTTCCAACCTGTAAACCCTGTCCAAAAATTGTACATACCAACCTTGTAAATACCAACCTTGTAAATACCAACCTTCCACATACCAACCTTGTAAATATTAGTCTACTATGTCATTCTCCTCATTGTAATCATCTCATCTCACCTACACCACTACTATACTTATGTCTTATAGCTTATATTACTTATCCTATTTCTCACTATGCTACCTATCTTATATTACTTATCCTATTTCTCACTATGCTACCTATGTTCTGCAACCTACGCTCGCTGTCTTACTAGAATTAAGTCCTAGAATTAAGCCAACCCTGTCATGTTTTTGCCTTCAGCACCACCGATTGTTTGCGCCAGCCCTCAGCCTCTGTCACCTTGCGCCTTCAGCTCCACTTTTGTTTGCCGTGCCCTCAGCCTCTGTCTCCTTGCGCCTTCAGCTACACTTTTGTTTGCCGCAGCCCTCAGCCCCTGTCACCTTGCGCCTTCAGCTCCTCAAACATTGGTTCGAACTGGGGGGACCTCTGTCGTGAGTCCCTCCCGGGAACACTCCACCAACAACTTTAAGCTCTCACCAATATCCTCATGTAAAACTTACTTTCCACTAATAAACTACTGAGTGGGGAGACAGGCAACAGAATCCAGGGAACACAACCTGGGCCCCCCCCCAAAACTCCCAACAGGGGAGTTGGAGGGAGAGGCCTCCAGTTCCTATATAACCCTGGATCCTGGAGCTTTAGCTTCATTCGACACTTCCTCTAACCAGCTCTCTCTTCTCTCTCTTACCTTATCCCTCTCAGATGATCGGTTGACTACAGCCGCCTGAGAATTTACCTCCTCTCCTCCTTGTCTAGATGATCGGTTGACTACAGCCGCCTAGACAAGGACCTCTCCTTACCTAGATGATCGGTTGACTACAGCCGCCTAGGTAAATTCACTCACCCACCTCTATCTCCTCCCAAAGTCGTAGATGATCGGTGGACTACCGCCGCCTGCGACTTTTTCTCCTTTCACGCCACCGTGATGAAAATTCTAAATTCATCACAGGTGGTATTGCTCATGTTAGTTCCAAAGCCCGCCCTGGTATCCAGTTAATTATGTGACAGGCATGGTTGTGTGGAAAAAGTAGTTAGCCAATGCATTGAAACCAGTGAGGTCATACCTGCTCAGTTCTACTTTTTTGGAAATACTGTCCCTCATGGGACAGCGGCAAACTTGAAAATGTGTTTTTTGAGTTTGGTGCAGCCTCAGTCATGCTTGACTTCATGAGCCATTGTTTGAAGCAAAAACCCTAGAGCTTACTATCCTAATTATTGAACGCTTCCTTTCGATCTTCAACAGTAAAAATTTGACCACTTTTTTCCCCCAACACGTTATTTAAACATCGCTATGACCTCTTCAGCGACATTCTTAGTGTTGACGTATGCTAAAAGGGAATTATTGTTCAAAAATTTAATGCTATTTTGGCAGGAAAAAGCAGATTAACAAGAAGCTCAGTAGACGCTTCTAAGATCTTGGAGCCCTACTAGTTTTTGCAGTAGGGTTGACAACCCTGGCCTCATCACTCTGAAGCAACCGCCCTCCACAATTCATTAGAGTTTCTAGTAGCTTTGAAACTGATATACCATCCAAAGCGGCATTTCTAAATGCAGATACCGAGTTATTATGTTACTTTAGGATGTACAGTATGTAAATAGATACATCGAATTTTGAATATCTGTGGTTGGAGTCCGCACTGCTCACCCTTTCTACGATTGTATGTACTAGCAACTCTCAATGGTCTTGCTCTCTACATAGAATAAGGATGTATATGTAGTCCTATGATACATTAATGTACAGGCTGGTAACCATTACTCACCCTTCCGATTTTGTCCTGGAGTATGACATCATCATTATTAAGTTCCCACCTTTCGCGAGGGATAGGGGTCCTCAAGATGGCTCCTGATCGCCCTGTGACTGGTAACTGGCTGGAAATTTGGAAACCTATGAGTTCCTGTATCGTGTTGAATGCCGGACCTTCGAACCGGAACTGCCCCTGAAAGTACAGTATTTAGACTGTAGGTATAATATCGAGATAATTTCCAGTTATGTAACCACCGGAAGGGTGTCAAATGATAAAAACTCACTCAAAACCTATATAATAACAGTTATAGGTAACCAGTTATTGGAAAAATGAACGTCCATTATATTCTAAAAGGCAGGAATAAATCCCAAAGCTATGCGCATGAAAAAAACACACAAAAAACGCAGAATAATAAATCAAAAACTTCACAAATGATTTTGTTTTAGTACTTTAATAATACAAGAGGTAAAAAGTGAGTTAGAAATTAACATTTAAAACGGGTTTAAGTCTGGTGCGTGTACTTGGCCAGGGCCTGGCTGTGTAATTCATAGGACTCAACACAAGAAAGTCGTGTGACGCCCTTCCTGAAAACGACCTCAAGGATACTGTAACATCTTCAGCTAATCAGGTATCTGGCGAAATCTAGCGTTAACTGTGACTTTCAAGTGACTGGTGAGTTCAATAGTTCCGTTTTGTATGCCTTTTCTCCGTTTTCGTTTCCTCAACTTGTTTTGGTTTGGTCAGTTATCGCCACATGGATACTGTAAATCCAAATGAGGGTTCCTAAGTTTGCCGCATGGCGCGCTCCGACCAGTCAGAAGCTTCAGAAATTCTTACATCTTGGTTTGGGTTTCTTCTGTTTATTTCTGTGAGGGGGGGGGGGGGGGGGGGGTCAATGTCCCAAAAAAGTGGGGTTTCGACAAAATCTTGTGCTTGCTGCCAAAGGCTTAATTCTCAACCGATTTATGAATTTCTTTTTTTGTTCGACGCAGAATTCAATCTAGTTGTGTACTATGTCACCAGAATTTCGAAATTTATTCAGAGCGTGAGGGAGAGACCGTAGGATTTCCTGAAAATCTTGTGTCCGCTGCCCGTATTCTCAACTCTTGAGTCAGCTTGCACACTACATGTGTAGGTACATATTAGAAACAATAGTTAGGTAGCTACTTAATCTTAGATCATTTTATTCACAGTATACTATCATTCATGGGGCATTGTTATGATCATAACATCACCTACTCTAATATAGGTAAGTAGTCAGATACGTACGTAAGCTGTTCATATCACATCGCTAGTCACAAAATTAGGTAATTAAAAATGCACAATGCATCATCATCATGGATCATTTACTCATAAATATATTTCCAGATGATCGCAATGTGTGAGAGTGATCTATTCACCACCGTTAGGTATTTTTTCAGGGGAGCCATTTTTTACAACTTTGAAGCTGTTCTATTCAATAAAAATACCACTGAACAACATGAGCATAGCCAGCATAGCATAATCAGAAATCAAACCCTAGCAGTGTAGGAGCCTACTTGTAGGTTATAAGGTGGCCTAGAATAAGTGATAAATCACAATAAATTTTCTTTACCTCTGCTGTCGTCTGAACAATGAAATGCTTATGTCCACCCCAGCAGACCGAAAGCACGGTTTGGTTTTCGTCATTCCGCGTGGTTTCTCGAACCAGGAAGTCTCCTTCTCTCGTTAGAAGCCGAACAACCTCCTCTCTGGGCAAGACACCGTGGAACCATTCTTCGTCGACTAGAGACCTCGATGTGCTTTGCTGTTGAGGGATTTAATTGAATGGATATTAGCTTATGCAAGAAGATTAGCAAACTGACGCTGAATGACTGAATTTTATTCGTTTAGGCTGTTCAACAGCTATGACATTCTACTGTCATACGTTCATCCTACCTAGTGAAGTACTACTGCCTACCTAACCGCAAGTTGAAAGGTGCCCTACGATTGCTTGTCCATTTACAAACCCCAGTCCCCCTCCCTCACATTTGTGCGGCGTTTTACTTTTACTTCAAATGGAGTAATAATACATTTTAGTTCAAAATAAATATACCTACTCTGCTACTGCCGACAGACTAAAATACTAAAATGTTCTGAGTAACCTCCTCTCCTTCAGTGTCTGTTATTCGCGAAAATTGATTTTCACGTTCTCAAACAGCGTATCATGTCATAGAGGAATGATGCAGTAATAGGTTGGTGGGTTTTGAGAATGAGAACGTCATTATTATTATTATTTATTATTATATATTTGTTTTTATGTGACTTGCAATCGTATGGTCCTTAAGTAGTGTATCCAGCTAACTTTAAGTAATTGCCTTCTTGAAAGACTTGGGTAACTGATAGGTAGATACATTGTTTTCCGCATTACTCTAGAGACAACATGCTCACAAATAATATATTTTGTAAATAGGTACTAATCTATTTTGCACATAGATAATATTGGGTAAATAAATTAAACGGACAATAACTTTCATTGCTGCCAAGGACAAATAAAAATCAACAATACTGATTCAAAATAAGTATAGAATAAGTAGACAACTGTTGTACAAACTCTTATGGTTGTTAAGATCTGTGCTGTTATCATACGCATGTGTGCCATTTTAGTAAATGAAATGCCGCCTTTATAATCATGCACCAATTTTTGATGTTGAGATTTTCCGTGCTTCAAGCTCATAATGCAGGGCACAGAACTTTCTCACTTTGAACCAGTGATTGAGGCGGAAGTCGATCGAGGTTTCTACTCGCAATTTCAAATCGTGGAAAATATCTTTTGCCGACCAGCTTTTATGAAAGTTGTACCAGCTGGCCAAACTCGTATGGTATTCCATCGCGTTACCCTGTTCACGTTAAAGTATTCCTATAATTGTCTATTAAATAATCGAAAACTTCAAAATTTAGTTAATTAATGCCTAGGTACTATTGGTTTACTTACGTTTACATTATGCCTGCTCCCTAGAGGAGAACTAGGCACGGATTTGCGCCTGAACGGTTTTCTTAGGATATCTACTATGCTGGTGGGCTGTGATTGCGGGGGTGGTGGTGGCGGGGAAGGGAGACTCTGCTTCCTTACAGAGCCTGAGTCAATCTGAAAATTAAAAATCATAACAAAATTTTGCTTTAAAGTTGGTGACTAAGGAAAAAAGCAAAGATTTTGAAGAAAAGTCTTCTAATTTAGGCTTTGAATTCAGAAAGGATCAAGTTTTCCTGGTATTTTAAGAAAAATAGGCCAAATCCTAGGAGTAGTAGTTAGTGTTTCATGTTCATTGATGTATATAAATATACTGAAGAGAAAAATGAGGCGATAAGTTCTTCGATAACGGAGAAACAGCGATTTATCGTTACAGGTACATAGATTTATTGTTAATCAAGTTGTCTCTACAACTTTTCGATACATCTATCCCTTCCTTGGGCACTGGGGCACCTCTACCGATTCCTCGATTTAACAGGATTGAATGTGAAATTGTCGAACTTGCCAAAGTTATGATGGGTATCCTTTCGCAGATTTCTCTACACGCCCTAATGCCCATAATAGTCTATCTGATGAATACCTTATTCAAATGTTTAATTATTGAGGATCCCTACTTATTGGTGTTCAAAATTACACAAGATTTCAAAAAGGCAGAGTAAATCAGTATATTAATTGTGAGATAATTACGCTATTATTATCTAGACTCCCGTCGAGAGAGGTGTCTAAAGGGATATCACAGCCTGGGGGAGCCTCTTCACAGCCCAACTCCGTCAGCGCCTTCTTGATAACTTCGAGCTGCCGGGTGAGTTTCTTTTCTTCGCACCTGAGCTCGGCTAGCGCCACCTCACTAAAAAATAATTATTTGTTATCCACTTTTAAATTGTACCTACTTTAACAAAAAGTTATTCAAATGTATTGAATTTCTTCGTCAGTCCAAGTAGGAACCTAGGTGCTACACCAAAATAAAGCATGCAAAGTGTATCCAAGAATATAGAGGTAAAAGTCTCGTCCGTATTTCATGACAACAAGCCACTATCATGAAATCGTGTAGTTTTCATAAGAGTTCATAACGCTGTTTTTTAGAAGAGTTCTGTAGATACCTCTCATACACTGGTAGAGAACCGAACCCTTCTAAATACATGATTACAGCATTGTATCACGCGTTAATAATTATAACATTCGAAACGCTTAGAACCAACGAAATAATTCGAAGTGTGTACAAATGCGTTCTATGGGCGTACCGTAGGTACCTACTAGTCACAGTCATGTTCCTACCTAGTAGTCACTACAAAACTGTAGCTTGCTCACAAGTGATTAAACCTCAAGTGAGCCCCAGAATGATCCTCTGTTAATTTTCCTTTGTAATGAACTAACGTGAGAAGTTCATAATACGCGTTGAATGCAACACTAAAGTTTGGATAACTGGCCGACCATTTCTTACATTTTTCCTTCAAAACTGGTCAAGGTACATTTCAAGATGAAACTGAATGTTTTTAAGTTCCTAATTTGTAGGTATTCGTACTTTTAAAACAGCCTTATTCAGAAAACACTTAATAGGTTGGGGTTCTCAGGAATGGAATCATTAAAGAATACAAAAATAGAAGCTCCGCTAGGTACCTACCAATGGAGTACTACGTACCATGCACATAGAACTTAATTATGTGGGTAATAGTAAAGTATAATAATGTATGATGACCAACTGTATATATATGTGGTAAATCACTCAAGTGCAGCTCCATTCGTGAAAAATTGCATTCAAAGCTACTATTCAAAACGTTTGTTGAAATAAAATGTTCGGTACGTTTCCAGAACCCCGATGTTTATGAATTTTACTAATTAAAATATTTTTGCGAGAAGAGTTGGAGATGAGAGTACTTACTCAAAAAATAATTCCCAAAAAGTTTAAAATGAATTTTTGAGTCTAACTTCATTACTGCTTACTTGAGGTCTTGTAAATCGGGGTTTTTGTTGCTAAGCTTTTCCTGGCAGTCTTTTAGTCTCGGCTCGACTTCAAACATTTTATTTCGGACCCACTCAACGGTGAGATTGTCCACCGTTAACGTGTTAGCTTGAAGTTTACCACTTGTGTCCTCAACTAGGGAGTTGTCGAAGGTGAAATCCGTTATTTCCGTACCATTTACTCTGAAAAGGAAAAGGAAGGATGGTTAGGTAAACAGAAGGCTTGACAATTAAAATAATCGGGAAAAATAATAAGTTTATATGAGTTCAAAGATGAGAGATTTCAAAAACAAAGTATCAGGAGTTTTTTGGGATAAAAAAATGGTAAAATTGGGCCAAAAAAATCACCCATCTTGATTAGAAGCACCAAAAGCGGTATAGAATAAGTTGATATATATATAGGTAGAAGACATTGTTTCAATTTTCCCATGACACGAGGGAAGCATTTGACTTTTTTGGGTCAGCGATCGCCTGAAATTATATTACTAAATAACTTCATCGAAAGTTTATAACGGTGACCGGAGCCAGAAATATTTAAAAAAAACAGTCATGCAGCATGACTTAATGAGCGAATTTTCAAAGAAATATTCGAATTAATGGCTATGGTTTTGAATAAAGGAAAACTTCGGTCTAAAATTTGGTTTTCTATGTATATTCTCTTCGTATTTATTTTAATTTGTACGTTTTGTCCATCCTGATTCTACCGTTTTGGGTTTTGGGTAGGTTTTGCGCACTTTAAATGCTCTAATTTAAGAACGGATTTAGATATCTAAAATCCGATTTCACCATCGTGTTCAGCGTGCAAAAACCTTTAAAATGAGGGGTCACTTGTTAGAAAATAACATTTTGGGGATTTTTGGGTAATTTTTGCGCACTTTAAATGCTCTAATTTGAGAACGGATCAAGATATCTAAAATCCGATTCCACCATCGTGTTCAGCGTGCAAAAACCTTTAAAATGAGGGGTCACTTGTTGGAAAATAACATTTTGGGGATTTTTGGGTAATTTTTGCGCACTTTAAATGCGCCAAAACCCTCCTTAGAGTAGGCCGATTTCGCCCATCTTCGAACTTAGCCTTTCGATTGCCAAGATAGATTTTTTGTGCAAATTTGAGCTGTTTATCTCAATTCTATCGAGAGTTATCGTCTGGAGTGACACATATATATATATATATACATATAAAAAAGTGTTAAATTTCAGGAATCGTTTTAGAATGGTCTGAAACGGATTTCTATGAAGAAAATTTCCAAAAATTTATATTATTTAAATTTCGAAGCCATTGCAATAGCTTCATTTTCTTTGAAAATTCGCTAAAATGAAGCCTAAGTCTTACAATTGTTTTTGTTGAAGGTCTAAATATTCATTAGCAGCAATAACATTCTCGACGAGCGCTTCAGATCTACTCCAGATATCTATAAACTGTTTAGAGGAAAAATTCCAGTGTAATGAGATCTCCTTCAGTATACTTCTCCTGTAACACAAAACGGATAATCGTTTAGAAAAATAAAAGCTCAAATTAATATGTGCATACACGTCATTTCATCACGGAGACCATTCCACTGTCAATTTCAATCAGCTGTAACTAGGCAGGTACCTACATAGGTTTAGGCAGGTAGGTAGGTAAATACGGTCGGTAGGTAGAGATAATGTACAATTGAGCCGGTGAGGCCTATCCATATGATCTGAAAACATTACGCCAGAGTATTTCTATGCAGGGTGGGAGCCAGTAGACGGCATCTCCTTCACCTCTGATCTTCACAATTGCCAACAATTGCGACTAATAAGAAAAGCGGACTGAGCTCGGCGAACTTTGATCTTATAACACAGGTTTAGATGTTAAATTCGCGGATCATACAGTCATACATCACTTTAATAGCCAAAGCCAAGTGACTGTGTCGGTATGTGTGTGTGTGTGTGTGTGTTTCTTTCAAAGCTCTAATGGCTGTGTCGCTTTTGACGCGGTTTTTTGCAAATAGACGGCAAAGCCACGGACCAGATTATAGGCTATGTGAGAATCCTCCTCTCTCCGTCGGATACCGACGGTACACGTAACTAAATACATTTTCAGCTACTCACGGCAAACAGCTGTGAAGTGGGATCTACTCGAAAAAACTCACGGGAGGAATCCAATGACACCGACACGATTTTTGTGGGCATCGTCTTGAAAATATTATTAATTGCTGATACTGCAGTAGGTTCTTGAACCAAGTGGAGTTTTGATACTCACTGTTTCAGAAAGGATGCTTTTTATTTCCTCAGTCATTAGGTAGGAGACTGAGTCTCTGAAACTATATAGCAAGCGATCTATAACATGGGGGACAGTGCTAAAGCTATTATATAGTTACCCATAAATTATGATAAAAATTATGGCACACCCAGCTCAGAAGAATAAAAAAATCACATATCCCTCTGAATGACCAACTCAATGACTAACTCACCAGTTGACGATGAAAGACTGAAGGTTGCTTTGGTGGTGGTTGAAAAGGGCGGGGAGCAGCGACATTTTCACGTCTTTCTGCACCTGTTCAGCCTCTGACAGCAACAGAACGTATTCGTTGTGGACAAGATGCAGCCTTCTGCAAGCCCTTTGATATTTGTCCCGAACATCGTCCAACTTCCTACCGCCCCGGCCAGCTAAAATACAGAGAAGGTAGGTACGCAAAGTTAATATTACAGCGCCGATTTCCACTCACCTTCAAGTTGTGAAAATAAAGTTCATCCCAGAAATAAACAAGACTAGGAACCTCAAAAATTAGTATCGTTTTGCGACACCAAATTTAGACTTCCAGCGATGATCAGAACGCGATATTCTGACAATTTGAAGTAGGAGAATCGGCATTATTGACCAAAGTGAATTATTATGAAAGACTTGAATCATTCGGGGTACACATACCCTACCCATACCATTACACACTGAAACAATAAGACAAAACTAAAAGTTGAGTGTAGGTAAAAATTAACACGAAGTTGACAAATCAAGTCCTTCCGAATGTCTCGTCAATAATAACCACAATTAATCGTATTAACAATTTAAAAAAACAACAGGCGCACAATGATTGATAGGTACGAATACCTATAACATCGTTAGCAACAAGCGTTAGTATTCAAGTATTTTTGTAACGTTGTTAGTTGTGAAATTGATTGTTCCACCTTGGGTCAAGAGGTTATGACGTTTTGTACCTCCGTCAATCCAAAATGGGTAATTACGCTGTTCCGTTGTTTTGGGTTTGTCAGTTGGTGTTCCGTCTGGAAAAGAAAAGTCGGTGTGGGTGATCTTCGGTATGATTTTGAACAACCTCCACCGGAATGAAACCAAAAGGTTTGTTCCAACAGACACTTGGGTTTTTGATAGCTTGGATCAGTCCCATCGTTGATGAAATAATGTGTTGCTACTTTGCCCACAAGGGCCAGAGTGCATTATTTCCACTCTAGTTGATAATTATTGGATAGAAATTAAGCGCTACTGGAACAAATCCAATAATGAAAGTCAGTTTCTGTACAATGATTGTTATCTAAATTGTCATCTAAATAAGCAGAACGCATCTAGGATTGTTTAAATAGGTATCACTATCATATATAGGTATTTATAATAGGTAGCTGTACTAAAATTTGTATAATGACAGCCAACAATTCATTTAACTTATATAGTTATACATCGTTAAATGTAGGTACGTAATTTTAACGTGTGTAATATTATCAGATGCCGATATGAACAGGTAAATTTGTACCTCACTATCACGAAAATAGGTAGGTACCGAATGGGTGGGAATGGATATGCCATAGTAGACTAGCCGATTACAACCATTTATTGGGATTCAAAGAGTTGAAAAATTTACCAACCCATTGGCCAAAATCCATATTTTCCTATGAAATCACCACAATTTCCTCAAAGGACCGATGACCGACTATTTAGTACAAATTATACAGTAGGTACAAATTTAAATAAATAAATCATAAATAAAGGGTGGGTTCAAGGAATCTCCATAATAGGTACATCGTCATGTACAATGATGTTTTATAATGTTAAGAACTCAGGCCCAGAAAGCAAAGTGGTACAGAAATAGCAGCTCTTTACTAACTTCAGCATCTGAACTTATACAGGTACGTACTTTATATTATAATGTGGCCTAGAGGAAGAGTCAACCACTCGAAATAATTATATAGGTACCTGGTATTGAACAATGAGACTTACATTTGACGTAATATTCCTCGAATCTGGACCTCATGAGACGGTAGAATTCGAGGTGTTTTTGGTAATCAGCTTTCTTTCGAGCCACCTCTTCACATATCTGCAACAAAAATGAACGGACGATAAGATAATTTAAAGCCACCCGTTGATCTAGGTGAAGTGGCATCCGGTTTATTTGTGTTACCCCTTTTTGGGTATGCGGTAATATTTTATTTTTTAGGGTATAGTATTTCAGAACTTCTTACCAATGTAAATAAAAGTTGGTTACAAGTAGGTAGCGGTGGTGGTGTCATTCCACTTAATACATGGGCTGATTTTGATGCCATTCGTTGTGAATTGCTAGTTTTATCCCCTTATCATTACTTAATCAAGTATTGGTCAAATGCGCCAGGCTCATTTGAGCAGTTCGAAATATTAGTGAGCGTTGGTCGAGGATGATATGCAATTGCGACTATTTTGTAATAATTACGTAATTGCTGTCTTGGAATATGGATGGCATATTCTATATCCATATATAAATATATTCATTCAAGTTGAATATTGTCTCTAAATTTATTGTTTCCAGCTAAAAGTAAAACCAGCCCCAATCCAAGCTAGAGAGCTAGTTCAGTGAAAACCAGCCCCAGGACGGGTCGTCAAGACCTTAGGGCCCATTAATTAACTCGGTTTTCTCAGGTTTCTGCACTTATATTTTTCATTATGTACTTAGGTACTAAATATGTTGTTGAATGAAGTTGAATTGAATTGAATTGAAATTTTTATGTTAGGTATGTTGCTCAGTTCTCACTAACAAATGACTGGTGCTTTGCACTGTTCTTCGACGGATTCATGACGGATGAAAGTCGGTCCGATGTGAATAGGAATCACTGACCGTCACCGACCGATCTCGGCCGCTGGAATCTCGTGACGGGGAGGTCGGTCTAACATGAAGCGACTAGTGAATAATAGGAAAGTCGGGGAACCTTCTACACAACGCATCCCACCCCTCCTCTACTTGCTCGGAAAATATTCACTAGGGCCATGAAATAGCTCGTTTTTAATCATTTAAACGTAAAATATTATTTAACTATTTATTCATTTTTGATTTACCGTTTAATCAGTGATCATCTTGTTTGTTTCTGTTGACTTTCTTATTGTTATCAGTCTTGAAAATTTAATTTTAATTTTTGATAAATTAAGTACTTAGATGTTTGTTTTCGAGCCAATGGTGGAGGGGGGGGGGGGGGGGATCTATTTCTATAGATCCATACCGGACTCGCTTAACCCACTCATCGTATTTCTTCTATTCACCAGAACTTGTGCGAAATAAGAGGTCAGATTGAACATGAAAAGTAAAAATAAATATAAATAAATAATGAGCATGATTCCCGTCAATAATCAACGGGGTTTTTTCTTTGACATTTCCAAATACGCCGAGAGGTGAGGAGCATACCTCGTTTCACTTATCGGACCTTGGGCCCATTTATTTTAATATTTCATCGAATAATTGGGCTGATACTGACAAGGGATGAGGGAAATGAAGAGGGAAGACCTACAGATGTTTTCCAGCCCTATAATATAGGTCCTATATCATATTCTTGGATTGTAATCCCCTAATGTAACAGCTGCTATCCGCATTTTGATGACCCCCCCCCCCCCCCCCATCAGTCTGGGAATCTGTATGTTCAGGAACACTGAGGAACACGCCAAAATTGAGTCGAAACCGGCATTTCCTCACACAACGTAGCTGGGACCTTCGGAAAAGCCATCTAAACGTACCTAATATTATATTGAAAATTATTTTAGGCGATCTACAAGGGGTGAAGTTTTCAAGTTCTTCCTCCTTGTAACAATAATCATGCATCAAGTGTGGTAACTATAAAGCAACGGGTCCGGGATATATTGTGCTTGGCCTTGTCTGAAAGGTGTAAAATCAGTGTTACGAGTGATATGAGTGTTATCAGTGTATAAGAACACTTTCATTTGATGAATTAAATTAAACTTTTTAATCCTGTACACTTTGCAGGTACTTACCTACATCATTTCGTAGATCGTAGGAAGAGTCATGCACCTTTTTATTAGCAAGTTGATGAATGTTTTTAAACATGTCTGATCTCCGTTAGAACGTTGGTAAATGAGTATTTAGCTACATACATAAGAAATATTCATGACATTTAGTTAGTAGGCAGTAGTGATTTTCAGATTCATCGAGAAATGAATAACTGTCGAAGGTGTAGACCATCTTCGCACGTAAACCCCACAAGCAGACATTTTAATCGTCTTTTGAAATTTCATCGTTTAAACTAACCTTTATCTTTCCATTTTCGTCCGTGGTTTAATGAGACATGCGTGCTGTCTGGGAAGCAACACACTTTAATGACCGTGGATCCCGTGCCAGCACCATTGTTGGCGTAAAGCGAGAATTTAACTCAGAAGAGAGAAAATAAAGTTCCTTCAATTACAGTCTGTACAATATATCAACCATTGTACAAATAAGAACTCTACGCCACAGAATTATAGGTTAAATAGGAATTTACTTCAAACACTCGCTAAATATACCTAAATATACCACAATACGGTAGGAAGGTCCTACTGGACCTGGACTGGAAGGACCTACTGCTTCTAAGTAAAATTTGTTATGAAGTATAATGATGCTTGCGTGATCAGTTCCATATGGCCACTCTCTTGTTAACCTATGTTAAGATGACCTCTAATTGCAGCTTTCTGACGATCCCCCGTCGCGTCGCGTTCAAGACTTCTTATAAGGCATAATAATTGGGAACTTCTCGCGAAACGATTCCGAAGGAGGTATTTGCAGACCCGTATATTTTGCGCAGGTATGCTCAAACATTTTCTGACAGTTCAGATGTACGGCACCTATACAGGTAAATTATTACACAACGGTTTATTATTTGCCTTATGCTTCATGAATAACTACCAATAATTCATAACTGAGTTATTGAATCCCCCGCATTGAAACTGTAATTCCCGGGTCGGCTTCAGTACTCGATTTAGGGCTTTCCTGGGAGGGGAGCACGAGGGTAGTTATTGACCACAGAAAACAGTGGTCTACGTAGAAGAGCATCTATACAGGTAAATTATTACACAACGGTGTTCATTTCTTACACAACGGTTTATTATTTACCTTATACTTAATGAATAATAACAAATAATTGATTATTGAATAATTGAATTCCGCGCATTTTTATGAAACTGTAATTACCGGAGCCTGCTCCAGTACTCGATTTAGGGCTTTCCTGGGGGGGAGTTCAAGGGTAGGTCCTGACCAAAGAAAGCAGTGATCTACGCAGAAGGGGCACCTATACAGGCAAATAATAAACCGTTGTGTAATCATGTGCAGCTTTTTTTTGCTGACGTTCAGACTGCATCAAGCGATCAAAATCACAATTTTTTTGAACACCCAAAAAATTATTTGTTGACAATCGTCGTGCCACTCTGGTCTTAACGAGTGCCCAATCAGGCCATAAAGGGTGCTCTGGCAGATGACTATTAATCAAATTATCGATTTCTTAAACTGTTTCTTTAAAAATTCGTTCCTTAAGCCGTGCTGCATGACTGGAATTTTAAAAATTATTTTTAATACTATACCTAAACGTAAGTGTTTTTACTTACGAATTATACCTACCATGCTACAAAAATCAAGTGTATTGTGTACAGGAACTATGCACGTGCAATGATTCAAAAACCTATGTGTTGACCGAGTGTTTGAAATATTTATAAGCAAATATACATTTTTTTGGAACAGCGGCAATCGTTAGAACAACGAACGAATGAAGTACGTATAATGAGAACGAATGTAGTTCGATAATCAACGAAATGTCAACGAATATCGTCTTTCCACCCTAGTTATTGTGGGAAGAGCGCGTTATGCTCTCAAACGGAGAGGATTCTCCGGTCGACCACGTAGTACTTCGAAAAAAGAGGAACTCAAAAACTCTCAGTAAGAAAGAAAGAAGAAAAATGGAAGTATAAGGTAAGACTCGAGCTGCGGTGCTGTGTATAAAGGGAACAATGAGGTTGTTGGGACCCGGGATCCTGAAGAATGTGGAGGGACATTGAGTCACCCATCGCGAGACGTTGGGGCTCCTATTAGTTGCAAAAAGGTTGAAAAAAAGGTCTTCCAAGCCCAACTTGTCAATCGCCGCTGAGTCATGAAATGGTCAAGGAAACGCTGTCATTTTCGACGAGGATAGCGATGATGAGAAGAAATGGTTGTTTCTCTGGATGAACTAAGCTTCTGTTTGGAGTTGAGAGGCTTGAGAGGCGCGATGGAGCAGATCATGCCAAGTCAAATGGTCTTCCCTTCGAAGAAGCTCACGCTCTTGAAATTTATGCGAGGGTGAGTCGTGTTGCGTTGAAGTCGATCGGTTGATCAAGTCAATCCTCGACGTTTTTCAAGTTTCAAAATGATTTTTAGGCGTGGCAAACCACAACATAATGTCAACTGCATCTTTGAAATGAATTTATGGCTACAACTTTCAAAAACTACAGTGCCCAGGTTCTACAGTTATTACAGATGTTGTGCAGTACTGGTTATATATACCGCCGCACCAGCAGCAGTTACCTTTCTATCTTAAGAGTGTGATCCACTTTGCCACCATCATAGAATCAAATGGATTATTGTGACTAAGCAGGTTCACAGTTTAGAGTTTAGAGCAAGGTAGATAGCTGCCAACGATTGACTCGAATGGATTTGTTCCAGACCTACTGTTACTAACGCCATAAAGCCATTTTCAGTTAGTTAGCTACCTGAGCTGTCACTCGTGCGTCATTCTATGACGGACGTTCAACAGGTGTTAAAATAAATTATTGTATGCAGGTATCATTGCTTGCGTCAAAAGAATTTTTTTGTTTCCCGCATTAAAAGTTCACAAGTGCACACCTTGCGCCGTAGAGGCCTTGACATACATCAGGAGAAAAGGGTCACCCAAGCCCATATATTATCTTTTTCAGTCAGGTATATAGATAAGTCGCCACTCCCGTCAGGATCTCCATTCGTTCTCTCTCCAGGTTCTCACTTTGTCTTTCAGCGGAAGGAGCAACCCATCATTAACCAGTCCATGCTTTTAGTCACACACTGAAAACCAAACTCAAAAAATGTTTTGGGTAAACATAATTATTCTGAGTCGGCTGAATACACCAAGCTACAAAATACGTAATAGGCACCCTATTCACTAACCATGTAGTTTTTACATCATAGTCGACGACCAAACTGATTGCACTCTTCCTCCGAGTAAGAAGATGGCAATGCTCTTATTATTCATTATTCGAGCATGTTTTAGATAGTTACTTAGATTTTAGATATTTACTTAGTTAAATGAAAACTAATAAATACCGAAGATCCTTTGTTAGTGCTGTACAGCCGCGTCCTACTCTCACATCTAGAAGTAGATCGCATGTTGTGGAAGTCAAACGACTAGTGTTTACTCCAACAGGTTTATAACGGGAATGACGAGTTTGCTACAACTTCCCGGCAATATGTGTGATGCTCTCATCTCTATCGCCTGTTGACCTCTCTACTTTATTATTTTGCGCTCTGATCTTCTGATTAGTATGAAGTAGAAATTCCTTGCAGAAATTCGTGCTCGATTCCAAAGGTTCATTATTGATAATAATAAATCTAAACTAATGTAAATAACCCAACGGATCCAGACCGTTTTATAACTCGAGTGGTTTAAAACTGGCGTACTATCACCTGGTGAGTACTATCACCTTGGTGTAGTATAAGATAGTACTAGTATAAATAAGACTAGTATAATATACCAGCTAAGTATCAGCTATCCGGATTCACTGGTTCTAAATCCATTGTTTTGTTTACTTGCCCTCTTTGCGTACGATGTTTTGTTAAGTGTTTTGTCGTGTGAGGCCTGATGGTGAGCACCAAGGCGAAGGTTCGGGTCGCTGAACCCCCCCTACTCCCATATCCGTCTCTGCTGGAGCTTCCGTACCGATATCGCCCTAGGCAACTCTGCGATCCCGATCCTGAAGCAGAAGATGTGGAAAAGTCTGTTGTTCTTCAAACGAGGCTGTGGCAAGCAAACCATTTAGGGGACATTGTAACGTTAGTTGAACCTGGAAAACGAGAATGCGGTGTGGAGGTTGAGCTGGAGACTGGTGTAGCAAGTATCAGGCTCGACAGGGGTCATTATCAGGCTCCAATCCTCGACTGGTAGAGTTTTAATTGCAATTGCGTTGGGCTGGATTTTCGAGCGAGTTCAAGTTACCATTCTTGGTTTCCTCCTTGGAGATGAACAATACGAAATAGGTAGGTACTTAACCATTGGGTCTAAGTTTGTAGTGTAATTGCAACTCGTATATACCTATACTGGGAGCCAGAAAAACCGGGGTTGTAATGGTTGTCGGGGAAATTAGTAAAAAATGCTGAAATCTTGTTTCAAAAAACTCGGGGATGTCAACGGTTCTAGGGATTTCAGGAAAATGTCAAGCATCACAGGATCATCCCGAAGCACTCAGAATGAAACGGGGAAACAATACAAATTTTGAAGAACTAACTTAAAACCCGACAGCTTCATAGATAATAATCGATCAAAAATAATTATCAGCCTGAATGAAACGTGCAACATACATTCAGCATCACCTATCGACCATAGGTAGATAGATAATTATCTACTTTATTTCTAGAGCAAAGACAAAAATATTTTCGCAATTCACACATGGAAATTACCTTCCCACTTTAAACCTTATGGTTGTATTAGTACAACTTTGTTGTGCCGGGAATAGACTAAAATCCTACTAGGCATTCTGATTTTGTAGTATGGTGATATTTGTAGTAAATCAGATTTCTGAACGTTATCAATAAGTAGGTACCCCAGTTAGGTAGGTACCATATTTCAGTGTAGTTCATACCGCTTATGAATGTACAGAACTTCAGTATAAGGTATCAATTGATAATAATATTATAGGATGAAATCATCTTACGACCACATAATGAGGTGATTTTCAATTCCAACAACGTGATTTGCAGCTTCAGTTTTCATAGGTAAATCATCGTGTAGCTCCATTTAGCACAAGACAACATGAGTAAACCACCCATGAGAAGATTATACCGGAGGAGATCCAGCACAGCCGCATTCCTCACGACTTTCCTCAGAAACTTCGGGGTCGGCATTCGAATTTCATCAGCCTCATGTCCATCGCTAACATTAATGGAAAACAACTAAAGCGAGAATCCGGATGTTGGGTCGATCGACGTATATTCAGCAAGGTTTCGGGGGCAAAAGCGCGCTCCTATACGAAGAACAGGTCCCATTTGTAGGACGCAGACTTGCATACAACGAGGGCAGGAAGAACTGGAATCGAGACGAAACAGGTAGATCGAGTTCCCGTTTTCGAATCAGGGGCTCATTTTCTCCTGATTTTTTTCCCCCCAAATGTTTCAATCTCTTTTTGCGTGGATGTATGGGACCCTGTACTTTTTCCTTGTTGGTGAAGAAAATGTAGGGAGGGAGGAGTTCGAAATGAAAGGTGAACCACTTTCTCTCAGTAACTTCTTATGGATATCCGTGAAGGTTTTGAGGAAGTCGAAAAGAAAATGTCGGAGGAATGAAGTATACGTGGGATAACTAGTTTGGGAGACTGTGAATTAGCGATCTATACAGGAGAATACCTATACGATAGGCTTGATAGGCTTGTACCAACATATCTACACAGTCAAGAGAAAATATTACAACAGACAATTCCGTACAATGAACACAAACATCGGTTTGTTCCCAAGCCGGAACACAAAAGACGGTGTATCTGGTTCGGGCCTCTGATTAGGTAAGTATCTACGTTTCAGACAAGTATCGGAGAGAGTATGACTAGTGGGTGCAAAACTTTAATCACGGAGAGACTATGAGTGCAAAACTTTAATCGAGTTTGCACGACTTGAGTGTTGAATCAGTTCCATGTCAAACCAAGGTCGCAATTTTAAAAATATTCGACTGCTATCAACTGGTGGGGACTTTAGCTTAAAAGTTGCAGCTCATTCCTACTTTGATGCTCATAATTACTCTGGCCTGTCCTTTTGTTGATTTTTATTGATTTTGGTTTGATTGATTTGGTTTGAAGCATGTAAGTACTTACCACTTCCTCGCATTCGAGGATACGTATCTCACACAATGTTATTATATCACAGAGGCAGTAAAGGATAAACCTTCTTTGTGATTTGAACATAAAATTATAATATAGTACTTGGATGATAAATAAATTATAGGTACTCGTATGAAGACAAAACACAACGATGTATTGTCCTGGCCTGGTTAACTAAACCAGGAGTTCTGTGTCAAAGAAAGGCTGGATGGATGTAATAGGGTAGGTATGTATGCATCTCTCCTGTGTGCTTTTCTCTGGGTATGTACATACGTATTTCAGTTGATAAGGAAGCGCGCGGCGGCGGGCTAACTTATCACGTATTGACGCTAACGTCACGTCGTCACATACCTACCTACTATTTAAGATTTGTGTATATTTACACGGTGATTCGTGTGTGGTAGCATACGTGTCTCAATAAATTATACGTATTTTCTGATAAATAAGTGGCTGAGAAAAAACAGCTAGGTATACGATCAGGATATGTTAAAGAGCTATTTCATAATGCAAGTGGAATAAGTAAAGGTAGCAAGGATAAAACTAATGGCCAAATCTAGTAGGTATATCAATCGTCCAATAATTATAACTTTACTATGAAGTAAGAAGTGGGCAGGTCCTAACCGTTGGATGTAAATTCGAGTAGGTATATGAATAGATGTGGTTAGAGCTATTCATATGAAGCTTACTTATATGAAGACAAGCGATTAAAATATGGGAATGTCTAGCACGCAACATGACGACGCGTGGGAAAGAATGATGAAGCATAAATCACTTCAGTTCCTTCAGTGGACCTCGGTCTACATCTCTTGCATCCGCCTACCATCTCGGGTTCTTCGAAAAAACCAAAACCCTCGCTTCCTGCTGTAATTATCCTCTCGAAATACCGACTCCGAGAACTATGAACTTGAAACTGGTCGAATTCAAAAAAGGAGGAGAAAGTTGTTTGTAAATGGTTCTCGGAATTGAGCAGATAGGCCCTAACTTATAATTCTATTTAGGGTTATCTCCAGAATGGAATGTGTCAGGTGAATGCAACAAAACGACTGGGTCGACCGTTCTATACCTCCGTCCAGCGCTTCGCCCACCCATCCGCTCGTTGAAGACCACTTGTATGGACGATTAATTTTATACCGATCAACAAGGTGTCGAGATGCCTTGAAATCATCATAAACCCATAATGAAATTTGAAGTGCAGTTTTAAACCATTTACAGAATCAGTTAGCCAAATCACTTATTCGGATAAATTCAAAATGTAGGTACCTACTTACTGGACAACGTGAATAATAGTTGAGTACCTCATTTTGACAATTCAAATCAGTTATTCACAACAGTATCTCGAAGGTTTGTATACTTAGCGTCTAGGGAATAGGGAGATAAAATTAGATTTTTTTCCTTCAGGGCGAGTACAACTCGATTTTTTTTCTTTTACTTTTGGTTTATTATTCTGTGAATAATACACCTATGTATTCGCTCAGCAAAAAATTTGTATAACACCCACTCAAAATTTTTTCTTTTCCGTTTCGAGGTGGGCAGATTCCAAAAATGCAATGTCCGTCCGCCGTCCGCTGTATCACGTGTACAGGCTTCATTTTCGGTCTAAAAAAATCGTTCTTTCGCACACATGCTCCATTTGGGCCCTAGTTGTGTCCCGAAACTTTTCAGCTCGAACGGAATATACCCAGGGGTGTTATGAGTGAAAATGTGTGTAAAAATAGGTACTTTTTGCGTTTTAGCAACATGTTGGTAACATGAGCTTTTAAGGTATCGTTTTTCATGTTTTTGGGGACGAGAAGACCGAATATGAAGTCGATTTTGACCAAAGAATGGAAAATTGAGGTTCTACCAGATGTTCAGCTCCCGAAATTGATTTTTTATGAGTCAAAAACCTGGGAAATCGTCTGAAATCACCATCAATTTGTAGAATAGGTAACACTGGAAAAAGTGTCAACAGGTGGATCAAGACGATTAAATGGTACTATCAACGATCAGAGATAATTTATTTAAAAAAAAAAAAACCTTATTTGTACCTTATTCGTGTTTTGGGGGCCAAAATTGGTGGAACCCACCAAAGATAGCTATTTCAATTATTTTGTATGAAAGAAACAATAAATAAACAGCCAACATCTCTGTAGGTATGTCCAATAGAATAATAAACCCGTGTGACAAGGACTTTGCAGCGTTTTTTTCTTGTACTTGCGTGTTCTATTTTATCTGACGGAAATCGGGATAAGACTTCAAACGTCTGTCGGCTAGCTGATCCGACCAGACACGACCCAACCGCACCTTAGCTCACAGGGACCAGTCCTTCCTTGGCATGTTTTCCTAGGTACGCTATGGGGCACAAGCAGTGCCAAGCAAGATAGTTACAACTATGGATGACAGTTCGTTACTATAATAATTATCTTGGTATAGCTACTAAACGGATCTTTACAGGCAGCAGAAATGAATTTAGCGGCAGGTATTAACGGAACAATATAGATCTTTTGACATTCGGGAATCCCTAAGAAATTCTATCGTTTGAACAATTTATTCCTAGATACTTTAATAAGTATGTACATCCATTTAGCAATCACTATTTAGCAATCTTGAATTTGACATGACATGAACTTCGACAAGATCCTGCTGCGGCTGATGATAATATTATCTCAAAAGACCTTCTGGAAGGCGGTCGTTGGAATCCTGTCTATGCTCATGTGGACCAATAGCTGCAGCCCTGACATTCCTCAGCGATCACCTCCCGTCTTCCGGTGAACTATAGGTAGGCCGCGGCCAGCCCACTAGATGACTGTATTGGTCTTTTTCGTTTTTCCCTCGATATTCCTAATGAGAAGACGAATAGGGGGGAGGGGTCTTGACCCACGTCATCTTCTTACAGCCATTTGACACATTCCATTCTTTTTTTAGGATCTGAAACCCACACAAGGAAGTGCACTCTCCGCTAACATGAGAGTCTAGAGATATTCAAGTGGGGTTACTGTTGGTCCTACCATTGTACCCAACAACTAACAAGACGATTTAAAAAGTCTAGACAGGTATCGATTGTCGATCGGAGAGATGCCTACATCAAACCGATACCGACTGATATTAAGCCACGCCAAATCGTGGATATTGAGCTCGGTCTCTCGAACGGAAAGTGCAGAGATAATTTTTTGGGTTAGTTTAGGCAGGTGGGGACTGAGGACTTCGGAAGACTAAACAACTGTGAACAGAGTTATAAGGATGAAGTTACCGCAGTCTGTTGAGCTCGCCAAATAGAATGGGTGGGTTGCGTGCAACTTACTTACGACACCAAATTGAATCGAGCAATTTTGGTGCAGAGGTTCCCTGCCCATCAAGATACTGCTTGCGACCGCCAAGGGCCAATCGATTCATGGAATTGAGGACGATCTGGGGCTCCTGAATCGCCAGGGTGCCAGGATCTGGACCGTATATATATATACAGGGCATCTGGAGAGTTAGAGGAGCCAAGGTCAGTTTTGGCTGTAAATCAACAATTTTAATTAGGAGAAAGTAAATCAGGAATTTTAGCAGGTAGGCATGCTGGAGATAGTCTTTCGAGAACGGTTCAGGCTTTTGAGCGCACTTCACTCATAATACAATACGTCATGACCATAGCAAGAACGATGTAACAACTTAATTTTGGCGGGAGTGAGGTTTTAACCTACCTGAGACCTCCCACACCTCCAAAACGTCTCCTCATCGTTATAGTCAATTTTTACGCGTTGTTTTTTTTTTTTGTTTTTTTTTTTTCAGTTCGCCGCCTCACCGCCAGGAGAGAAAGTGTCCTTGGCCCCACGGCAGGGACTCGTTGCTCTTTGGTTCTTTTTTCCCCGCCTGTCTAACGACCCAGCAGGCCGCCCTGTTACCATCCTGTTACCACGCTTTTACGCCAACTTCTCCACCCCTCGTTTTCCCACCTTATTTATCGGTGTACCCTTCAAGTCCGTCTGCCCCTGCTAGGCTTGGGACGAGGGAATTTATTGGCTTTGTTGCTACGTTGACACTGCTCACCATTTTGGCTTGGGCGGGGCTTTTGCTTTGTATTGAGTCCTCGTCGCGCGACCTTCCAGTAAAACTGCAGCTGAAAGATCCTTTATTTGAATATCAGGACTGCATACAGTTTTGCCGCAGATCCAGCCGCTGCCTACTGCAATCATCGCTGGCAGCAAAATGCGGTACCTAAGTCTCCATCAGGAAAAGCGATACCTACCTATGTACCTACCTAATATATTCCTTTAAGAATGTTGATGGTTCTTTTGAATTGCAGCAGGAATTAACAAATGGTAACGGTAGTACTTTGGACAGAAGGGTAAACAGAAGCGTTCCAACATCGAGTAAGCATCCGTTATAATTAAGAATTCCCATTGGCTGTGCCAAAAAAGTAATAGAAGAAATCTCCTCCAGAGCCCATGGATCACCACGGAAATTTCCTGCTGGGTCCGTGGATTATAATCTATATCTAAATCATAATGCAAGAACGGCAAAAATTAAATGAAACTACCAATGATCAAAGATAATATTTGAAAACATTCCGAACTACGAACGTTCGACTTAACTAGCCACAGTATGCACGTTGGATAATGTATGGAGATACCTACTGCAAAAACACAAACGGTGGGTACAGCTTCCGTACAAGTACGCAACCACGAGGGACATTTTATGTCTTAGCGCCCCCTCCCGCACCCACACCAAGTACTTCGTACTTAATTGTTTTGGTCACCTAGTCCGAACAGCCTTCAGTCCCAATTAGTTCGGATTAGCCGGACTCCACTGTATTATGTACGTAAACATTCATTTAAACAATCACGCTCATACCGCAGCTTGTTGGCCACGCAGTCCGCAGTGGTTAACGTAGTATGGTTAGGTAAATCGAGAGCTATCCAACGAGTGGTGAACGATTTTTGTACGATGATAACTGGCGAAGATAAAGTTCCGTAGCAACGAATCGGCTGTAAGCGAAAATCATCAGAAATATTTTCGTGACGTTGTTTCCGTTGCATGTCTCCGTTGCATGTCCCGCGTTTCATTTTCGAGTTTATGTAGCAAAGTAAAGACATAAAATGTCAATAATTATTCTCATGGTTGCCTGCGCGGGTACCATCATAGCATAATGCATCGATGAGTTCACCCCCTCGCGTCTACCACCTTGCCGTTGGTGGGGGGGCTTAGTCCGCGGCGCACACCATCTATTGCACGATCGCACCTCCTTGGAGTGTGTTGATCACTGGATGGTGTGGGCCATTGCACACGGCAACTAAGAGTAGACAACCCTCAAGACCAAGGTGTACACGCCGTGCTGATGGTCTGCATGGTGCAGAGGGCAATGTGCACATCTAACGGCTGCCCCCAGGGTACCGGCCGACCCCCTGGGTGTACTTAGGCTTGCCTATACATGCGGGGCTCTGTATGGGTGGACGACCCTTTCCCTAGCTTCTCGTGGGATCAAAACGAAGAAGAACGAAAATAAAAATTTACATTTACCAACCACTGTCAGTGAGGAAGAGAGCTGCTCTGAACTCTCCACCTCACTGACAGAAATGGCAATCTCGGAAGTTGGGGCTGAACAAACCCCGACATCCATGGATTGCACAGGCGCAGGTGGCGCTTCTCAAGAGCAATCCACCAGCACACAAAGTTTGGGCCGCCGACCCTCTGGCGCTCAGCTGAGGAAGGCGGCCAGACAAAGGGCTCTCGATAGGGGGGAGCCCATTAAGCCTCGTAGGAGAAAGAGGCCGGGGAAGCCTGTTCCTGATGCCGGAGCGACGGGGACCCGTGAAGGAGCAACCACCTCACAAGGGGCAGAAACGCTAATCAGCGTTGAACCCCTTGTACCCGGTGGCGTCTCTGGAGCGGGTTTCCGCCCACCTCTGGCAGTGGGACCGGGTGGGAGTGGAGTGGGGGCGAGTACGCCGGGTAAACGGCCACGCACCCCCCACACCACCCCCCCCTCGGCCTCAATGCCTAGGATCAAGAAGGCACGGGGAGAGACCGTGGCCCAATCCGGAGCATCACCTCAGGGTGACAGCTCTGGCGGGTACAGCGGTGCACTCTCCACCACCAAGATGGTCGTAGTACACGGCAACCACCCCGTGGAACGACTATCGGACGTGGAAGCCAACTTGGTCCTGGGAGCAATAGTGCAGGCAACGTTCCTGGAGGCGCCCGGCCAGGGTCCGCAGTTCACAAACGGCTATACCAGCAATGGTGTGGTCCACCTGACCTGCTCCAACAGCCAGTCGAAGGGTTGGCTGGAGGAAAGGGTTGGGGTGCTGCGGCCTTGGGATGGTGCCACCCTCCGGACGGGGCACGCAAAAATGCTGTTGGAGGATCAGGTGAAGGTTGGGGTCTGGATCCCCACCGACTTCCTTGATCGATCCGACGCAAGGAAGCTACTTCCTTTGTTTGAGATCCAGAATCCTGGACTCTCAACGAAGGAATGGCGCCTTTTGTTCAGCCGAGCGGATGAGAGAGGGCTAGAGCTCGTGCTGAAAATAGATAAGGGCTCTCTGGAATGGTTGAAGGGGCACAACTTTAAACCCCACTTCCACACCCGGAGAGTCACCTTTAGGCAGCTGTCCACACCACCGAGTGATGCTGCGGGTCATTCAGATAAACCTGCAGCATAACAAGGTGGCGACAGCTGCCCTATGCCAGCTGCTCGCAGCTGGCAACTACGACGTCGCCCTGATTCAAGAACCCTGGGTCTACCGGGGCAGAATCATGGGCCTCAACAACGCAGGAGGTAAGTTAATCTACAAACGCGATTGCGTGGATGATGTACGTGCCTGCGTATTTGTCAAAAATGACATCAATTCACTAACTATGTCTGAGTTCTGTTTCAGGGATTTAGTAGCAGTGAAGATAACCCTCTCTGAAAATGGCCAAAGGGAGCACATAATAACTGCCTCAGCCTACTTTCCGGGAAACTCATCGGAGGGGCCACCACCCGTGGAGGTGCCGGACCTTGTCGAAAAATGCCGCACGGACAATGTGCAGCTCCTAGTCGGCGCGGATGCCAACGCCCACCATGTTGCCTGGGGAAGCACCGACACCAACACCAGAGGTAGATGCTTGTTTGACTACCTGGTAGCTAGTAATCTATATGTAGCAAACCGGGGAAACAAACCAACATTTGTCACCATAAATAGGAAAGAGGTCCTTGACATTACCATTATTACCCCTCCACTAGATCAAAGAATAAAGAAATGGTTCGTATCCGATACTCCCTCCTACTCGGATCATAGGTATATTGTTGTGGAAATCCAAGGTGTGGGTAAAACGCAGCAATCCTACCGCGATCCTCGGAAGACGAACTGGGAAGCCTATAGGGAGGAAGTGGAGGGCTGGTTGAGAGGAACTCGGACCAAATTACACAATATAGTTGATATTGAGGCGGTAGCGGGAGAATTAGAAGAGGCACTACTCACCTCATTCAATAATCACACTCCTATGACAACTAAACTCTCAACCACCGGGGTCCCCTGGTGGAATAGGGAAATAGAAGTCACTAGGCGTGAAACACGCAAACTATATAATAGGGCGCAAAAGACGGGCAACTGGGACGCTTATAAGACCAAGCTGGCCCAACTCAGGAGTCTTATAAGGAAATCACAAAGGGACACATGGAGGAAGTTCTGTGAAGAGGTGGAAAAAACCTCGGAATGTGCAAGACTCCAAAGAGTCCTTTCTAAGGCTCCTATCAATCCAATTGGCACACTAGTTAAACCAGATGGAAGCTACACCACAACAGCCGGGGACACTCTAGCGCTCCTACTAGAGACTCACTTCCCTGGCTCGGCGGTGACTGACGTTCGGGGACCCCCACCTCAACCACCAACCGGCGCTCAGGGTATGAGAGCAACCAGGGCAGACTGGGAAGTGGCAAAGGGTGTGGTCTCCATTGAACGCACAAAGTGGGCTATCAGCACCTTCAGCCCATACAAATCGCCGGGCCCAGATGGCATTATCCCCAAACTGCTTCAGGAAGGGGGCCATGGGATAGCCAGGATCCTGAGTGCACTCTTTAGGGCCTGCCTGGCTACAGGCACAATACCCCAAAGATGGAGCAAAGCAAGGGTCATCTTTCTGCCTAAGCCAGGGAAACCTTGGTACAACCAGGCAAAGGCGTTCAGACCCATCTGTCTAACGTCCTTCATTTTGAAGACATTAGAGAAACTGGTTGATAGGTATCTGAGGGAAACCTCTCTCACAGAGAGGCCTCTACACACCAATCAGTTTGCCTATCAACCGGGCAAATCCTGTGAGGCAGCACTGCACCACCTGGTGTCACAGGTGGAATCGGTGCTAGCAACTAAAGAATTTGCCATAGGTATATTTCTGGATATAGAGGGCGCTTTTGACAATACCTCTGTAGACTCAATTATAAACTCAGCGCGCCGGCATGGAACAAACACCACCCTGTGTAGGTGGATAAGTACCATGCTGACTAGCAGGACAGTAGAGGCTGAGCTCCTTGGGGAGTCCGTGGGGATGTCTGTGGCAAGGGGTTGCCCGCAGGGCGGGGTTTTGTCCCCCCTTCTGTGGGACCTTGTTGTGGACTCTCTGCTGGAGAAACTCAGTGGTCAAGGCCTCTACGTACAGGGCTATGCTGATGATGTGGTAATCCTAGTTAGGGGTCCCTTTGTCAGCACAGTCTCAGATCTGACACAGTCAGCTCTGAAAGCAGTAGAAGACTGGTGTGGCACAGAGGGCCTAAATGTAAACCCAAATAAAACCACGCTGGTTCAATTCACAAGAAGGAGGAATCTGAGAGGTCTCTCAGAACCCCGGTTTTACAACTCAAAGGTGTCATTCCAGCGTGGGGTGAAGTATCTGGGCGTCTACCTGGATGCAACGCTCACCTGGAACAAACACCTCGAGTACATAGCAAATAGGGGCAAGGGAGCCCTTATGTGCGCAAAACGCAGTTGCGGAAAAACATGGGGCCTACAGCCGCGGATGGTCCACTGGATTTATACCGCGATAGTACGACCCATTCTTACGTACTGCTGCGCTGTGTGGTGGCCGAAGGTCAGTCAGGTAGGGGCCTGCCAAACCCTTACCAGTGTACAACGACTGGCCTGTCTAACCATCACAGGTGCAATGCATGGTACACCCACTGCAGCCATGGAGATTCTACTGGGCTTACCCCCAATAGATATCTACATTAAAGGGGAGGCCGCAATGGCCTCCCTGAGGCTGAAATGGAATGGTACCTGGCGGGACACACCCCACCCAGGCCATACCAATATACTAAAGGCTATACAAGAACCACTACTTGACATGGTGGCGGATGTTATGCCAAAAACCCTCCATCAACCACACCCATACGCATCCGTGCTGATGTGGGCGGGGCATGGTTGGAAAAAATGCTGCTCCAATGATATAATCTGGTACACAGATGGATCAAAAATGGATGACGGCACTGGTGCCGGAGTATACGGGGCAGGACCCAGGTGGGACTTTTCAACCCCACTGGGGAATTTCACCTCTGTATTCCAGGCAGAAATAGTGGCAATTGATGCTGCGGCTTCTGAGAGCCTGAGGAGGGGACACCGTGGATCCCACACCCGCATACTCTCGGATAGCCAAGCATCAATAAAAGCACTTACAGCCCCCATCGTCTCATCTAGAGTGGTCTGGGACTGTATGCAAACCCTCAACGCCCTGGCGAAACACAACAGAGTTACTCTGGAGTGGGTGCCAGGCCATAGAGGAATTATAGGCAACGAAAACGCCGATTCACTCGCCAGAAAGGGCTCTCAAACACCCTTCACTGGCCCAGAACCGGCGGTCGGCCTACCAAAAACCACCATCAGAGGGGCCATCAACCGGTGGGTTCGCTCACAGACCACCAAAAGATGGTCACGTATAGATGGACACGCTCACAGTAAACGGATGATGGCCAGACCCAACTCCAACGTTACTGAGGAGCTCCTTAGACTGAACCGCAGAGAGCTGAGGCAAATAGTCGGCCTATTAACCGGCTTCCTCCCCCTGCGCTTCCACCTAAACCGCATAGGGGTCACACAGCAAACAACCCAATGCAGACTATGTGAGGAGACAGACGAAAAAGCATCCCACATAATATTTGAGTGCCCAGCACTCGCTCAGCGCAGGCACAACCTCTTTGGGGCCTCAACCCCAATGAGGGAATTTCCCAGCGAAAATATAATCAAAAACCTTACAACCCTCACCAGGGGACTGGGGTTATTTGATTAAGCTAGGACACTCAGGAAAAGTACAATAAGCCAATAGGCTTCCGTGCTTTGGGGCAACCGACCCCCATTCCTGAGTGATCCGACTTACAATTTACAATTTACAATCGATGAGTTCAGCATAAATTTTGTCATGACTAAATTAATATAATACGGTGACATGACATAGAATTCCATTAAGCTGATATTATTATGATTTTAAGGCTGCTCGAGTTGGTTGATGTCACTAGCACTTGCGTTGATGCACGAGGTACCTACATAAAACTTTGCAACGAAGGATAATTTAAGAAAAATCTAGTTTGGATCTAGAATGTTAGCTGCGTCGGTAACTGGTCTTAAACTTATTTAGTGGTAAGAAAGTGTCATAAAACTTGAAAATTCCGCGTAAATTGTAATTGGAGGAAGATTTAGAAGAACGCCTACTTATACTTGAACAGATTTTTAGATGTACTTAAGAGTAGCTCAGGTGTAATTCAGGTGTATTTCAGCTGTACTTTAGGTACCCTCAACAAGCTTAGATAGTCACGAAAACTGAACATTGCGTTGACTTAATTAGAACCACCAACAACTCAAAATACACCTAGACGCTATAGACTTGTTCGAGTGAACTTGCACAAGCAAAGCAGAGGAATGTCGATTAGCGATTGCTCCAATAAAAAAATGTAGAAAAAACACACGTTCATCACGATACGGGAGACAAGAATTTACAGCCAAAAATCAGTTTCAAAATCAATACGTTGTTAATTTTATGCACTTATTCCATGAATTCTCCTGCCGTTGGATATCCATACAGTTTGAAACGTTACAACCGCTCCAATTGCTCGTAATTAATCACGTAAGGCTAGATGTTGTTTATAAATATGTGCAGGCAGCATTACCTATATAATGTTAGTGACTCTATTCAAGTGTTAGGCGAATTGAAATGGTTTGTGAGCCTCAATGTTAGTGATTATATTCAAGTGTTAAGTGAATTGAAATTGTTTGTGAGCCTCTTCTGCACAAGTATTTTCACGAACCTGACCAATACTTTACAAACACATCAGCTAATGGTCTTCCTTATCCCAAAGCTGCTCCAAGAAACTAAAAATAATATTTGAATACCAAACAAGTTATGTTTATCGTCGGTGCACCAACTAGCCTAGAACCTTCATGTGGCTTAAAGGTCTCAGAGTAATTAAAGATAGCATCATTACCTACCTATCTCAACTACATTAAAGCATGATTGGACCCAATGACTAGACCGTTTTTCAGCGCCAACAAGTCGACAACATTCATGTGGCTGAAAGGTCTATCCCTTTGTTTTAAATGTATTGGCTCCTAGTAAGCCTTGTACATTACTGGTACCTATCTGTATAACAAAGTTGTATATTCTAAATTATTTCAACCAAGATAACAAAATGAAATATTTGCTCGTATTATGAAATCATAGTATAGGTAATAACAATATGTGCAATGCTGTGTGAGAAGTTCCTACTCCATGGTTTAGGAATTGCACAAGTTTAGAGTCGAACTTAAATGTGGCATCACGCCACTGCTTCAGCTATACTGAGTGATTGTATTTATCGAGCTTCCAAGAACCCACTATCACCAAAAATGGGATACAACGTGAACAAAAAAGGCAAATTCGGAGCCTCAGCTTGACCCGGCCTTCGAATCGCGATTAGGCATAGCTGTGGGGAACTCCCTAGGTGAGGAGAGCTGGTTGAGATGGATTCCTCGAACTAATTGCAAGGTCTTTTCCGAAGGACGCACAGACGACAGGATTCGAAGGCATCTAAACAAAGAAGGATCGGGACTTACGAAGCTCACTTTCACTAACGCTTTTCTGACGATCTTCCCGTCTAGGAACGAATGCTCACGAAGCTGGAGCTCACGATTATTTTTGTGCACAAGGCAACGGCTTGAGTCAACCTATTGCGTTGGTGCCTACAGGGGGCGCTTTAGTGAACCAGATCCTCAAGAAACTGCATGGCTTGCGAAATACAGGGGCGCATGAGTACATACATAATATATCCAAAACGTTTTGACTGCGAGTTATAATATCCCGAACTTCTACATCGATATCACGCAGAAAAGCTGAGTAATAGAGTTCTTAATGTAACTGATGGGATTGGGTTGCTGAAATAGCGCAATTACATGAATACAAGAAAACAAATCCATACATGTTCCGGCATCACCTACATTCCACATTCATATTACATTATTATGAAGAACGCCAGTCTAGAGGTGACCTATTGCGACAACAACGCCTAAAGTTGGTAGGTACCCCAGGGTGATTTTATTGTTGAATCCATAAAGGATACCTGAATATTCGTGTCTAAACGAATCCATAAAATAACGACTGATGGAACAGAACCATAGCTTACATTACTCCAACAGCTGCATTTCAAGTGCCTCTATTTGAATAGGTAGGTAACCTAGCAACAATAGGGATATATAGTGGATCATCCATTATTATAAAGTAAAATAGATGCAATAAATAGGTTAGATAATGTTAGACTATAACGACCAGGATATTACCATACTTCCAGGGGAATCCGTCGTCACTAGCTGGTTGAGTACTGGAGGCATCAGGTATAGTAATATTACTCCTTACACTACCGGGAATAACCCTTTGGATTTAATACCAGGAATTAGGGAGTTTTGTTTAGTTTGGTTCTATTCTCCATAGCCAATGACAGAAAGTATGAGTCGAAACGGAAAAACGAGGATATAAAATACCCAACCTTTCTTTGTCAGAAGCCGTAACAGAACCACACCGCATCATCCGCTAGCCTCGAAAGCTGTTCGAACATCTGTTTCCAGGATTTCTTTGGTCTCGACCCGGCGGGGAAATGTGCATTTATTTGTTTTCTCTCGGCAGTTATCAGCGGGTTGCAACTCTTCATCTTCTTTTTTCCGTCGAATCGAGAAGAAAGTCGATGGGAGTTGATTCATAAACAGGTTTTCCACTTCACAGGTCCTTGTCCGATCGACGAAACTTGTATGATGTGGCTATAACAAGTTGTTATTCAATGTTAACGGCTCGAGGTGCGATGCTTTCATGCGACTCGTCTGGGGAGTAATAATGAACGAGACTAAATAAACATCAAGCAGACCTGCGACGGTCATGCTGAGTCACGGAGGCGGATTGTTCAAGTTACAGTCTGAAGGATGTTGAATGATGAAAACGGATATTTCAGGAGGGCCTGTAAGTATGTTGATTGTTCTAGTGGTAGTAACTTAATTTTTAGCTTGAATAACTTTCTTCCGTATTGTGGACCGAAATCACCAGATAATAAGTAATCATGAACCAAGTCATAAGGTAGATAGCCATTCTTTCATGATAACCTCTTGTTCACACTCAATGTAGTCTCGGGTACCCCTCACCAACGAAGAGTATTACCTGCTTTTCTTCGAGAATGTGGAGACCCTCTCGGCGTGGAGTGTTCTTTCAAATCTATGCTCTGCATGCGTTCTGGAGTTCTCCAACTGCAGGAAGAACGCTCTTATTTCTGACAATGTTCCGAAAGTTCTAGACTCCTGATGCATTCCTCTTCACCGGCCCACACATTAGTTATAAATTACCCCCATTTTCCACTACACAACCTCCCCGACTTGGGCTTCGGACCTAACCTGGTGTCGACAACTCATCAACAAAGAGCTTTTGAAGTGAAACTATTTATCAAACGAGGCGAGTTCTTTAACAGCCAATTGTTCTCCGCGCCTCGGGCCGAGTCCCCTGCTCCTTCATTTGTTAGAGCTTTCATAATCGCCTTTCTCGGTCATCCTAATGACCACATCTTCCATGAATCAAGACACCCGAGATTTTGGAAATTCCTTTAAGCGCTTATGTGCCATTTCCAGCAGCTTGATGAGGAAAATGAACGAGAAAACCGATTCTACGCTTCAGAAAGAAGAACCTTCTTCAAGAAGTTGCCCAAGATGTTGGTTGCTCCATTCGTTTGTGACAAACTTTAAGATCTAGTAAGTTTAGCTTTGTCGTAGGTAGTTGGTCTTGGGGAAACCAATCGCACTATAAGTATATCATCGACACAATACCTTTCATTCAAAGTCCATGACTGGGATTCAAAATTCACTCTTATTCATGATATTCCACATTAATATTTGCCACTCCCCGATGGTACCTGACGAAATCATCTTAGCTGCGCTCCTCTTGAGATAATCATCTAATATGTATCTGCACGTCGAACTAATCCTTTGTCACTTCCAATCTTAAATTATCTCACAGGTAAGTTTTACACATTTTTACTTGAACAAATTAACCCATGTAGGTAGCTAATTTAGGTAATTTTATGTATATAGCTACCTAATACAAGTAATTTTTATTAACGAAACAACAAACAAAACAAAAAGACAAGGAATACAAAATTTAAATGGAGGCAACCCATCAAAATTTTTCATTAAATTTACCTCGTATTGACATTATACTCATCGTATTGACAAGTAACGCAAATGTCGGCAGGCAACACAAATGTCTGCCGATTCCTACCTACTCTACGTTCATTTTATTTCCACATTCCCTTTTCTGACTCAAGATTAGGTAATTGAAGATTAAAAGAAAAACCAGTCATGCAGCATGACTTAATGAGCGAATTTTCAAAGAAATATTCGAATTAATGGCTATGGTTTTGAATAAAGGAAAACTTCGGTCTAAAATTTGGTTTTCTATGTATATTCTCTTCGTATTTATTTTAATTTGTACGTTTTGTCCATCCTGATTCTACCGTTTGTTTATTACGTAATTGTACTAAGTGCTTATTTATTTGATCGCTGTGGGTTCATATTAGGTATGATAGTTGTACTAATCGTTTGCCTCCCCCTTTTTTGCTTCGAACTCTCGTCTTCAATTAATACTTCTCACATTTTTCAATCTGACCACTCTAAAGGGGTGGGGGGGGGGGGGGTAAGAGTTTAAAGATTATCCTAGTTTTGGGTAATTTTTGCGCACTTTAAATGCTCTAATTTAAGAACGGATTTAGATATCTAAAATCCGATTTCACCATCGTGTTCAGCGTGCAAAAACCTTTAAAATGAGGGGTCACTTGTTAGAAAATAACATTTTGGGGATTTTTGGGTAATTTTTGCGCACTTTAAATGCGCCAAAACCCTCCTTAGAGTAGGCCAATTTCGCCCATCTTCGAACTTAGCCTTTCGATTGCCAAGATAGATTTTTTGTGCAAATTTGAGCTGTTTATCTCAATTCTATCGAGAGTTATCGTCTGGAGTGACACATATATATATAAATATATATATACATATAAAAAAGTGTTAAATTTCAGGAATCGTTTTAGAATGGTCTGAAACGGATTTCTATGAAGAAAATTTCCAAAAATTTATATTATTTAAATTTCGAAGCCATTGCAATAGCTTCATTTTCTTTGAAAATTCGCTAAAAAGGTTAAGAGAAAAAGGTTTAATTCAAATTGAATGAGGTTAAACTCGATGTGAAAATATTATATAAAAGCCATATAGCGTAAAAGCAGTTATTCAGTACCGACAATAATTATTTTACTCTCCACAATAATGACGGAACGAATTTTGAAAGTTTAGTGACTGTGGCGAACGTCGGGATTCACTTGTCCATGCATCCGGTAACGTCAATGACAAACGGTCATACGTCATAATAAAGGAAAAAGAAAAATTCTATCGAAATAGACCCACGTATTACAAAAGAGAAACATTACAGCCATAGAACCATAAACAAAAAGCCATCTAATATTAATAATTGATAGTTCATAATTATATATTCGTTAGGTACTCCTAGCTAACTCCATCTATATTATTAATTAGGTACTACTACTAATAGATTAATGAATATTAACAGATTTTCATTCAAAGTAACATAAATATTATTTTCGTCGTCAATCCTAATGTCAAGAATTCACGATCCTGTAATAATTTTCTTGTGTGAGGGATTATATCTATAATAATTATGGATTGGAGAGTGATAATCCACGATAGATAAATGAAAAATCTTATCGAAGAAGGGATTGCGGAAACAATCAACTTCTCCAGTTCTTATTATAGATATTACGGACCTGCATGGCTATAATTTTAGTATCTCTCACTCACGGTAGTCGAGTTATATTTTGTAGAGTGATCACTTTTATCACCATCCACGACATCAGCCAGGCGGCCCTTCATACTAGCTATTTTGCCACGGCCAAAATACCATTTAAAAAAATTCAACAAAACATTCAAAAAACAGGTGCGTCTTGAAATAGAATCTTTGGTGACAGACGAGTGTATAAAGTAACGCGGTGTCTTCAAACGGAATTTTCCGTTGCAGTTTAGTTGCTAATGTCACTGCTTCATGAGACGCTGAAATGATCTTGATTGACTTATAATGTGGCCGACGGCAGAAGCGCTTTCAATTGAAACATGGAAAGACAGCGCTTCTCCAGGTAATCTGGACGGATTTTTCCCTCCTGAAGTAAACGCCCGAATGGGTTATTTTTCCTCTTGGTTGCATAACGTCCATTCTCAGAACCATATTTCTGCTTCAAGCTCAGAAATGAGGTATTGTGTTTCTTCTTGCGCCGTTCAGTTCAAGTTGAACCTGAAACGTCAGCGACCGGCGAAGGATGCAAAAATGGAAACAATCCGTCTCCCGGCTGAGGGCTATTTGAAGAGCAAACAGAACCAGAATAATCTCAAGAAGGGAGGGGCTGTATTGATGAATGAACGCAAGTATTTTCGGCTCTGATCCACATGTTCTAGATCGTTTATTTTCCGTGGCGATTTATCAATAAATGCTGTCTCAAGTGAACTCGAACAGTACTCATAACGAAGAATCTAACGGAGGCAAACAAGGAAAAATAAGCCTTTATTGATCAACAAGTAAACGCTTAATGCATGCATCAAGCAAATATAGGTACCATGTTATAAATTTACTCGTATAATATATTATTTAAATATTAATAACTTACTGGCGCTAACATGTTTCTTGATCAAAAAATAATCTTTCAAAAAGCATACAAACATTAGGGCAAGTGAAGAACGTATCTCATCAGGAATTCTGTCACACTGCCTCCCTACCTTTCTTGAGAATGGCGAGGGGGAAGCTAAGCTGTTTGGGCGGCGAAATTTACTCGAAAATTGGCAAAAAAAACCCTCATCCATTACAACAGTCAAAGCCCCAAATCACTGAATTAAAACGTTTCATCCATTTCCATAATGTATTCCAATCAATCATTCCCCGAGTGAAATGGAATCCAACCGCCCATCATGACGCCCGGCTTGAAACTATTTTGTGAAAATTTCCCTAAGTTGCTTATAATTATTATAGTTCTGAATAGTTAATACTCATATGTCAGGTAGGACTTGCATTTATGCATTCCGGTTCTAATTCTTGAAGTAGGTCATGAATTTTGCAAGGCTCAGGCACGAGCTTGAAACAATGGGGCCGTTTACCTTTCACGTAATTAGTTCAACAGACAAAGATAAGAATCTGGAGTCACTAAAGCTCAAGAAACATATTTTAGCGGTCGTAAAGATAATGTATTGTGAGAAAAAGGTTGTTCAAAACTACCACACTATAGGGATCATGGCCTAAGGGGATTTTGCTGTTTCCCTCGCCCATTTTTCCATGTTCCTCACATATACATAGGTAGATACACCGAAAAATTACGAAGTTCGTACCTACATGCTAAGTCCTTAGTCCCATTTACTCGTACAAAATATAGGTGAAGTCAATAGAGAGTTTTTGCAACACACATTGTCCAATTCATTTTTCGCAAAAGATAAAAACTATTCGTAGTAACAGACAGTATACGGTACCATAGATACCATACGGTATCATTCCCATCTCTTGTGTTGTATTTATAGACCCCCCAAAATAACAGAAGAGAATATTGGTTCTTCTTTCTCTCTTCAAATGTATTTATTTATTTATCCATTTGTTTAATGAGGAAAATGAAACAAAGTACGAATTACAAAGTTTTGGATACTTATATAATATATATATTATATTCAATTTATTATTATTATTATATTACAAATGAGAGTGGTAAGGCAGCCCGACACTACTCTTCCATAAGTGGATCCTATAGGGTGATATTTTCTTCTCAAGCCATATTCCTCAAGCCATATTTGACGGTTCTTTTCATTCATAGCATGAATCTGTACGTCACTCTATTACTCGTCATACAGTTACCGATGTGACGTTGGAAAATGGGAATCAATAATTTTCTCACAAGGTCATCCGACACTATGATGACTCGATGGGTGAAATTAGTTTCGCACGGTGTGACGATTCGATTCAGGCGGTATCCTAGAGGAACATTGGTTTATTGTCCCAGCCATTTTTGCCAGGCCCGGCCTCGGCGTCACTGTTTTTCTGCAGAACGATTGAGCGGTTTACTCAAATGGATCCATCTTTTATGAGCAACCGCTCTCGTTTAATATTGCCACTGACGTTTGATGTTGTATTCAGAGATCTCCACTCACACTTCATACAACTAATTCTTCTTTGTAGAGATGTTGGAGATGTAGATCAAAAAATTTTGACAGCGGCCGTTAAGATGAGAAATAGGTACTTTCAAGTTCAACATGGTCGAAAATACAACAAGACTGTATTGATATAATCAACAGCGGCAGTCAATGGGCAGTGTATGCTCATAAATTGCTGCGCCCATCCCGAGTTAGCAATAGACTCATTTGTGTGGCACAAGGTTAGCAGTCCGGGAGGTTTGAAAATGCATATCTCCCAAAATCTTCATCCTAGAAAAATAATCCAAGGCGCCAACTATTCTGTAAAGTCAAACTGTAAATTAGGTTGTGTTAGATTATATTACTTCATATTCGTTCTGGGTAGGAGACTTTTAAATTCAAAATTTGAAAATATCCTTCCCTTGTCCCAGGGCTATTTCACCTGATTCCCCATTAGTCAACAACTGGTTAAAGGTTGACTGGTTAACTGAAGAAAAAAAGGGGGAAAAAACAGATGAACGTTGATAGAGGGGTTCGGGGTCAAATGGTTCCTCTGTTGGTACTTGCAGTTTCCAGCTTTGTGCCACGTGCTCGGGTGCGTATTTTTATTCAATGTCTTGTTAGAAACTGTCTGTTAAAGTACTGTTATACGCAGTTAGATCGCAGTTTTGGTTTATTATTTTCACTAACGAACCGCAGAATCCAAAAGTGGAATAAAAAAATTGCTTTCCGTCCACCGTACACCATACGCCGTACACCGTACGCCGTACTTCGCACTCTTCTTTGGTTTGCGGGTCCCGTTTCGGGTCTAGTTGGTCCGCGAAGCTCGGCGTTACTGTCAGTCATCTCTAAGGGGTGAAAAATAGGGGATGAAATTTTCAGAACGCCGTAGCTCGAAAACTTTCAATAAAAGGGAATGGTTTTTTAAATTCTTTAAATTGATCTTGAACTAAAGAATGTTTTGAGACCAACCGGAGCATTGTACAACCAACCGTTCGTTTGCACCAAAAAGCTTCGTCAACATGATCGTGAATCAAACTGTGTAAATCCGGCCAAGATATATCATTGCTAGGGAACACCTGATTATAATCACAGATGGCTGTATGAAGTCGAGTTGGTTGTTCTCTGATATTATTTCATTTGAAGAATGATGGATTTATTTTGGATTTTGTTGATTTAGGTACCTAATTTTGCAACTTGAAGAAACGTTATGCTTCATGAATAACAAAAAAAAATTTATTAATGATTTAATTATTGAATCCCGCGCATTTTTATGAAACTGTAATTCCCACGCCGGCTTCAGTACTCGATTTAGGGCTTTCCTAGGGGGAGCACGAGGTGTAGGTATTGACCACAGAAAACAGTGATCTACGCAGAAGGGGCAGCTGTACAGGTAATTTATGACACAACGGTTTATTATTTCTTAAACAACGGTTTTTTATTTACCTCATGCTTCATGAACAGCAACAAATAATTAGTTATTGTATTATTGAATCCCGCGCATTTTAATAAAACATTAATTCCAGTACTCCGGCTCCAGTACTCGATTTAAGGCTTTCCTGGGGGAGCTCAAGGGTAGGTATTGACAAAAGCAAGCACGATCACAAGGAGCTAGTTATTTAACTTCATACCTAAACAGAAAATTCAGAATGCCGTCTTTTTAATTAAATGTCTGGTTAGTAACATATCAGGTTAGAAACTTCCGACATTTTTGTCGTTTCTACCGGAACTTTACGAGTCAAGTTAGCAACAACCACTTTTCAATATGTTATGTGCCATATATGAACATTTCCTGATAAGGAAAATTGCGTATTCTGAATGATAAAAATCAGGAAACGGAAGGACATTGTTTTATTGGGTCTTTTGGCATTATTTTGGTCAATTACAGGTCAATTACATATAACGTGAATGCTTGAAAAATCAAAGAGAAAAACTGAAAGAAAATACAGCCAAACATACTGTAGATTTGGAAAAACAGAGTGCTTATGTTGCGGCCAAGAGAAAGAAAGTGCTGCAGAACTAGTCCCGAGAGAACATCAGCACGCCAACAAATGTAGAGGGAAAGCAAGAAGAAGCAGAGAGCCATACAATTTGATGAGACTGATTGAGACATTTCATTAAAAAATGCTGTTTTGTTTTTCAATTCAATTTTGGTTTGTATATCTAACTTTGTCGTATTACTTAAGTTTAATATGGTTTCAAGCTTCAAAACTCACGTATGGTGGTTTGGTGGTGGCTGGTGAGTGATAATATTTTGATATTTATATTGCCTTGTAGGTTAGGTACCCTAATGCGATTTCAAGTTTAAATTTTGGTTTATTATTTTCAATAATGAACCATTGGAATCGAGCATGAAAAAAAAAATTCTAACCCCCCCTCAAAATTTGATGGTTTACGTTTCAAGGTATGTAGAATCCAAAACTGCAATAAAAATATTTCTGTCTGTCCGCCGTACGCCGTACGCCGTACGCCGTACGGGCCACTTTGCTTAGTTACCATGAAACAAAATTGATGAAATTCGGGTTATGGGTCCCGTTCGGGGTCTAGTTGGTCCTCGAAGCTCGACGTTACTGTCAGTCATCTCTAAGGGGTTCAAAATAGGGGTTGAAATTTCCAGAACGCCTATACCTTTGTTTTACGTGAATTTTTTCACGGTTTTAAATAGTTCTTGAACTTGCGAGTTGTTTAAGACCATCCGGAGCATCGTACGTCCAGCCGTTCGTTCACAGTAAGGCCCCGAAGTTTGCACCGACAGGCATTTTCGACAGCAGGGTGAATGAAATTGTATACTCTTGTCACCAGGGACGCGCTGGATTCAGTCAATCAATCAATTTATTCAATCAATTGATCGATCAATCAATCAAAATTTTCAATTGAAATTGGAATAGTTTCTAAATTATTGGATTACTTTATTGTTTGCAATTGGGGAATCATAGGCTTGTTTGTGTGTCTGTTGTTTTCAATTGCAATTGGCCACTGCTCACTTGAATTGGAATTCATTAATTTGAATTGGAATTCATTTCGAATTGTCTAATTGGCATGGTGCGCATTGGCATGGTCCGAAATGGTTCTGCAATTCTATTGGCCCAACGCTGTCTGCGATTCTCATCATTTTTCAATTGCAATTGGCCACTGCTCACCACTCTACCTAACATCCCCATCTAAATTCCCGACACACTAATCCTATAAACATAAACTCCACATTCGCCAAAATTGGCAAAGTTGTGTTAATAAAATATTGAAATTGCAATTGGATTACAATTTCAATTGCACTTTAATTCACTTAGGATTGTAATTGTAATCCTCTAAGATTGCACTTAGGATTGTAATTGTTAGTGCACTTAGGAATTCACTTAGAATTGTAAAAATTGGTATACCATCAGTCTGAATTGGACTTTCATTTGGAATTCATTTAGAATTGTCTAATTGGCATGGTGCGCAGTGGCATGGTCCGAAATGGTTCAATCAATCGTTTTCTTTTGTTTTTTCAATAAATTCATTACGACTGGCCTAGGCCATTCCAATCACAAGGGCCGGCCACGGCTACGCGTTCTGCAATTCTATTGGCCAACGCTGTCTGCGATTCACATAATATGTATAGAGTAGTGCATATTATATTGTATAGACGGGTTATCTATACATAGAGCTGTGATCTGTAACAGAACGGTATTCTGTACAAAAATAATAAACCGTTGTGCAGGGATTTGCAGCGTTTTTACTAACTAGTCTGTTTATGCTAGTTTAATTAAATCAATTTGCATATAATATTATGTTGTTTTATTTGCACTAACATAACCTAATTCACAATAAGTAAGTCCTGTTAGAAACACTATAATGTGTCCTGATGTTAGAACGTTCCGTTAGTAACTGTTAAATTTAAATTTCAATTGATCTGAGGAGTAGTTGAAAAAATCCGATTTAAAAAAATGCAAGGGTAGTTCATGAGTTTTAAGGAAAAAAGTACTGGGATAGGCACACAAATTTTGTTTTCTGGTAAGAGAGTTTTCAAGTTTAGGTATGCCGTCCTTTATTAACAGGACAAAATTTGATATCATTTTGCCAACCCATCACTTTCTTGAAAATTGGCTTAGCGGAATAAGTTGGCATAAGTTGGTTTTACCGTACCCGCATCGGCGCCGTGTCATTCAGAAAAAAGGCGGAAAGACCTTGAATTATTTTTACAGGACCTGGTTGCCTATGAGCTAAAGTAGTTCCATGAGGTGTACCCAGGTACACGTCTGAAAAAATAAGTACATTTTTGATCCTCAAACATCTTTCTATCGAAATTTCAAGACCTATCTGCCCATATAATTATTATTCCATAGCTATATTGAATGTTCTGCAACTCTGTTGAAGACCTCTGTTGAAGGTTTGGCTTCAGTTAGTAAACCTTTTGAAAGTGTAAATTCCACGCAGGAGCCTGTCCGTTCAATTTGCATTGGAACGTTCAGTTTTTATTTTGAATATATAATTTTCTAAGTCAGTCGTTCAATTTTTATTACGGGTATAAGTTGTCTAATTCAGCCCAAAGTTTTTATATTCGGTGGTGGTGGAGCGGGAGTTGGAGGCCAGTGTACACACAATGCTGGAAGAGCAGCATGAAATCCATGGATTGCATAAGAAAAATAAGACAAATAGGCTGGTGGTTCAGTTTTAGACTGGTGGAGGCGTTCATTTGTTTATTGTTATGAGCAGGTAGGTCTACCTTACGGTAGTGCAGTAGATCGAACCAGCACTAAAACTTTCAATGGGAGGTTAGTTCAAACATTCTAGTCGAGCCGTCTGCCCCTTTCCATTCAATTTTGAAAGACATGAAGCTGAGGAACAGAAGAAGAGAAGCGACTAATCCACCGAATGCATGACACGTAAGAACGTAGCTCGTCAGGGTCACTGGGAAACACGAGGGTCAAACCTCTGAATGATGAGTTTCCCATCATCTTCAGGGCCAGTTGCCGATACGACGGCGAAAGCAACAAAGTGGGACACCAACACTTCTGAAGCATCGTTTGAGAAAGAAAATAGGGAAAAAATCCTTGTCGATAACGGTTTTATAGAATCTTAACCTCTGCAAGGCGCACGGACAAGGAGGCCGCTGTTGAGAATCGCCGGTTAAATGTCGGACTTTCCCTTTCAAAGGTCTTAAAACTTCTCTTTTGTTGGACAGATACCGTCATGGCCAGCATGTTTTGCATTTAGGGTAATCCGAACAGAACGGTTTGTACAATGTGAGGTAGGAGGAGCTGTTTGATTATTATGAGGCACTTCTTTAATACTGTCTGTTTAATAATAAATGAACCACTCCCCAACTTACTGTTGAATTTGAGCCTAACCAGACGGGGCATTCACAAGATACCTAACAATTTACGAGTGATGTGTATAGCCATTCACTTTTTTTTATAGGGCATGTGAGGTTATCGCATCCACCAATTCGAGTAGGGGTGTCCACTATCACCCAACTAATCTGCCCAACCACTGGAAATGTCGCCTAAACTTGTGGAAGAGTCCATCATCAGAAATAATCTTGTGACTAAAAATTAACGACTCTGAAACGTCTGTCTGTAGGTATTGGTAGTTAGAAAGGGCAGTTTTGACGTTGGTTATTATTGAAAGGAGTATACCTACATACAGAGAGCTGTTCTATTCGCGCGATCAGATGTCGAGTATCTCCACCCACACAACAGTTCTACCACCTTGTGTGCTGGGCATGAATGTTATAGTCGAATCAGCGTTGTTCGGAATGTACTCTTCAGCAGATGTCCATCACAGACCCGAGTTGCTCACGATTCACATTTAATCGCCAAGCCACAATTGACCCAACACGCAAAACGTTTGTGAAATAAATTAGGAAAACGGGCTTAAAACTACAATTTTTCCAAGAGTCCGAATTTGTCTTCTTCAAAAAACCTATATTATTTATTACATTTATGTAATATAGGTGTAGGTACTTACAAATATTATATATTTATATATATATTCACGGAAATTCCCCATCCGGGGCTTGTGTCAAGGCAGACGGCAGACGGACTGACATTTTTTCATTCCATTTTCGAATTCTACATACCTCGAAACGGAAACAATCAAAAAACTATGAGGGAGGGGGGGGGGGGGTTAAATTTTTATTTTTTTGATGCTCGATTACAAAGGTTTGTTATTGAAAATAATAAACCAAAAGTCAAACCTGTGCATTAGAAAAAAGCCATATCTGGTGCATAACAGAAGAACCAAACCTAGGGCCACTATAATTACTATTAACATTTGGGTAAGTGGAGCCTAACTTGGAGCCACCAAAAAGAGCCTAACCTGGCGCCACTATTAACTACTACGTACGGACCCGTTAAATCTCTCGGACAGTCAGTTAGAAAGGCTAGTAGAAGGGTGGTTGGAATTTCAGTGGCTAAACCTTTTTCCCAGAGGTTAATACCAAATATCATCAGGGTCTATATAGGTAATATATTGTTTTGCCAAGGGCTGAATTTTCTCCAGGGCATCATTCTCCGGGAACTTACTTGGGACTACCATTCTGCATCTGGGTCTTATATTACTCTTCAGGAACTTACCTTCTTCTCACCTTGGGACCGCTGAACCTTCACCTAGCTTATAGTCGCATCTTGAACTTCATTAGACTTCTAAATCGTATTATGCTGAATAAATAAATTGTATTATGCGTAAATTTAATTGAAATGTTGTAATTTTCTGATGTTATTTTGAAAAAATAGTACCTACTCTTTTTAGGTAGGGGAAAAACCCAAAATAAAACCTATGAATATAAGGGAAAAAGTTTTTTCTAAAGTAACCGGTGAGGTTTTATGGTTGGCTGTAGGGGTGGTCTGGAGGAGGCCAACTAAGTACTTCCTTCAAAATGTGGCTAGAGACGTATGGTTTCTAACCTTGTACTCCTCAGAAAAACGTTAAAAGGTATAACAAGGTTTCGCAAGGGGGTGGGGTGGTGGGGGGTGAAACAACATTTCAAGCTTTAAATCTTGAGAAACCACAAATTCTATATTAGGTATAGGAACCTTTGTTTATCGCGAATCTTTATACGTCCTAGGGAAGCAAAAGCATCCTTACAACGCATTGGAGAAACATATTAGCGCAGGCTTACAGTCTGATAATGATGCGCTTCCACCGGTGGTCACAAACTGAAAAATAATGTTGGTTCATCGAATCGGTGAATCGTGTGTGGAGCGACAAAGTTCAAGGGTGACACTTTTGCAACGGGGAATCCCATGCAATTCACCTCGCACGCCCACCGCTGTGCGAACAGGATTTCGTTCGCCGTCTAGAAAAGCTTTTCATACGTGTGCCAAAAGGTGTCAAGGAACCCTAAGTTGATATTACGTTAAACTGGGAAAGTTCATAGTCAGTAGGATAATTCGAAATTCAAATATGTACATAGAATAATTACTAACTGACTTTAAATATTGCCAAGCTGATACTACCTACGTACCTAGGTAGGTAATTATATTAATTAAATATGATTTATTATTACAATATTTATTAAACATACCGACTGCAAAATATCGAGTTCACCCATGAGGAGTGAAAGTCAAGCTTTGAATCAAACCTCTTCATGAAGCCTGGTAGCAATGATTTATTCGTGTGGTGGCAATGTGCAAATTTCATACCCCACGTCAGAAGTTATTCAGAAACGCTTCAATGAAACCGCAATAATTTCTCTTCCGTTGCAAATAATACAACAATTGAGTAATTTAGTATACCTACTAGATTCGGTGCTACAATATTAAAACCAGTTATGTACAATAAAACTTATCTATTCTGAACTAAGGGCTCAGTCAGCCGTAAGGTTCCCGACCGCCGGGCACATAAAGTGTACCTAGGTACTCGTTATTTCCACTTTTTCAATAACAGCATTGAAAAGTATCGATGTAAAAAGTCTTGGATCCAAGGTGTAACGATAAAATCCTCGAGGACAAAAGGCTTTATTCAGCGTAAAACTTAACATAAGAATGGAACACGAATGAGGAATCGTACATTTTTAGGAATGGAGCAAACGTTTTTACGTAACGAAGGAACTGTGAACGTGTGACTTAATAATTAATAGAGCTATAACACAAGGCAACCTTTTTGCTTCACAAAGAGTGAATTTCGTTCCCATCATTCTTGCCTAACCACTCCCTTGTCAATGTTTTTACTTGAAGTTCTGCAGAGACCCCCCCCCCCCCCCCCACATTTATTATGGTTTTGGACGGTTTCGCCCTACATCCCGACGAATTAAACGACGTCCTCTGACCCCAAAGAGAAATGCGAAGAGATGTTTCCCAAGGAAGAGCAGCTCACCGCTTTACTGCACTTCAAATTTCATAAATAGGAACGGGGACGACCCACAAAACACCCAGTGAAACCTGTTTACAACGAGGAGAAACGAGGGCAAAACCTAATCTCCTCAGCACCGGCCGGAACGAGTGTGGCGACGGGAGCAGATCACAAACCGAGGAAAAAGGATACGGAACAGAACTTTTTCGACATCTGCTTGGTGACTTGTCGAGCTCGTTATTTACAATACACGTGGTTATCAACAGTCGGGGGACCCAGGGACAAAACAAACAACTCAGACTCACTTGGGTTCCCCAGTCTTCTACGTTGCTTCCTGTTGACCTGCTGCAGCAGGTATTTTGACTTAAAAACATTCAGTGAGGACCACGAATAGACAAGATGGTTCAAGAGGGTCTTTAGGAAAATCTGGGCTGGCAAGCGTGAAAAAGTGACGTCCCGTTATGACTTGTAACGGCCTGGGCTATTTGTCCGGTAGAAAACATTAGCGGGTAGATAAACAAAGTGCAGTTAGTATTAGTAATGACTAATGAGTAGAGTAATTATAGACCTTGCTAGTCAGTTAGATTTAAAGCTGTTTTATTTACATTTCCGTGCAACGATAATGTACTAGGTTATCTCACAAAATTTGAACAAGTGTCGCATTTGTGTAAAATTCAACTCAAGTATAAGGAAAAAGAACACGGGTAAGCCCAAAGACCAATGGCAAGCAATAGGTAATAGTTATTTCATTCCAAGTTGAATCAGGAACGTGAGAGGTACATACGCAACGCATTGTTCAACATTTTATGGAGAAAACCCACAATCCAAGGCCATTTTATGGATGACAAGTTCTATGGAAGATGAACCGAAAATTCAACTGACTAGTGACATCTATGTGTATTCAACACGAAAAACTTGATTTTACAAGCTGGCGACTCCACGGTCAGTGAAAGTAACGAGGAGCCTTATTATTGTTTGGGAAGACTCCTGATCCTTATGTTTCAGAATACATACTTATCTTCCACTGAATAAATTGACGGCCCGATAATTCTATTAGTTACGCACTGTGCAATATGAAAGCAGTGTAAACAGTAAATTTATTTCATTGAATAATGACGGCAATTGAAATACGTATTTCAATATGGGCACGGGATTAAATGCATTTCGAGTTCGGAATATATTTTGGATATTATTTCAATTGAATCATGGTCAGGTTCTATAAGGGAAATCCAAAGGCGATATAGAAATACTTCCATCAGAGTAGGGCAGAATGTGAAGATGTGATCAGTTGTATCTACGTATAGGTAATTGTACACATTGTTAGTGAAATAGGTTGAAGCGTTCATTTTCTTCTCATTCGACATCAGAAGGGTGATTCATTATCATAATAATTATGTAAGATTTTCCGCAAATTAAGTTTGATTCCATCAAGAAGAATTAATAATCAGCTCGGGTTATAGAGTGACTATTTGCTCGGCACCACGAGCCTTTAGCCTTGCGAGTACATTGCGTTTTATCTTATCGAAGTATTATTTTATGAGTCAAGTTTTTTATGAAGTCAACACTGAATGAAGAATGTAATGTTTTAGAACGAAATAAATAAATTGAGCGAAATATGGATGAGATATGAAAATAAAACACAAAACCGGCGCCGCGGCCGCCCGGTTCCCATTATTTAAAACAAATCAGGACGTCAACGCCTTCCAGGGTAGCCGCGAAACCCCTCAGGAAGTCGCCCATTACGAAGGCTTTTTCTTGGGAGACATAAGCTTCTCCCGCCAAAAGCAGTTCCCGAGATATAAAACGCAGATGGAGTGAGATCGGAAAGATTCACAATTAGTATGGAGACAATCGTACGAGCCGAGATGCTACGAGGACTTTGAAGATCGGTTCCTGGAACGGATCCCCGCGGTAGGTCTCAAAAGTAGACGCATCATGTTCCCGTGAGAGAGCAGGTAATAAACCACTGAGGACCCTCCTGCGAAACCACGTTCGGGGTGCCTCTCAGTAACTTGTTATTTTGCTATATCCGCCAGATAATGGGTTCGGCTTGGAATAAAAAGCGGCCGCATCGGAGGACAAGGAATCTCATTATGAAAAACTGAGGAGTGGTAGGCAGCGTTTCCAGAGAGAAAATATCTTAATGGAATGGAGTATCCGCAGTTTCAATCCTAAGGCTCAGAATAAGGCGCGAAATAACGGAGATGTCCATCACAAAGAGTTTTTATAGTTTTTGACTGGCTTTCAAACGCTGGCTTTTAGACAGTTTCCGAATATGGCGAGAGAAAGAATTAAAATGAGACGTAAACCTTTTCAGTCCTTTTCAGTATATCTCGTAACCTAGTTTTAATTGTAGGGGTGTAGATTTGTGTTACGATGGTTTCATACGCAAACTTCAAGCACAGGTTGAGATAGTTGGAGAGTAGGTACCTTCCTAAACATAAAACTACAGAAGCCATTCATCATCGATAGTAAAATTATTGTTTCTTCAATCGACTCAGACGTTTCTGGGATATAAATATTGTGAAACGCCCGACGAACAACTATTATAAATACTTTGGTACATCTTTGGGTTATGCCACCTCTTTTGATACAAATCCCCCCACACGTACAGCATTCCGAGTTTTTCACCTGAGTTCACCTTCAAAAACCAAGTTGGAGAACTAGCTATGTAGGTTCACGTTCTGAGACGTTTCATAAATAAATGTGTTTATTGATTAATATTGGTGATTGAAAAAATCTGCGTACCTATTTTTTAATAGTACTGTATCATTACCAGTACCCACCAATGACAGTAATGAAAAATTATAAGTTGAAGAAAAAACGAACGGTTGCAACCACTCAAATTTTCCCCCAAAGATACTGATAAACAACAGTGATAAAAATGAGGGTAATATAATTATTGTCATTTTGGCTACCGAACACCTACTTGCAGAACACAATAAGCTCGTGCTTCAACAGATACCTAAGTGAAATGTGATGTGCTAGCTGGCAAGCTACCAAAACTGTAGAATCAATAACGTAGTCGTATACTTTCAAGGACAAATGGTATAAATACATCTATGAGCGAAGCCTATTCATGGTTATTTAGGCATATTGTCTCGATTTCATGCTAATTATATCTCATGTTGAAATTTTGGTTCCATGTTAGGTATATCTCGTCCATCATCTTCCATCGGGTGTCCCCAAGTCTGGACGGAGTCAGATAGTTTCCTTCATTCGAAAAAGAGGGATAAATATATAAATGACGAAACTGGTTATAACGTTCCTCGTAAATGGACGAACGCCAAAAGCAGTTCAACTCTGTGAAAATTAGCCTTCTATTTATATTAAATAACTCCGGTTAAGGACGCATTTCACTATTTCCTCAACGTTACTTCGTTTATATCAAGTTCGCGGCTCGTGAGTTTTTCAAGAGCTAAAAGAGTAGTCTTGGCAACTTTGAGGACAGAAGTGTCCGAATGAGTGTTCAAAAATGGATTCAACCATTACAAGCATGGTTGAGTAACGCATAGTATTCATGAAAAATAAAGAGGTAGGCAAGCCACTTATTTCAGGCTTGAGTTTAATTTATTACTGAGACTTACGATGTGATGTTGCTGCTTTGACTAGATAATCTTCTTTGTTTACCTATATGCCATGATCCTCAGACAAATCATTCAAGTACTTAAGAGCTATTATGTCATGTAGGATATTAAAATGTACATACTTGCTGTGTATATCACAATACAGAGTAGCCATCATACACAAAAAGGAGAGTAAATTTTTTATCCTGTCCAGATGATAATGTATTTCCACACACGAAGTAGTGCCACGATCGAACAACTTAAAATTTAATGGAAATAATATCGGAATAATGGAATTTGCATTGTTATTTTGTAGAACTAAAGTCGTTCTTGATATTCTCAGGTATGTGGTGAGCTACAATTATAACAGTGATATTTATACTGAATCAATTCACCACAAGGAATAGGTAAGCGTTACCAGTGGACAGAAGAAAGGATGTCATTTCTTGAAACCGATCAGGTTTTCATTGATCCCCATCATTCCTTGCCTCTTTAAAAAGTTATTTTTCGATTAGGAGTAATTTATACTACGATAAGTTACTTTACCGTCCTGTCAAGTAGATAACATGGTTATAACCTTTTATAGGAATCCGAGGACGGAAAAAAAGTTAAGAACTGCGTTAAGATGTTGTACATTCATCCTGCACGCCACTGCACAGCTGTGAAGCAGAAAAACAACGTCTTCCTCGTAACTCCGAGCAGCAAAACGGATTCCGTGTTAATGGGTTAAGCGTTATTACAACGGCCGGGCGTGAGGTGAGGCATTGTTGCATGAAAGTGCGGCAGGGTGATCATAATAAATTCTCCCCTGAGCGGTTGATGTGGGAAAACTGTTACGCGCGAATACAAATTACAGGCTCCACTTAGTTGACGTGGTAATTTCTATCTAGATCTCTTCAGCCGAGTGCAACCAGTCATATACCTGACAACCCACACAACCGGATGTGTATATTTTGTTGCACCATCCTCGCATTGCCTACATCTCAATTTCAGCTTATCTGTTCCAGGTTGCGATGCTGACCTTATGGAGCTTGAATTGACTGACTCCCAACCTCAGCATCTACATCCTTCCTTACCCAGCATCTACAGCCTTCCATTTATGCGATTATTGATTATGGGTCATACGTCCAGATACTGACATGAAATTATGGGTGATATCACAGTGAATAATAATAGGTACTTATTACACTGGATTTGATCACTCAAACAGACAGACCTATTCAAGACACGTAGGTAAGCTTAAACCAGGGACACCTAAGTAAGGAAAGTTTTTAAGAACTCATCCATACTGTACCCGTGAAACGCACCATAATTAGGTACCTATTTATAATTATGAAACCTTCAGCACCCCCATGAGACTGTTCACTTTGAATTTGGGTGGTATTTTTGAGATGAGGCACTGAATTTTGCCCATACAGGCCTATTTTATTTATTTTTTTTTTTTTAGAACTTCACAGTGACGATCTTATCACCTAAAAAAATAAAGATTACCTAAGACCATCCCGGAGTCACTCAAGCAATATTATATATAAATCGGAGGAACACCGCAAAGCCGAATGCAGCAGACTCGTGAGAGAAGTAGGTTACGGACCCGCAAGCGTAAGCGGGAGGATACCACAGCTGAGGGAGCGGTGGCACGATGTTTCTAGGTTAAATATAGTTCACACTGTGTTTGAGGTTCTTGGCTGGGACATCATATCGCCATCTCATACGCGTTCATTAACTAAAACAGTATCCCCTCGTGTTGCAGATCAAAAGCACGTTACGCCATTAACATTTTTCATAGTGACCCCGAGTTTACCAATAAGATCATTCCCCCGATGTTGCCAAAGTAAGCTCTGCTACACTGCCCTGATTATAGATGCATCTATTGTCGCTACGTCATACCAGCTTTCTTGGATTAGATAAATCACGAACTGAACAGTACATCGAAAATTAGGTTACACGATGCCGATCAAATTTTTATACCTCCAAAGAAAGGAGGTTGACCGAATAAATAATTAAATCCCCGCAATAAATTACAGCGAGTTACTTGTCGATAACGTCCTCCGTGGTCGGATTCGTACTTCGCCAACACGCAGAGACCGTCTAGCGAGAGAAAACGCTGCAAATCCCTGCACAACGGTTTATTATTTTGTACAGAATACCCTTCTGTTACAGACCACAGCTCTCTCTATAGATAACCCTTCATATAATATATGTACTATTGTATACATATTATGTAGATTGCAGACCCTCCGTAGGTTGGTACCTAATCCCGTACTCGTTACTAGGTACCTACCTAAATCACAAGTTAAATGTTACTAAAATAATTCTGTCGATGACAAAAAGTAACTAAAACGGCAAAAAGAAACGCAATAATGAAGTTCTAAAGGAAAATGGGTGATATAAAGTGAAATAGATGCCCCTTCTGCGTAGATCACTGTTTTCTGTGGTAAATACCTACCCTCGTGGTCAAGTATAATGAGCCGTTGTGTAATAACTTGCCCATCAATAATACTTCAACGGTTGGTCAAGTTGCAAAAGTACCGATCAACAAAATCCAGCCCCTTATCAGTAGATGAACCGTTGTGTAATAATTTGCCGTTGTTCAATAATTTACCGTTGTGTAATAATTTGCCGTTGTGTAATAATTTGCCATTGTGTATTAATTTACCCATCAATAATACTTTAACGTTTTGTTCAAGTTTCACAAGTACCTACCAACAAAATCCAATAGTCCATCACTTATCAGATGAAATAATATCGCAGAACAACCAACTCGACTTCATACAGCCATCCTTGATTATAATCAGGTGCTCCCTAGTTATGATATCCAGGCCGGATTTATACCGTTTGATTAACGATCGTGTTGACGAAGCTTTTTGGTGCACACGAACGGCTGGACGAACAATGCTCCGGGTGGTCTCAAAAAATGGTTTAGCTCAAGACAAATTTAATATCGTAAAAAAACCATACCCTTCCATCAAAAGTTTTCGAGATACGGCGTTCTGAAAACTTCAACCCCTATTTTGAACCCCTTAGAGGTGACTGACAGTAACGTCGAGCTTCGAGGACCAACTAGGCCTTGAACGAAACCTATAACCCGAATTTCATCAATTTCGTAACATCAATTTATGGTAACTAAGAAAAGTGGCCAGTACGGCGTACGGCGGACAGACAGAAATATTTTTATTGCATTTTCGGATTCTACGTACCTTGAAACGTAAACCATCAAATTTTGAAGGGGGGTTAGATTTTTTTTTTTTTTTTTCATGCTCGATTCCAATGGTTCATTATTGAAAATAATAAACCAAAAATTTAAAAAAACTACCCGGTAAAAGTGTAATGATATTTTTGTGATGTAGATTAGTTCAATCTCCATAATCTCAAGTACAAACCTAGTTTTTTATTGGTGAAGTATACAGGTATGGGAATATGCCGAATTTCTCTCTTCATGGGCTCAGAAAGGGTTTGAGTTTCGGGGGCAGATAGGACTTGGGCTTGGGTTCTAGAAAGGGCATGTACGAAATATGACTCCAGTCCGACAATTAGGGCGCGGTGGAGGGAAAAAATACCGTAACTGGCCACTAAGCGATGAGCATAAGAAGACGTCAACTCGACACATATTACAATAAAAATAATCGAAAATATTACAATAAAACCGAATAACATAGTACGGAGCTTTAGCAGTGGTAGAATCTTGAATGAAGGTGGTACAAAACCAAATCACAACACACAACCATTGATTGAGTTGGTAGGCAGGAACGAAATTTTCCGTTTCATTTGACCTGCCATAGTATTTTCCTGTTCATCTTCGTACCATTTCCAAATAATCATGAAAATGCACTGTTTGGAACTGCTTGTGCCACCAAAGTCGGATCTCCTGACTTGGATTCTCCAGTTTCACCTCCACATCCTACCATTTGCTATGGCCATGGCTATGGCTTAAACCTAGGAGAAAGTGCGTATCTCATAAGTTTGCAACAAGATAATAAATTAATAGCTATTTAGTTTTTAAAAAATGCACCTACCCCTGTGTTGCTATAAGTACTTTTGCTACCTAAAATGTTTCATAATTACCTGTATGTTTAATGATGATTACCCTCGACTTTGTAGTTATTTAAAGAAATATTACTTACAATAAACCAAAATAACAAAGTCGCACGTACCTTTAGTAGTGTGTACAATCCGAGAATGAAGGTAGAATCCAGTTCGTAGCACTAACCGCATACACAACCACTGATCAACGCCGGCCAATCAGTGCACACACGTTATTCATCGGATTGCCCATACCACTTCGCGGTCGATCGGCGGATCATTCCGAGGCGATTCGAGAAAAAACGCAAAAACACAATAATCTAGTCCAGGAATTATTGTTTAAAGATGAATTTTGACGAAAAACTACCACAAACCTACCATCCGTCGCGGGTGATCGAGTGACTGACTAATAGAGAGGGGCGGCAAGGTGGTGGGGAGGGGAAAGTAGGCACTTAGGTACTTGTAACTTTAATTATTTTTCCCTTCATTTTACCCGACTTATTGTCTTTACCTGTTTTTACCCTTTTCCAAAAAAAATCCACGAAATGATTGAAGTTACCAATCTACGTGGCACTGGGTCTGCCCGCCAGAGCTTAAACTCTCCAGATGTAGGTTAATACTTGGAATTTTCCATCTATTTTATTGGAATTGGTCATAATGCGATCTTGAATTTCAATAAACCACCAATAGTTGTATAGTTGGTGTTTTAATCGTTCCAAGTAACTAAATCATGTTGTGAACTGATGCCCTCCTGGCACAACCAGTGCCACATAGATTAGTAACTTGTACATTATTTCTTCGATTGTTTGAAGCAGTTAGGAAAAGAAAAACACAATGAAAATTCAGGTAAAAAAATAAATGAATAAATAAATAAATAAATAAAAATCGAGTGAATACCTACCTACCCCACCACGCCCAGCCACATCACCTTCCCCACCCTGCCACCCCTCAATATTAGTCAGTCTGGCCCGATCACCCGCGACGGATGGTAGGTAAGTGGTAGTTTTTATTCCAAATTCATCATAGAAGAATAATTCCTGGACTAAATTTTACTGTGTTATTGTGAGTTTTCTCCTCGAATCGCTTCGGTATCCGCCGATTTAATCGGGAGAAGTGATATGGGCAATTCGAAAACCAACGTGGGTGCAGGCCCGCGCCGATGATGATTGTGTTCAGTGCTGCGATTTGGATTCCACCACCTTCATTCTCCGACCGTCCAATACTAAAGGTACCGTACAATTACGTTATTTAAGTTTATTCTAAGTAATATTTTCTTTATAATTTATCATGTCGAGGATAGTAATTATGAATTTAGGTACCTATCTACCTACTTGGAAGTTTCGACCTATTTGATTTGAATTTCCAAAAACCATCTATAAGAGTTTTTAGTGTTCTCATCGTTCCGAGTACCTGTGTGAATCAGGAGAATCGTCACTCTGGTGGCACAGCCCATGCCACGTAGACATACCTACCTACCTTACCTACACATTGGGTTAGTATAACCTACCTTACTACTTTTGAGCAGTTCCGAACCGAAAAATACAATGAGTATTCAGATAAATGAAAGGAGAAAATATTAAGTAAATCTACCTACCAAGGCCCACCCTGCTGATACTTTCTGAAGTCAGTCCGTTGATCACCCGCTACTGGTTGGTATGCGGTCGTCAAAATGCGTCTTTATTCCTGGATTACATTATAATTATATAAATTATTTTTGGTGTGCTTTCTCCTGGAATCGTCTCGGTATTATCCGCCGAATAACCGCGAGAAGTGATATGGACACTCCGATACCTCACGTGAGTGCAGGTTGGCCCGTATTGACCAGTGTTTTTGATTATTAGTGATGCGATTTGGGTTCTACCACCTTCATTCACGGATCATCCGCTACTAAAGGTAAGTACAACTTTGTTACTTCCCTTGATTGTAAGTAATATTTCCCTATAACTATAAACGCGAGTGTAATAAAATCACGAATTCAGGTATCTACTTGGGAGGTTCTACATATTTGATTGAACTTCGTGGTTAACACGATCTTGAATTTCCAAAAACTACTGATAAGGGACCTATACGGTGTTCTCATCGTTCGGAGTGTGTGAATCAGGAGAATCGATGCTCTGGTGGCACAGCCCATGCCACGTAGACATACCTACCTACCTTACCTAGACATTTCTCTAATTGTCTGGATAAGTTACGAACCGAAAAATAAATTGAGAATTCAGATAAATGAAAGGGGAAAATATGAAGTAAAAACCTACCAAGGCCCACTCTGCTGATAATTTCTGAAGTCAGTCCCTAGATCGCTCGCAACTGGTTGGTATGCGGTAGTTTTTCGTCAAAATTCATCTTTAAACAATAATTCCTGGACTAGATTATAAATTTTGGTGTGTTATCTCCTGGAATTGCCTTAGTATTATCCGCCGAATAACCGCGAGAAGAGATATATGGACACTCCGATACCTTACGTGAGTGCAGGGGGCCTATTCACTAAGCCAAAGAGACATCTCTTTCAGGTCCAACTCTCTCTTTTGGACAAAATGGATTTTTATAGTATCCATGACAGGGTTATTTAGTAACTTTTAAAAGAGAGAGTTGGCGGTCATCTTGGCATTCTCGATCTCTTTAAGAGAGACAGCTAATTAGGTATTTTTCCACGAAAGAGAGAGTCTATTTCTCGTTTGTTTCACAGTGTTCGTGTAATATCCTCGTTCATCCGCAACCACATCGGTAATTTTGATCGTGTATTTTTTTCATTTCTTAAAGTTTTTCATTTCATAAAGATTAAATTTTTCATTTCAATTTTAATTAAAAATATATACATAATTACTGAGTCATGAGTAAAAACGTCCAAGTACGGGTTGAGGTAGGTAGGTACCCATTGAATAGGTATTACTAAGAAATGCGTTCATTATTAAGGAATTGAACTCCCGGGGGCACAAACATCTCGCACTTCATGGATACTATGGCATTTTCGTGTATTAGGATCCATATCTCTTTCTCAAGGTCTCTGGAGCTATTCAGTAAAATAGACGAACCCGGGAGACATTGGAAGAGACTGTCTCCCAGGGGAGACTATCTCTCGCGTGAGATTTTCAAAATAGATAATCTCTTTCCACTATCTATTTTAGTGAATAGGCCCCCAGGTTGGCCCGTATTGATCAGTGTTTTTGATTATTAGTGATGCGATTTGGGTTCTACCACCTTCATTCACGGATCATCCGCTACTAAAGGTGAGTACAACTCTGTTATTTCCCTTTATTTCAAGTCGTATTTCCCTGTAACTATGAACAGGAGAGTAGTAAAATCACGAATTTAGGTATCTACTTGGGAGTTTCTACATATTTGATTGAATTTCGTGGTTAACACGATCGTGAATTTCCAAGAACTACTGATAAGGGATCTAGACGGTGTTCTCATCGTTCCGAGTACCTGTGTGAATCAGGAGAATCGTCGCTCTGATACTTTCTGAAGTCAGTCCCTAGATCGCCCGTTATTGGTTGGTATGCGGTAGTTTTTCGTCAAAATTGATCTTTAAACAATAATTCCTGGACTAGATTATAAATGTTGGTGTGTTTTCTCCTGGAATCGCCTCAGTATTATCCGCCGAATAACCGCGAGAAGTGATATGGACACTCCGATACCTCACGTGAGTGCAGGTTGGCCCGTATTGACCAGTGTTTTTGATTATTAGTGATGCGATTTGGGTTCTACCACCTTCATTCACGGATCATCCGCTACTAAAGGTAAGTACAACTTTGTTACTTCCCTTGATTGTAAGTAATATTTCCTTATAACTATAAACGTGAGTGTAGTAAAATCACGAATTTAGTTATATGCTTGGCAGTTTCTACCTATTTGATTGAATTTCCAAAACTACTGATAAGGGACCTATACGGTGTTCTCATCGTTCCAAGTACCTGTCTGAATCAGGAGAATCGATCCTCTGGTGGCACAGCCCATGCCACAAAGACATACCTACCTACCTTACCTAGACATTTCTTTAATTGTCTGGATAAGTTACGAACCGAAAACATGGAAAAAGATATCTCAGAGGCTCATGTTACTAACATGTTGCTAAAACGCAAAAAGTACCTATTTTTACACACATTTTCACTCATAACACCCCTGGGTATATTCCGATCGGGCTGAAAAGTTTCGGGACACAACGGGCCCAAATGGAGCATGTGTGCGAAAGAACGATTTTTTTAGACCGAAAATGAAGCCTGTAGACGTGATACGGCGTACGGCGGACGGACATTGCATTTTTTGAATCTACGCACCTTGAAACGGAAAAGAAAAAAGTTTGAGGGGGCGTTATAAAAATTTTTTGCTGAGCGAATACATAGGTGTATTATTCACAGAATAATAACGCTGCAAAGTCCTTGTCACGTGGGTTTATTATTCTATTGGACATATCTACAGAGATGTTGGCTGTTTATTTATTGTTTCTTTCGTATAAAATAATTGAAATAGCTATCTCTGGTGGTTTCCACCAATTTTGGCCCCCAAAACACGAGTAAGGTACGCTCCTTTTTTTAATATAAATTATCTCTGATCATTGATAGTACCATTTAATAGTCTTGATCCACCTGTTGACACTTTTTCCAGTGTTATTCTACAAATTGATGGTGATTTCAGACGATTTCCCAGGGTTTTGACTCATAAAAAATCAATTTCGGGAGCTGAACATCTGGTAGAACCTCAAATTTCTATTCTTTGGTCAAAATCTACTTCATATTCGGTCTTCTCGTCCCCCAAAACATGAAAAACGATACCTTAAAAGCTCATGTTACGAACATGTTGCTAAAACGCAAAAAGTACCTATTTTTACACACATTTTCACTCATAACACCCATGGGTATATTCCGATCGGGCTGAAAAGTTTCGGGACCCAACTAGGGTCCAAATGGAGCATGTGTGCGAAAGAACGACTTTTTTAGACCGAAAATGAACCCTGTACACGTGATACGGCGGACGGCGGACGGTGTACGGCGTACGGCGGACGGCGGACGGACATTGCATTTTTGGAATCTACGCACCTTGAAACGGAAAAAAAAAATTTTTGAGGGGGTGTCATAAAAATTTTTTGCTGAGCGAATACATAGGTGTATTATTCACAGAATAATAAACCAAAACGAAAGACAGCCCATCCCGAATTCCGAAGGGGCAACCACTCTTTTGCAGGGCCATTCGAACGATTCCTAGGCCAGCTGTGTGATATTCAAATATAAATAATTAATCCTCAATTATACGGACTGAGCGGGGGGTACGAAATTAACGTAGTAGTTTAAATGAGGCGAAAAATGCTGACAGGTGAATTACAACGTTCATGGGCTATTCACTATGCAACAAACTATGTACGAGATTCTAACCTGCGCTTTCCCTGTGCTGTTGGTGTATTGTTCTGTGAATACGCATATGTATTCGATCAACAAAAATTTTTTTGAACACTCCCACAAAATTTTTCTTTTACGCTTCAAGGCGCGTAGATTCCAAAAATGCGATGTCCGTCCGCCGTATCATCCATATATAACTTTATTTTCGGTCTAAAAAATCAGTTCTGTCGCACACAGGCTCCATTTGGGCCCTAGTTGTGTCCCGAAACTTTGCAGCCCGATCGGGATATACCCAAGGGTGTTATGGGTGAAAAATGGGTTTAAAAATAGGGGGTTTCGAGGTTTTTTTAGAAGTTTTAGTGAACATGAGCTTGCAAGGTATCGTTTTCCATATTTTAAATTGATTTCGAACTTGATAATTTTTTGACACCACCCGGAGCATTCTACGTCCAGCCGTTCGTTTGCATCAAAAAGCTTCGCCAACATAATCATGAATGAAACGGTATACATATACATCCAGCCCAGACATCATTGCTAGGGAATTCCTGAATATAATCACGCATGGCTGAATGAAATCGAGTTGTTTGTTCAGTGATATTGTTTCATTTGAAGAACGATGGTTATTTTGAATTTTTGTTCGTAGGTAGGTAGGTACCTTTGTAACTTGTACAAACGTTATGATTCACGAATAACGAAAAATACTCAATGAATGAGTTGTTGAATCCACCGAATATTTTATGTAACTGTCATTTCCCGGCCGGCTCCAATACTCGATTTTGGACTTTCCTGGAAGGAGCACGAGGGTAGCTATTTTCCACAGAAAATTGATCTTCACAGAGGGGCATCTATAGGTAGGTAAATTATAAACCGTTGCGTAATAATTTGCAGCGTTTTTTATATTTATGTTCAAAAGTAGGTTGGAAGAGGCTGGTTTTGACGTCATTTAAAAATAAACTACCTATAGTAAAGTAAATTCGACCAATAACCTACCTACTGTTGCCATTTTTGGAGAAGAACTAATCTTAGTGGAATAAAAAATTCACTCAAACCAACTAGCTACCTCCGAAAATGTTGAGTATTGTGTATCATCATTGCCCGTGATACACACATTCATATTACTAGTATAATATTATTGAATTAAGTGTGTAGGTATTTGCGTGATGGTACACAGGGCATCAACGTATGCCTAGACAATAAAGATCTTTTCGTTCATTCAAGTTAGCTAAGGAAATCCTATGTTATGTACATACTTGTCTCCAGATTAAAGTAAGTACCCACTAAAGTTTCTGATGAAAATATTCACCAACATTCATGTCCGTTTAGCTATCAAGGATGTTTAAATCTGTTTTAAACCTATATTATTAACTAAACATGTTGAAGGAAGTGATTTTTCAAGACCTTTTTACCCTCATTTCCTGGGGAAGGAGTCCCCACCCCCTCGTCGTGATACGCAGCGTCCACCAAATTTACATCACCTCTTGGAAATAACAAGGTTGACTAGTGACAGCCTCATTGCCCGGCTCTCGTTTCCGAGAATCGAGGCATTTCCTTCTAATTGTTTATCAACCAGATATCAGTCGATCCTCACTTGTCTTCAGGTATTTCCTTTTTTTCTAAATATATATATATATTTTTTCTCAGCTCCAGGTTCTTGAAGTGGTCAACAGCCTCTGGGGGTTCCTTTGTTTTCTGCAGGCTTCAGGGCTTCACAGAGGAACCTGTCCAGGAAATCATCCTCACTAAACCGGTTGCAAAGTTGAGAAAGAGATCGACGAAATGAGGCCCATCCCTCTCGTATGATGGCGTTTTAACTGTTGTTCTCTCTTACTACTTTTCAAATTAATGCTGATGTTTCTAGAAGCACACCGAATGACGTTACTCAGCTATACACGTACCACTCTTACTATAATCATGCATGATATTCCAGAATAGAAATCAGAAATCACCGGAAATGAGAAATCCAAAATAATTATCCTCCCTATATTCATGGTTTTTCACCGACTGCTTGGAAGTTATTTCCGCAGTCTACCTCGCTATCCAAAATCTATATTTCCTCTCGCATTTAGTGTTCTAGACCTAGGTTATCAAATTGTTTTCACTGTGTCTTGTGTGACAACAAATCCTTACCAAACAAGTAACTCCGATTTTATTCAAATAGTTATTAGGTTTTACTTTCTGAAGACATGAATACACCTGTTATTTGTCTCGCTCGCTCTTCATTCTGTACAACGAGCTTTTATGCAGTTTTCATGGTTAGCATTATCCCAAGATGGTCTCTACGGGTATCATTGTAACATATATAAAATCCAAAGTAGGCAGCACGTAATTGGAGGCTGGTACTTTCATAGGTCAATGGTTATGGATATCAGTAATTATCTACCCAATTTATGAGGATGGTCTAGTTTGTGGGCAATTACGGTATGTATACCTATATAGGTTTCTACATCTGTCGTATATAGGTATATTATTTACCCATGAATGCGTATCAATAACTACAAATGCTTATACCTTTATATTATATCATAATCAACAGTTTTACGACCTACTACAAGGATTAGGTATAGTTTTATCAGAAGGTAGTATAGGACATATTTGCTCTCAGAGAAAGGAAAAGCTCACTCGGTGAACCGCTTATACTTCGTTCGCACGGTTAGCTTCTTCGGCTTCCAATACAAGTCGGCTTTCCGGAGTCTTTTTACGACTTTGAAAAAATAAATGAAATTCCTCGGTCTCTGCTAGCGGCCAACTAAATGTGGACAACGCTGACGCAAGCAAACAGGCCTTAGATCCTTGTTACCGCTTCGAAGAAAAACTTTCCCTTCATCCGCAAGTTTCATCATCCTCGCCTTACAAAGTTGGATTCTTGAACGACTTGTCACTTGGTTGATATACACGCCAAGTACTTGACGGTTTCCATGACTGAAGGGGGTATGCAAGGTAGGTACATATTTCGAATACGTGCATATTTCTATTGTTTCATTGTATATACCAGCAATACGATGGGTAGATTCGATAGGTGATATCCCGGTAAAACGGTAAGTGGTTACTCTTGAAAGGCACAATATGCAATATCTACGAGATGACTCGAAAGAGGATGTGAAACAAGGGCAAGTTTGCTCTTAGCGAAACGACTGTATTGTTTGGAAAACCTTGACCGGGAAAGCGTGCGAAACAGCGGGTTTCTGAAGGTTATTTTTATGCAACCAATGTTTTGACCATTTAAAAAGAAGAGGACGGCCAATGAACAACTAATTTACAGAGAGGCACGCGATGAGAATAATTTGGAGGAGACATCTGCGGCCGAACTGTTACTGAGGCAGCTAACAAGTTTAACTTGATGGTGCCCATACTTTAATTATTATTATTATCTACTATATTTTTGTAATATAAGGTACCTAGGTAGTCCTCATGGTGACAATCTTTGGTTTCATGGTTTAAGCACTGTACATCGTCGACTGTGTCCCATATAGGATGATTCAGACGCTAGTTCTGTCATTGCCAAAACCAGATGGACTGAAACACAGAAGGATAATCCAAACTCTCCAATCTTTGCTACGATATGTGCCTTAGTGTTGTATTCTATACTAATCTGTTTTCTTTGAATACCCGGATATGGCGAACCATTTCAAGAAGAAACCTGGAGGTAATCTTTCCTGGAGGGCAAAATTTTACTGTGGTCAATTATGTTTACAAGGAAAACTCTTGGGACGTGCTGGAAAACCAGATAGAATACGCTTTGTGGGCAAATGTCGTGAGTAGATTCTAGAGCCAGAATTCATGGTGATAGTTCAGATTGATGGAGATGATAATACTGTTTCGAGTCTTGAGAAGACGCCGATGTTTTTAGGTGACCGGATGGCTAGCTACATGAATGACCATTGAGTTTAGCTGTTGGAACACCATAAATGGGGTATTGTGTTCATTAACATCTCCTTCCCAGAATAACTATAATGTAAACAAGTAATTTATATTGAACCATCGCCAGTGGCTCAGAGTGAACCTTGGTAAAACCCAATTATTTCCCATCTCTATTTCTTTAGCAGAACACAGACAAAGATGAAATAACAGATCGACCTGAACAACTGAAATCAAACCTGCCCTATTTACATCGGCTATTTACATAGCGCCTCAGGGTTTTTAGAAAGTAACAGGAGTCGCTTCTAGTATGATTATTTTCGACGGATTTGGATCCGCGTTATTCACTACCAATCAACAGTCAACAATAACAATTTTTTTTCCGTCCGCCGTATCATGCATAATTACTTCACTTTCGGTCTAAAAAATTCGTTCTTTCGCATACAGGCTCCATTTGGGCCCTAGTTGTGTCCCGAAACATTGCAGCCCGATTGGAATATACCCAGGGGTGTTATGGGTGAAAAATGGGTGTAAAAATAGGGGTTTTGAGGTATTTATTTCCATTTTTTTTAGGGCAAGAAGACCGAATAAGAAGTCGAGTTTGACCAAAGAGTTAAAAATTAAGGTTGCAACGAAGGTTCAGCTTCCAAAATTCATTTTCTTTTTTAGTCAAAAACCTAGGAAATTGTCTGAAACCATCAGATTGTATAAAATAACAATCATATTGTATAATAACACTAGAAACTCGGCGCTCCGCGCCTCGCCAGGGGGCAAGCCCCCTGGACCCCCGGATGCTTACTGCTTAGAGCCTACGGCTAAAATTCAAGAAACATGGAACATGCTTTAGCCGCGTAGTTTACTACATCCAAGTGACAACCAAACAAGCGTCATTGTTTACTATCCATTTACAGCATTCATTTATATAGTTATATTATGAAACTAGGATATAAATACCAAGAACAAATACGAAATACATTCGTGATAAATCAAGTGCTTTCCAACGAATGGAAAACGATTTTTGTCCGATGAAAATGAAAGAAGTTTCATTTCCCTAGCAACTACTCGGTTGTAAGTGAAAATCGTTTTTAAATTTCGTTCCACTTCCGCGTTCCACTTCCGCGTCACCCATCCCGTGTAACGTTTTTCGGCTAGTTAGTCCAAGGCTAAAGCATGTTCCATGCTAAAAGTGTCAACAGGTGAATCAAGACAATTAAATTGCACTATCAGTGATCAAAGATAATTGGGAGAAAAAAATGCTGCAAATTATTAGAATTTGCGACTCCACATTGGCGACTCAGCGTCGATCGGTGACACCCATGGTCGCTAAGAGGTCTTACCTTGCCCTTTGAAGAGCGATCGGCGTTCAGCGACAATTAAACAAGCCCCGCCTCCTGCAATCTAGGTGGCCGCAACTTTACAATTCAGTGAGTTCATTCAGCCTTGCCAACTTCATAATCGGACCGCAGGCCTATGAGCTGAGATAACGCCATTATTTTTAACATTCCCTTTTTACGGAATGCGTGATAAGTAAGATGGATGATGGACTGACAGTAAACAACATTATTTGATAAATCTGTTAGAGAAGTCAATTTTCATTACGTTAGATTGATTCACCACGAGTAAATTCAGTTAAAAATTGGTACGTATTACGATGAATAAGCTTGGCACATGGGTTACAAGTCTCAAAAATAGAGGAAGACATTTTCAGAGTGTGCTACTAGTGTTATTTCACCCCCCCCCCCCCTCCCCCTCCCCTTTTGGCCTCTAAATAAAAAATGCGCCTTATCTTGAAGATAACAGTATGGAGGAATTCTGATCGAATTTGGATAAATTGTTCACTATGAGAAGGATAGGCAAGATAACCTACCTTGTTTATTATTAGGACGCATTACACGCCCAGAAAAAATTACCTACACGAGTTGGGGTTCAGGATCGCCTGCGATTTGATAACAGGTAACCTACTTGACATTTCCATGGAGGGATAAGCGTTCAGTTTTGGGATTATGGCTTAGCGTTTTCTGCAATCCTCGCTTTCGCGGATCCATAAAATTTTCCAATAAATCAAACAGTATCGATACAGCACGGTACCGTGTCGTAAAGTCATTTCTAGAACAAGCTTGGCTTATGTACGGCGTCGACAGAGTTAATATAATTACGTTGGTATTACCAAAATCTGCAAATGGAAATTCATGTTGAGGCACATGTGTCGTGTCATAGGAAGAAATAGGTTACTATTCAAGTGGTAGGTATCTGAAGATCATGTTATAGTGAGGCAGTTTCTAATAGTAAATTGCTGAATATCATTATAATAAATTATCAATTCAGTTCAATCTTTATGATTCCAGTTCCATTCGACCAAGCTTAGATTCATAACTAACTTCAAGAGTGCCCAAAATCCTTGCTGGACAACGGAAGCAATCACATTTTTTTCCAATGTTCAATTTATTGAATTATTCAGTAAACATTTAAAACACTTTTATTAGGTACCTTCTTCTATCAAAACATAGGTTCCTCTCGCAGTCGATTCCACTATCAACACTAAGTCATGCTATAGAAGGTACGTACGTTTTTCAAAGCTACATTTCTATTCCTTACGCTTTTCAAGTCGGAAAAATGGGGTCTGTGATGAATTTAAAATTGGCATCACGGTGGTGTGAGGGAAATTGCCCAGGCGGTTATGAGCGAATCACCACCGACGTCTGGGATCTTTTTGGAAGAGGTTTGAGGTGAATTTGCCTAGGCGGTTATGAGCGAATCACCACCGACATCTAGGATCTTTTGAGAGAGGAGGTGTCCAGGCGGTTATGAGCGAATCACTACCGACATCTGGAATCTTTTGAGAGGAGATAGAGGAGGTTTGCCTAGGCGGTTATGAGCGGATCACCACCGACATCTAGGATCCTTTTGAGAGGAGGTGTCCAGGCGGTTATGAGCGAGTCACCACCGACATCTGGAATCTTTTAGAGGAGAGAGAGAGCAAGGTAGGAGGAGAGAAGAGAGAGCTAGTTAGAGGAAGTGTCGAATGAAGCTAAAGTCGCAGGATCCGGGGTTTTATAGGAAAGTGAGTCCTCTCCCTCCAACCCCCTTTGGGGGTTGATGGTGGGGCTCCAGGTTGTGTACCCTGGGTCCTGTGGCTTGTCTCCCCACTCGTATCGTTTATTAACGGAATCTAACTTTCGTGGTTGAATGTTGGTGAGAACTTAAGTTTACTAGAGGAGTGATTCCTGGAGGGACTCACGACAGGGTCATACGGACCTGTTAGGAAATTTAGATGAATGTTGAGAAACCATAGATATTCAGATTGATTTCTTGATTGAAAAACGATTAAATTTGTACCATGGTAACGGTACCAACACAAATCTGAGTAGATGGGCGCTGTTTGAGACTGCGTAAACTAAACCTTCGTTGAGACAGAGCACGTTCAGATCCAAATCCGTTCATTCGGCACACTGCCAGTGTTTTTCTAACAAAACTTGCAAGAGATAGGCGAGACAAGAGCCAAATTCTATATTAATTACGTAGGCAGGACGGACTCACGGAAGGGGGTAGAATGGGACCATTTGGATTGGGGTAGATAACTTACTAAGGAATGTCTTTAGCAGTTCTCATAACGAATGTGAAGATAAGTAATTAGGTAGTAAGAGATGGACATATAAAGGAAGTTACACGAGAAACAAGATTCTGAGGTGAACGACAAATACCTGCAAAGTATGGTCTTAGGTCGGCGTACATATTGCTAAGTGTATGTTAAATCTTCATCCCTTCCCCCTCATTCAACTGACATAACGGCGTGGTACTCAGCACTGATGCCAAGTGAACAGGTGGCAACATCACTCGCTAATGATTGTTCAACTTTTAATTTGGATCAAACAAATAGCATGGTCGTGCCCAATACAGCTTCAGTCTTTCCTTATTAGACAAGAGATCAATATCATGTGCGTAACGCGTTGTTATAACCAAATAAGTTGTTTATAATTTCAGTGAATTCAAATCTATTTCAACTTTCCCGTACAAATTGTGTATAATTTTTTTTGTCAACTACTTTAATTAGTGTGATGTTTGATACCTGATATGTGGACTTATTGATAGATAACTGGGTATAGATAACGAGCCGGCTGTCGTGGTAGATAATGTGCGCCGACCGATTTATGTCAGAGACTAAAGGTAGAGTGAACGTAATTTCAGTTGTATTTGAAATTTAGAATCCTAACTACAGGAACAAACTGGAGGGGAAAAGGCCATAAAACCACCAGGCCGTTCAACAAATTACTAGCAGGCCATCCCAAAGCTAATAACTGGTTTGGCAAAAGACGTAACCATCGGTTGTGCCAAAAGGTTGAGTATCAACCGACCAGAGGGTCGTGGGTGTCAGTTTTTGCATCTTTCCAGGCGGCAGAGGGCGTAGGCGGGACAGGTTTAAAGACCTCTTCAGTTGACCCCTCCAGATCCTCAACTTCTTCTTTTGTTGGCTCTCTTCTTTTCTCTTTTTATTAGAAGACCTAAAGGCCCCTGCAGTCGGGAGCCCCGGGGCTCCAATACGGATAATGTAATACGAACAATAACAGTCTTCGAAAAGGGCAGTCTCGGGTGCCGTATTGGACCGCTGTTTGGAGAGGGAGTCGGGTTTCAGGTGGCCACATTCGACTAGGGGGCGTGAAATCGATCTGTGCGGATCATTTACGAAGTCATTTACCGTAAGACATTCGCGATAGGAATAGGTACTTAAAAAAAAACATAATGGGCAGAAAGCGGTTCGAAAATTATTCACAGAGCTCTCTGCATGCTCGTGAACTGCAGACGAGCCATGGTCCCAGTGGATAAGATGATCAATGCTCGGGCGCCGTAGACGAAACTGTGATCATCTTTCACGCGTACAACATTCGCCATAATAATGAATACCCAGACCTCCCCATTAACAGCTGGTTAGATAGAAAACCTCTCATCTATTGTGTCCACATCATGTTCCTGGTGTTGTGCCGACCAAATATAGGTGTTGTAGGTACATGGATAGGTATGTGTATCTGCGTGTATTATGATAGAAATTTCACAAAAGTATCTCAACCCTAATTCGCCTATCCCTTATACTCTAATACATCAAGGTGCCCACAACGCCCTCGATTATTGTAATTATTTATGGAGGTATGGTTCCTCAGAGCTCCTTCAAATACTTATTCAATATTGAAAAACGCTACAAATCACGGATACACGGTTTATTATTTACCTGTACAGATGCCCCTTCATCTTAGACAACTGTTTTCTGTGGTCAATACCTAGTCTCGTGCTCCCCCCAGGAAAGCCCTAAACCGCGAACAGGAGGCGGCCCGGGAATTATAGTTTGATAAAAATGCGCGTGATTCAATAATTCAATAATTAATTATTTGTTGTTATTCATGAAAGCATAAGGTAAATAATAAACCGTTACGTAATAATTAATGTAATAAATAAGTAATTGTGTGCTCTACGGAGAAGATACAGGTAAATTATTACAGAACGGCTTATTACACGACGGTTTATTATTTACCTTATGCTTCATGAATAACAGCAAATAATATTAATAGGTAATTGAATTATTGAATCCCGCGCATTTGTATAAAACTATAATTCCCGGGCCGGCTCCAGTATTCGATTAAGAGCTTTCTTTGGAGGAGCTGGAAGGTAGGTATTGACCACAGAAAACTGATCTACGCAGAAGATAAATTAGAGATCTATCTATAGAGATAAATTATTACACAATTGTTTATTACACAATGGTTTATTATTTACCTTATGCTTCATGAATAACAACAAATAATTAATTATTGAATCATTAAGTCCCTCGCGTTTTTATGAAACTGTAATTCCCGGGCTGGTTCCAGTACGCGATTTAGGGCATTCCTGGGGGAGCTCAAGGGTAGGTAATGACCGCAGAAAAAAATGATCTATACAGGGAAAAATAAACAGTTTTGTAATAATTTGCAGCGTTTTTCAATCCTATCCTCTTTATTCCGAATACTTAGGATCAAAAGTGATGTTAGAGAAGAGGATGTTTGCCATTAAAAAACGAGACAACATTTATAATTATACTACCATTTATAGCCGGCTTCGCCAGGGTGATAGTATTCGGCAATGCGTTTAGTGTCATTAGTGGTTCATTCATATTCACGTTACTCATTATTCGTAGTTCGTACAAACCAAACAATCGGGTCCCGAAGGAAAGCCCCGTTCACGTCGAAAGAAGACGTTTCGGCGATTTAACCATAGCCTATGTCTTTCTCAGGAACTCGCTGATCGCGTTGAGACCACCCTCATTAGAATTGGTCAAGCGGTTAAGACGTTCTTAGGCAGGTAACATACGAAAACACTTAGTTTTATATATAAGATAATATTTATATCACGTGTGAATAATTTAGAAGCAACGAATAAGAATTATTTTCCGAAACCAAGTAAGACGAGGAATTTGAATCCAAAGAAACCTTTTCTTTTATTCTAGAAAGGTTTAATTGAGGATATAGATACCTACACTAGTTAGTGTGCTCGGTGCCAAATGTGCGCGTCATTACGTCCAATCACATGATACCTACCGGCCGGTTCTTTGCCTTCCATTAGTCGCATGTTTCTGTGAGGTGTATAGTGAAAAAAAATTTTCTCCCGCACCCGAAGGAGTGATGAGAGAGGGACCCGCTTCTAGGTACCTTCCTAACTTCTGTTCCCCAAGTGTGCGCTTGGTTGCTGCCCCCCATGGTGTGCCCAAGTGTGCTGCTCCCTGTTTCATCCGAGAGGTGCAGGCCACCAGTCGTGTAAATAAATAGGTATAAACCTATAGTGATGCGCGGGTGCGTGCGTATCACCAACGTGGAGTGAGGAAAATTTTGGGGTCACCACTGTGATCCAAGGCGATCACAGGAGGTGGTTGAAATTGTCTCATACTGTAGGGCCGGGAGGAACCTACTACTAATATCTCGCGAGCATGAACCACAGCAGATATTAGTTGATCCTTAGGAGTCTTTTGCTAGCACCCCGCAAGCATGAACCACAGCAGGTGCTAGATGAAAGACAGGGACCTAATACTAATACCCCGCGAGCATGAACCACAGCAGGTATTAGTTGCTCCTATAGAGTCTTTTGGAAAGAAGGGAATTACTGCCAATACATGAACCACAGCGAGTATTGGCTGCTCCTTAGGAGTCTTTTGCTAGCATCCCGCAAGCATGAACCACAGCAGGTGCTAGATAGAAAAGATGGACCTAGTACTAATACCCCACAAACATGAACCACAGCAGGTATTAGTTGCTCCTAAGGAGTCTTTTACCAGCACCCCTCCCAACGGACCACAGCGAGTATTGGAAAGAGAGGAGTTGCAAGTTGGGAGTCGGATCCTCGAATGAAGAGCTGGGCCCCGAAGGACTGTTTTTATAGGGACTTTTCCACCCGTCCCCCGTCCACAATCGGCTGTTATGCCTGTTGAGGAGCGATGGCGGTTGGGAAAAACCCATAAGGTTATTTCCCCGTTGGCCCTACCCTACTCAACGTTCCAGTCGTTTATTTGGTTAAATCGCTTACTTTCACAGAGTGGTTTATGTAGAGATATGGGAGGAACCACGACAATACTTTTACCTGATTTTTGCTGGGAAATTTATGTTTAATTACGATTTAGTCGTGTTTTCAGTTTTATCTGTGTTATTTGATTTGTATAATTCTTTACCTCTTCTCTAAAAACATAATTTTCACCTATGAGGTGCATGCGACAAGTGGCGCATTTTTCTCCTTTTCCGGGTTATACGCTGCAATCTAAGTTCTAATACAATTGTTTTCATTTCAGAATGATGGCGTCTAAGGTAATACTGTTGCCAAGAATGCGGATAATAACTGTGCTTTGAACATATTTATGCGACGTGTAAATTGTGTGTCAAACAACCCGCCAGTGATTCTAGTGATTCAGATGAATCCTAATATGTACCTGAATCCCCTTACCTTTATGTACCTTTTATGTATTTTACCTTTTATGTATAATTGTACTCTGGATTTTATGTGTTGTGCTCAACTGTTTATGTATTGTGCTTTGGTAAATTAGTTCTACTGGCCCGTTTTTTCAGGGATTTTTTGAGAGGTTGATGGTACAAACGTTCTCCACTTACAGTTTCACCATGAGACTGATAATTCTACTATTTTATACCTGTGAGACTGGTCTTCTTTATTATTCTATGCAACTCTTACCAGAGGCTGTAATGGATGATACCCAGTAAAAAATAAATTAGAAAAGCAGAAAAGGGGATAATCCCGAAACGCTGCAAATTATTACAAGAAGGTTTATTATTTACCTGTATAGATGCCCCTTCTGCGTAGATCACTGTAAAAATTTACCGTTGCGGAATAATTTACCATTGTGTAGTAATTTACCCTCTAATAATACTTCAGCGTTTGTTCAAATTTCAAAAGTACCTATCAACAAAATCCAGAAGTGCCAACCAACTCGACTTCATACAGCCATCCCTGATTATAATCAGGTGCTCCCTAGCGATGATATCTGGGCCTGATTTATACCGTTTGATTCACGATCATGTTGACGAAGCTTTTTGTTGCAAACGAACGGCTGGTCGCACAATGATCCGGGTGGTCTAAAAAAATTCTTTAGTTCAAGATCAATTTAAAAAGTTAAAAAAACCATACCCTTCTATTGAAAGTTTTCGAGCTAAGGCGTTCTGAAAATTGCATCCCCTATTTTTAACCCCTTAGAGATGAGTGACAGTAACGCCGAGCCCGAACGGGACCTATAAACCAAATTTCGTCAATTTTGGTTCATGGTAACTAACAAAAGTGCTAAGTAGGTACGGCGCGGCGTACGGCGGGCAGACGGAAATTTTTGGTTTATTATTTTCAAGAATGAACCTTTGGAATCGAGCATGAAAAAAAAAATTTTAACCCCCCCCCCCAAAATCTGATGGTTTCCGTTTCAAGGTATGTACAATCCGAAAATGCAATAAAAAAAATTTCTGTCCGTCCGCCGTACGCCGTAAGCTGTACGCCGTACATGTGAGGTGCATGCGACTACTGGTGTCAGAAAAACACATGCGACTGACGGAAGGTTACACGCGTCAACGATTGCAATTCTCACAAAACAACAAAGGCGACAGCTATCACAGCACCAATCGCAGGGGAAATCCCCACATACGTTTCCCACCAATGTAATTTTTAGCGTCCGGAACTGTCAGTCTTACGTCATCGTTACATCAACAACAAAATTCTGCCAATGATTTTTTCAAGAGTTTGTTTCGGCTCGCTTAAACGTTACGTTCAATGTAACACTATGAAACGAAAAATAGAAACCTCAGGTATAACAACTAGGTTTCAAACAACTGTCGTGAACTTCGTGAACGTTTTGGATTGCAATTTTCCAAGAAATTGTTCTCGGGGCTGAAACGACTCTGCAGTTAGTAGGAAAACCGCAAGAATATAATGTTACCATACCTTCCGGAGGAGTCCGTCGTCACTAGCTGGTTGAGTACCTGCTAGTGCCGACGGACTCCTCCGGAAGGTATGGTAATATTACTTCTTACACTAGCGCGCAAATTACCCTTTAGATTTCATGCAAGAATATAGCTCAATAATAGCTACTGCTGTCAATAATAATATCAGCCATGACCATAATTATGTATTAATATTATTATATTTATGATGATAATAATAATTATGTGTGGTACGGGCGGCCACCAAGTTTGTTTTGAACAGTAAAACTAAACTTCTCTACAGCTCTATAATGCATTAGGAGACGGAAATTGTTGTTCAGTATCACACTGCATAGATGATACTGATTTGCAATAACTACCCATCGTCTAAAATTAGCTTACTGATGAAAGGAAGTCGTGAGAGCGGCCGGTAATTTCCTGGGCAGTAAAGCTGGTTCTTTCAGGCTCACCGTGTGAAATTATGAATGATCAATTTCATATTTGGCGCCTCTTCTCACACCTTTTCGAGAATATTATTGCAGGTTGGCAGTACTGGAGCTCCGACTCGCTCTTCTCGTGAGAGGAAGCCATCTTGCTCAACACACCGTTTCTTGAAGTCCCCGAGTCAACAACTCTGCTTCCCAGCCTACCAGCTAACCCGATCAAACGACCGCACGAGACAGACATTTGGAGCCTGCCACTTCCAAATCAAGAACGTGGCTTTGAGCATCACACCATAAACAACAAGGTAATTGAAGAAATAATCCGATACGGCGCCGTTGGGCAGTCTTGTGCATTAGAGGTTAATGAAATTAATTTCCCCCACGTTTCAGTCACAAGCTCATGTTGTATTCCTTGCCGGGGTCGCTGTATCTTATCCGAGTTCATCTATTCGCTAGAAAGTATCTGGGTTGAATATCATGTATAATCAACCAGGAAATGATATTTTGGAAGCAATAAAATATAGATGATAAGGGGCTTGGGGAAATTCGAAGCCCTGGGGAACTCGGATATGATGCGATGTTGAGAGGTTAGGGTAAACAGCCAGGGAATAAATCTTTTGATGTTTGATTTACTCCAAGAAGGCTAAGACCCGAGTTGATGTTCCGAGCTTAACAATTCCTGACGTTTTTAAATAAAAATAATAACCTCACCCACGGAATTTCACGAAAATTATTGTTGATAAATAATGATCGAAAGATCGCGTGGTAATTTCCGCTTGGGGGTTAGGGTTGAGGTTAGTGGGGTATAGTCCTCGCGAATTAGGACAACAAACGAATAAATACGCGAAACAAACGCGATGAAACGAAAATAAAACCGATCAAGAGAGTTGATGAGAGATCGTTTTTCGTGTTTTCTTTTTGTTGTCCAACAGCTCGGAAGCCCACTCGATGTTTTGAAGGGCGGGTTGAGGAAAGATCGATGTTTGCTAGCAGATCTTTCACTTTGTAATTCCTGCTGATGAAATCATAGATGTGTCCATAATATATTATTGATGCAGTACTGGGGACAATCTGTGCTGGGTTTTTATAACGGATTCCCAGAAATACCTGTCTGGCTGCATGCGTAAGAAATGTTTATGAAAATTTAGAGGATGTACGTACATAGATGTATAGGTTATTGACTTCCTATGATGAAATTAGAGTCTTACCAGACAGAAGATGTTCGGATGTGGAACATAGTGCCCGGAGAGAGGGGCACAAACAGGAAGAGATGGTCCTGTTATTTGATGTCGAAGTTAAAAATCCTTTAGAGAGGTGTTAGTTATAAATAACACAATCCGCACATGTGGGCATTCGAAGAAAAGGCGGAAAGCGACCGGAATGGGCAAACATGATGTTGGGGGGAAAAGGGGTCCGCCATGGGGATTTCCTTACTTTTCACCAACCATGTTTAGGGAATACAATCATGAACCAACGTGGATTTATTGACATATAGGGGATGTTTTCACGCTGAGGCGGTTTACATACCCTGTCAAGGATGTTTGGTTCTGGTACCAAAAATTAGCCACCTACCTTGTTGTATTGGATAGATGTACTGGTAAGCTGAGGAAAGGGGAACCATAATAGATGATGGTAACGGTTGTGTACTAGAGGGTTGTTGCATTTGATGAAGTTTGATGATGAAACTAATTAGAGGAGCTTATCAAGAGACCAGTGCTATTAGATGGAATTAATAAGAGTGGCTAAGTAGAGTTGTTGAAATTGAGTTCAACGATGTATATATACCAGAATAAAAAGTCAAAATCGAGGTTTGATGGTGCAATTTACAGTGTTAGCTAACGTCGATGACCGGCTGTAAGCACAAAAGAATTTTAAATTTTTTTTGGCCGGACATGGGCCTAATATAGATGATAGAAGTGAATTTTCTTTTGGCCGGATCTGGGCCCATTGAAGTGATTGAAAATTTTAAAAGCCGGATTTGGGCTATTGATGAAATTTAAAATTTTCTTGAATTTTAAAATAAGAGTAGTTGCCGGATATGGGCGACTAAAAAGCACTGTGTCAGGTTAAGCAATAGAAGGAAAGTTTCAAATTTTTTTTTGCAACAACATTAGATGTAGAGTAGGTGCTCCAGTTCACTAGATGGAACTGATTGCTTCTCTCTTTATTGCATTAGAGGCAAACATTTGATGTAAAGCAGTTTATACAGTTCAATAGATGGAACTGACTGCTTATCTCCCGATAAATGTTTATAGTGCTCCTGGAATAGACAATTAAACACCACAACGTAGATGAAGTAAAATTTTTGATTTACTTTCTATTGATGAGGCTACAATACCTAGAGTTCTGTTGTGGGTTTGTTTGTCTGTTTTTGGTTTGGATTCACAGAGCAGCAAGATGAGCGCCAGTGAGGAACAGATGGAGTTAGAGGAGCAGGAGAGAGTGTTATTGGGAGAAGAGGAGGAGATGGGCGAAAGCCAAACAGGGGAGGAAGGTGGAGTAGCTAGCTGGGATGGATTGGCCCAACAAGCTACTGCACCCGAAACCCCACGGGAATTGAGTCCCGAGGAGGGGATGAGAGTGAGGCTCCGTAAGCTCGAGGAGGCTATGGGACGTATGCAGGAGTCGATCTCAGCGATCGCAGGCATTGTGGTAGGCACCTCAAGTGTCCCACAACAAGTCCCGAACAGTCGGACCTCTCAGAGGATGACTGATAGCCAATCGATGATCTTCGCAATGAAGATTCAGTTTGCGAAACTTGATTCGCAACTGACTTACGGAGCAAACTTTGAGACTTGGAGGGCGAGGATAGTGACTGAGCTGGAGAGCCAGAACTGCGCCTTCCTAGTGGAAGAACACTCAAAAATCCCGAGAGAGTTTACTGAGGCTAGTGTGCAAGTAGCCAAACGAAAGGTGCTAGCTTTCATAGTAAAGTGCATAGATGATGAGTTGCATGCGCTAGTGAAGGGTGAGAAAGACCCGATGCAACTCATAAAGCGCCTGGAGGCCCTCTGCCAGCCAAAAAGTAGGCACTATAAGTTTGGCCTTCGTGCCAAAATGGAGCAAATGGAGTACGATCCGAAGGCTGAGACACCAACGGCATTCATGGCCAGGTTTAATGACCTGGCAGAGAAGTTAGGGCAGTACACAGCTCTCAACGAAGAAGATAAAGTTTACAACTTTCTCTTCTCAATCCGTTCAGCCATGCCCGATTTATACGCGGCGGAGGCTGACAAGACGGATGACGTTGATCTCCGGAAGCTTCAGGAGAAATTCGTTGAAGTGGGGAGACGCCAGGAGGAAGAGAACCGTCGAGAGACGGCTCCTGGTGGAGCATTGTGGACTAGGCAGCGCCAGTCCAGACAGGGCGACAAGTCCCGGAAAGCTCCTCAAGAGCAGGGGACGTCCAGCTCTGGACATGGCGGGAAGCCAAAATTGAGGAAGACGAGTGCCGGCAAGGTGTCGAAGAGGACAGTTTGTTTCAAATGCAACAAGCCGGGCCATTTTGCTTCTAAATGCAGAACTGAGGGGTGGTTTTGCTACTCGTGCAAAACCATAGGCGACCATAAAAGTCGCAATTGCCCTCGGCAAAATGGTGGATCAGTAGGCGGCAAGGCCAGAGGCAAAGGGCAGCAGGCACAGGAGAGGCTAACCAAATGGCAAGCCCAGGCGGGTGCAAACCCGAAGCCTGCGATGAACAGAATGCCCTTATCGAAGGCTAAAGAGTTGAGGGACAAGAGAGGGAAGGCTCTTGTCATATGTGGTCCGGAGGAGGATTATGATGAACCTCACCGCCAGGTGTGGGTTGTCCAGTCCGAGGCTATGTACGCCAGCACCACATCGCCTGCCGGTACCTCTCGATCGGCGATGCTTAGCGATTCTGATGGTAAGTCTAGAGGTTTCATATCAATGATTTTAGACACTGGTGCTACAGACCACATAATAAATACTAGGGATCCGCTATCTAACATTAGACGGTTAGATGTTCCCAAGCGGATTTCGTGCGCAAATGGGGATTCCGAGTCCGATTTAATAGTTGAGGAAATGGGAGACATTATAATAGAGAATGATGGAATTTTAGGACGTTTGCGTGATGTTCTTTTTGCGCCATCTCTGTCGGTTAACCTTTTTGCACTTCGCAAAATTTTGAGTAATTCCTTAGCTGCAACCTTCACCGGTCGAGGAGTGTCTGTAAAAGACACAGCGACTGGTAGGTTGATTAAGGAGGGTAAGTTTGATGGGAGATTTTGGCGCTTGAAGTTTAAACTGCCACTTGTAGGGGCTACGCCGAAGAAAAGATCTGCTATAATGGCAGAGCTTGGTATAGATGAGTCTCCTCTAAAGAAACGAGTATATCTGGGAGATGTTGCGGAGCAGCCCAATGTGACAGACATTGTTCTGGGAGGGAGGAGCATGCAACATAGCGAACCAGATACTAGGAGACTGAACAGTGAGATAAGCGAGCCAGGTACAAGTGGAGTAGATGAAAACTCACTAGAGGAAAACTCGCATCACGAGTATGAGTTTAATACACCACCGAGTGTAGGAGAGGAACATGTGAGTCCGAGGGTTAACCCAACCCTCACTAGCACAGTTGAAGGAGTTCAGACCTCGAGAGCAAGTCCAGGGATGCTATGGCATCAGAGGCTGAACCACATCTCCAAAAATTATCTCGTAAAAGTGCTAAAAGAGATAGATGTAAAAATACGAGTTGGAGACGATGTTCTGGACTGTGAAGATTGCAAATTGGCAAAAGCTAGACGACAGCCATGCAATAAAGAGAGACAAAGGTCGAAGACGCCTTTTTCGAGATTGTACTCTGATCTTCAAGGACCCATAAAACCAGCAGCGTGGACCTCTGGTTATAGATACATAATCACGTTCACAGATGACTGCACGAGGTATGCATTTGCTTATGGGATGCCAGACAAAACGCAAGTTCATCTTGCCCTGTCGAAGTGTCTGTCGGAGATTAGACTACTAACAGGCGACAGCCGAAAAGTAGTGGAAATCAGGACAGATGGAGGAAGTGAGTACAAGACAATGTTGACAAAGAAGAAACTGTCAGACGAGAAAATCACACTGACAGTATGTGAGCCAGCAACCCCACAACATAATGCATGCTCGGAAAGGTTGAACCTGGAGCTGCAGCAGAAGATACGAGCGATGTTGATATCAGCAGGAATGCCAAACTCGTACTGGGGATATGCGCTGAACAATATTATGTTTATCCATAATAGAGTACCAAATGCCTCGAATAAATTCAAGTCACCATATGAGGTGGTTACTGGGGCAAAACCCGATCTAAAATATGTTAGAAGATTTGGGTGCGAAGTATACTACCTTGTGGCTGCAAAAGGAAAAATGCAACCACGAAGCAAAAAGGGGTATCTCTTAGAGTGTCAACAAACAGGCTATCTGATAATAGATGCAGCAAACAAAAAGCTGATCAGGTCGAAGCATGTTGACTTTATCGAAGCCAGGACCTATGGGACAAACCTGGAAAAGTCAGGACATCGAGAAGGGAGGGAGCTGCTTGGAAGTGAACAGCTGGAATTCTCCTGGGGTCCAACGACTGAGGTGTCCGAGGGTACAAACAATCGAGGAATTGTCACTTCAGAGATAGATGAAAGCATAACGGAGCCTCAACAGCTCCAGCACTCTGAAAGTGAACAAGTAGAGACAGAGGAACAACCACCACCAGTGAATGTTATAGATGAACATCATGAAGAAAAAGGTGGTGATCAATCCTCTACAATAGATGTTGAACTTGAAGAAGTCATTGGAGGAAATGAAGAATATGACTTCCTCGAGACTATAGAAGAATGTGCACACTTTGCTGAAGGCAATGAGCCTGAGTCATATGCAGAAGCAATGAGCTCGAAGGATTCAGCTAGATGGAAAGAAGCCATAAACCTAGAGTTTAAATCATTAGAAGAAAATGATACTTGGAGACTAATACCGAAGTCTGAACTTCCTCAGAACACAAAAGTGATTAGAACGAAGTGGGTTCATAAGAGGAAAGCAGAAGCGGATGGCTCTGTGAGGTATAAAAGCAGACTGGTTGCAAAAGGCTTTGCAGATAAAAACAGGTACGATTTGACGGAGGTCTACTCACCTGTTGCGAGACTGAACGACGTTAGGTTCATTTTGTCCATTGCTAATAAGATGGATCTGAACCTATATCAGTTGGACGTGACGACGGCATTTCTGAATGGAGTGCTTGAAAAAGAAGTGTATATTCAAATTCCGGAAGGGTGGATTGAATATACAAATTCAAGCAGGAACCTATCTCAGAGTCACGTGTGTAAACTAGAGAAGGCCATATATGGTCTTAAGGTTTCTCCGAAGAGATGGCATATTCGATTTTCTGAAGCCATGGAGAAACTGGGTTTTGAAGTGTATCCTCACCAGAGGTGCATCTTTGTGTGGAGACAAGACAAGGAGTTTGCCATTTTAATACTGTATGTAGATGATATTTTACTGGCAACAAACTCCACGAAGAAAGGAAAGGAGCTAAAAGAGAATTTAGCTCAGGAATTCCAAATTAAGGATCTTGGTACTCCGAAGTTGTATCTGGGAATTGAGATACTGAGGAATAGAGCTCAGAGAAAGATGTTCATTCATCAAGGGAGCTTTATTGAGAAGTTGCTGAACAAGTTTGACCCAAATTCAAAAGCAGTGGCAAACACCCCGATGGTTCAAGCAAAAATAGATGAGAAGCAAGAGATACATGGAAAGCCAAATGTGCCCTATAGGCAGTTGGTGGGGTCTCTCTTGTATCTTCAGAATGGGACAAGACCAGATATCACTTATGCAGTGAATATGTTGTGTAGAAGACAAACTTCCTACACAAGCGAAGACTGGCATAGAGCACTGAGAGTTCTACAGTATCTTAGAGGAACTCTGGATTATGGATTGCTCTATAAAGGGAACACTGACAAATTGGAGTGTTATCCCGATGCTTCACTGGGTCTCAATGACAAACAGGGACTCTCGACTTGTGGATATGTAATCAAGCTTTGGGACGATGTTATATCGTGGAAATCGAAGAAGCTTACTCAGGTATCTCTGTCATCAGCAGAGAGTGAGTACATATCGATGTCAATCGCGTGTCGAGAACTCGCAGGATTGCAGGAAATGTGCAATCAAATACTGGCGCTTAAGTTAACTCCATCCGTATTTGAGGACAATCGAGCAGCCATAGCTCTGGCTAAAACGGATGAGTCGAAAGCGTTGAAGCATGTAGTAAACCTACATATGCACTTTGTTCGTCAACAAGTGCGGGAGGGAAAAATTGAACTTAGATGGATTCCCTCGAGCGAACAATGTGGTGACATTTTCACCAAGCCATTGACGGGCGCGTTGTTCGAAAAATTCCGGAACAAGTTAGTGGTATCATTCATGGATGCCTAAACTTTGGGAATTTGATGTTGGTTATAATAACCATTCGAAGATGTTAGCTGATAAATTTTGATGGACGCTAACTGGTCATCTGGACCGAGGAAAAACAGTATTCTATTGATGATGGTCGTATAAGACTGATGGAATGAAGATTATGGTGTTAGATGTTTGTAGCATCCTGTGTCAATCTGAAGGATGAGAATACCATCTTTCAACTTGGAATTAAACTTAAGAATTCATATCTTAAGGGAGTGTTCTATAAACGAACACTCGAGACTCCACTGGGCTTATCCCAAATGAAGTACTACCGAGCTTGTATTTAGGAAAGACAAGCTCCTCAAATAAGCCTTTAACTAACACTTGTTTTTGTTTGTTTTGTTCTACAGACGTCTGGCAGTAGAGAGAGGGTCGGCATGGTGTGAGACGAGACTCCAGTCCTTCTCTTGTACCCTAGGGTCATATAAATTTTTCAAAATTTACAATTCACTCTTAACCCTTTGAAGTAAACTCTTTGATGTATATCTCTCTCTCTCAATTAAGCTCTAAATAGTTGAATAAGTGTAATTGATGTCACTTAAACTCCTTTTGAGTCTCTACCCATAAGTTCAAATTTGATGAATAAGTGAAATAGATGTCACTTATAACTAGAACTAATATCAAGCCCATCTTCTGAAGAAGACTTGAGGCGCTCTAAAATTGATCAGGAGGGAGTGTGAAATTATGAATGATCAATTTCATATTTGGCGCCTCTTCTCACACCTTTTCGAGAATATTATTGCAGGTTGGCAGTACTGGAGCTCCGACTCGCTCTTCTCGTGAGAGGAAGCCATCTTGCTCAACACACCGTTTCTTGAAGTCCCCGAGTCAACAACTCTGCTTCCCAGCCTACCAGCTAACCCGATCAAACGACCGCACGAGACAGACATTTGGAGCCTGCCACTTCCAAATCAAGAACGTGGCTTTGAGCATCACACCATAAACAACAAGGTAATTGAAGAAATAATCCGATACACCGTGTCCGACTTCAGAAGCACCTGAATTACTGATGAGTCAAAATAGTTGTTGGTCTCATCTAGCCTAGCTACAGATGTTTTACAGTTCGTTGCGAGCTTCAACATCGAAGGCACATTACGATCTTTGTCTATAGGTACTTTTCCGATTTATAAACAATAGCAATATTGTATAGCCCCACATTCTACCAATATAATCCAGTTAGTTACTTTGGTTACCTATTTGTTCTTCAAGTAGTTACTTTCCTACGTATCTAGTGAACAATGACCCCCCCCCCCCCCCCTCCATTAAACACTTGTGGTTCCCGGTCTAATATTCTTCAATGAAAACAATAGCAGCAACTATTCATGAAAGAATTTTATGGAATCTGCTATGTTGTTTACTCAGCCCCCGTCCGATTCAGGCCAATTGGGTGTTCGGGTTCAGTGTACAGTTTCAAGGTAGACGAGGGCCATGGTCCATAAGCAAGTTGAGCCAATTATCAGCATTTACCTACCTATGTATCATTACCGATGGGTTCTTAATTGAATCTTCTTCAAATGAACTGATCGCATTTATATTATGGCTAAAAATTCAGTATATCTATAGTTACAATTATTACTTTACACCTACTTTAGTGTAGAGTTACGAAATGAGGTGAACCTTTCAACTATTTCACCATCTATCACTCTGACAGAAGCTTCTGTACGTTTAGGTATAATAGGTAAGTGATGTACGAATCAACTGCATTTTCCGCAAATTCAGTTTGTAAGGCCCATTACTCAACTTTACATAGATCTCACTAGCTGCAGGAGGACATCGGGGATATCATAATTATAGTAGGTCTGTACATCGCAGAATTTTCACACCATCAAGAGAGATTTTAAAAATCCATATATTATCATCCACTGCTTACCAACAAATGCTTACAGCACACGTATTAAATAAAAAGTCATGGACACTGTCTTGTACCCCTTTACAATATACAACTCAATGTACCTAAATTTAAGATCGCTTCCAATAATGCCAAGGGGATGGCGAGAGCTACCTGAAAGAGGGATGTAACCAGGTAGCCTCCCTCCACAGATCCTCCAAACCACCTGGGGGAGGGTAGAGGCGCCTATATAAGGCACCTTCCTTGCCGGGCTCGTCATTTCGCACTTCAACTCCATGTCTTCTCTCTCACACCTTACCCTTCTCCTCGACCTCCCTCTCATAAAAGATCCCAATGTGGCGGTAACCTTTCTGGCCTGGCCGATGTGGTGTAACATTTCTGGGCATATCCTCTGGTATCCAACGGGGTGGTAGCCTTTCTGGCCAAGCCAATGTGGTGTAACCTTTCTGGATACTAGCTACCTCGCACCTGTGCTCTCCATCTCGCCCTCGCCTTCCAAACCACTATATCACCACAGACACAAAATGCAGACCAGTTTTGATGAGCGGACTTTCGGAACAGGACTAGCCAAAGCGTATATTCGTTTGCTGGTGCTGATACACATGATGATGATTGTCAAATCTATCCATGAACTGTCAAGTACCTACCACCAGGATATCGCATTTCCATTTTGTATCCGGTCAAGGATTTTCATAACCCAGAAAGTGTGTTGGGAATCGACTCTCATGTTTTTATAAGCCACTGCTCACAGAGTGCAGGCTCTATCAAATAACAAATCGACATTACGTTAAAATATGGTCAATTCAGTTTGGCCGAGCATTCGGATTGGGAAAATTATGGAGGATAATCTTAGAAGCAATTCATTATTGATATCTAATGAGATGGCGCCAAATGTAAATTCATTCAGACCTAGCCGAGTGCAGTTAAAAAGGCTGATATCGGACTATTACCTTCCTTAGTTCACTTTAAAAGAAAGGAAATAACATACTCTTTCCCCAAGAGAGACAAAAGGGTTGCCCGTGGGGTATCCAAGTGGTTCTTATCAGCTTCGGCAAACAAAATTCATCACACCGTCTATATAATGTTATTGTTGTCTTCAATGCCAACCCGTTACCATTAGCTGTTATCCTGTTAGTAGGTACTTCCTTCACGCGTTCGCAATTTTTACCGCGTTCTTTGTCCAGGCAGAAGCAACTAGGTATAATGATGATCCCTCGAAATGCTAACCGACTATTTGTGTCAAACTGCTTGATATGATTACTGGGGTACCTATGCAATGTACTTCGATTTCACAAAAGAGATTTGACATTAATTCACAAACATTCGCTTTCAACAGTGCCTATTGTACTTTTGATACAAGCGCTTCCATCCAACCGTAGTTCGAAAAATTTGATCTATAAATTTGATCAAATTCCTACTTATTGAAGGTTATAAATAATATTATCTAAAATAACCCTTCCAATTCAAAAGAAATTATACCAACTCTCTGGAAAACTGTCAATTCCGATTCTCGAGGTATGAGAAACGATCGTTATTTATGAACTGATAGTGTGATTCTCCGTTGGAGAATAAAACATAGCGTTATTGGTTTCAAGGGTACAATGAAGATATATATCATGTAGAGGTGAATTCTACGAAGCATTTCAATAACAACAGGCTGTTAAAAAACCACCGACAGCCATTAAACCAAATGCCCCATAAACTAAAAGAATCTTTGTGGTCTATCGAAGGGAGATAGGGATACCGACACTGACAAGACTCAACCAAGAATATTCACTTTCTCGTAACCAATAAAACCACCATGGACACAAATAGTACTCTAATGAAATCCATGGACGAGTTAGAGTGCCTCAAAACACTAAATAACGTGATAAAAACCAAGAAACTGTAAAATATGCTGTAATAACGCTCCATCTTTTAGATAACATGGCTGACCAAGGTATGGAGTAAAACATTGCAGTTACAAACACTAAAAACTCCTGATGATAAATTACAAGTAGTATTTATATGTAACACGAGTTTTGAAGAATATCCGGAAAATGGTTGGCATTTTGGAGAGTTTCAACGATTTAAAAATGCAGGTAATGGAATAAAATGTTTGAAACCTCAAACATTAATTTATCAAACAATATTGCAATATATATCCAACTTGATAAAAATTAGAATCAAAGGCTGATACTACAATACACTAGGTACAGCATTCGTCGGCTGTCGTCCGAGTGCTCCAGGGGCTGTCAATGATGGTAGATGAACATCAAAATTAAAATAACACGTTCGGGACTCGAGGTCGGATGAGGAACACAGAAAAGGTAACAGACCGATTTCAAGGCTGACTCATTGAAGGGGTTTCACCTGAACCCACCCTCACCCCGTAGTTATAACTGCAGGGGGTGCAAGAATCTATTGAGAAGGGATGAAGTTTCGTGAAGGGTCCTTCATAATGATCGGTTCGTGCTTGAATAACTCCTCCAAACTGTAAAACTGAACATCGGACTCAACCAAACAGGAACCAGTCGACTAGAACAAATCCGTGGAACAAAAAATGCCAGGGTAAAATTAATCGGCCATTGTGGTAGAGTAGATGGAGGAACCCTTGAAAAATCATTCCGACCATGGAATATGTGAAACCACTTTTGGTTTATTATGCTGTGAATAATACACCTATGTATTCGCTCAGCAAAAAAATGTTATAGCCCCCCTCAAACATTTTTGTTTTGCGTTTCAAGGTGCGTAGATTCCAAAAATGCAATGTCCGTCTGAGCTTGTGAGGTACCGTTTTTCATGTTTTTTAGGGGGCGAGAAGACCAAAAAGTATGAAGCTGATTTTGACCAAAAAGCGAAGAATTGAGGTTCTAACTAAGGCTCAGCTCCCAAAATTCATGTTTTACGAGTCAAAAACCTGGGAAATAGTCTGAAATCACCATAAACTTGTAAAATAACACTAGAAGTAACAGGTTAATGAAGACAACTAAATGGCACTATCAATGATCAAAGATAATTTGTCAAAAGCAGGAGCCTAATTCGTGTTTTTGGGGACCTAAATTGGTGGAACCATCGAAAATATCTATTTCAATTACTGCACATGAAAGAAACAATAAATGAACAGACAGGAACCCTTGTGACAATGACCTTGCAGCGTTTTTCCTTGCTTGTCAACATAAGGACCGAGGCATGATGCCGCCAAAAGTTGATAAAAAAAATTTAAATTCGAAATTATCTAAAAGAGAAAAATTCATTTCTTTCTGCTACCCGGGAACTTAGGAATTTTTTGTGACTTAAATTAGAGCACGGGCCTCTAGGATATATTTTACTTTTAAAGATGGTGTCTTTAAATTTCATAAAATTCCCGGTTGAAATTAAGTAGATGGTACTTATATCTTGTAGATACAAATTATGTGCACCCCACGCTTTTATTAATTTATAGTCATAAAAAATTCCAGCAGTAATTATTTTATTCCTTTTAGATCATCTCAAAATAAAAGCGTGTTTAAAGTTTTTATTTTTATTTTACTTTTTATTCTGTAAAATTGTGTAAAAATCGTATCAATTCGTATGCTAACCGGAAACATTGGAATTTTTTGACTAAAAATAAAAGCGTTAGGAGATGTTTTGCTTTTAAAGATGGTTAGTTAAATAATTAATTAATGATTCTTTTTTATTGATTGATTCATTTATTATCATCGATGGTAGGTACATAGGGAAGTGGGCGAAAAATCTATTACAAGATTTGACCCACATGGGCATAGCGAGAAAATCTATATTAATTGAAATGAGTTAATTCATTAATTAATGCAGGGTTTTCATTATTTCCTCATGTATTTTCATCAAAGATAGTGATGACTATGCAAAGTCTCAGCTCAACTGGACATCGGGAAATGGGCGAACAACCGATTACAAGATTTGACCCACACGGACAAAGCGAGTTGAACAGGAGCATGTGTTAAAAATAGTATCCACCCTAGTACAGACCCCTCGCCATTACCCCCGTTCAATTCACAAATTTACTTACCTAATTGCATTCATGCAATCATAATGCACGTAGGTATGAGTTCAATAGCACATAAACGGGCTAATGTTGGAAAATATATACGAACAGCTTCGTACCTGATCCTTCTGGGGACCTTAATTCTTGTGACACATGAACCAAAACACACAACTTTGTTTGTTCCTGTCACATGCTAACATCATTTTTTTGTATCCAACTACGTTGAAATGAGAATGTGAACTGGCTGGTTTGACACATCGCCAAGAACGCGAGTATTCATATGGTAAACTATGCTGAAATGGCACTGAGCCCGCCGAAATGTACAGTAAAATACACCAGGGCATCTGATGACAATTGGGAAAGCTGCAAAAATGCACAATTACCTATATAGTAGGTTACATGAAACTTTATAGGGTAATTGAACGTTTAGATAATATATTTATATAATTGAACGAGGAGATAAACCAGGTGTTGCACGGGAGTGAGTGAGCAGACTATGTACTGGTCACATCTATCTAATATCTGCCTACCTACCCGTGCAAAAGAACTTATTCTTCAGCTTGACAGTCCCGAAGATGTCTGAAGAACCAAGTTTGTATGCTCAAAATTCAAGCTATTTTGTCCACAAACGAAGAGTCAGGCTTGACCTGCACTATCATTTCTATGAATGGCGTTCCGATACCTACTGGTCTAGAAAGGTATCGCCATGATCAGTCCTCGTAAGTCCATGTCAGGCATTCATGAATCTGAATTTGAACGACCGAATCGGGTCGATTTTGAGCTATATAAGATAATTTAACTAGATACATTGGTAGATAATAAGATTAGATAATAGAACTTTCTAGTTAGCGTTAACTTCGGACGGATCAGCTGTTTCTTTGTAATGGTAGGTAGAACAGAACCCATTTAAAAACCATATTTATGACCATAAACCTTAAAACATAATATCGCGCTGTTTTCTCATCTTTTGGACAGTATTTATTTTCTAAACAATAATATTAATGTCACCAGTCTCAGTGATCATCTGCAGGTAATTCTTACGGAAACACCGTCAAAAGAAATTGTAATTAAAACTAGTTAAGAATATTTACATACCTTATTCATGGTTTCTATGCGCAATATGGAGGGATTTTAGCATATTAAATTATTCTAAAACCCCTGTTTACTAGTTTTTACTGTGAATGCCTGCATTTCTTATCTCTTTGAAGTAGTTTTTCTAGAGATAACGCCTTCGAAAGAAATTTCGGTTGGTATATAAGTAGGTATATGCAACTTACATTTGTGAATTGTTGGGTGATCCTGTTGTATTCCTCAAGATAGCTTTTTTTGGCCTTCCTTTTCTCTTGGCAGAGAGTGTTGAGTTTCTCGAGAGTTTCTTTTTCGACGAGTTCGGCGTTCGATTTTACTAACTTGGCAGCCTGCTCAAGTTCTTCCATCATCCCCTTCCAAGTCCGGGCGACCAGCGACTCCTGGAGCTCTTCTGCGCGGTCGTTCTTCTGCCCTTGGGAGGAGACAGACGAAAGTGCAAGGGCGTAGTCCTTGTCGCATTTGACTTTGTTAGTGATGCACCTCCGCATCGTCTCAAGCAGCCTGAGCTCTGCCTCCTGGCGGGATACGAGAGCTTCATGAGCAGCTTTGCTCTGCGTGTGCGTCGAGAACCCCATCTGTTTCGAGCTAAATCTCCTCGATAGTTCGAAAACAAGAGACTTCACCTGGAGGAGATGGAGCCCTTCGTCATACTGTGACATTAAAACAGTCGCAAAAAATACACTTTATATCATCACCGGGGAGAAACCGTCGACGAATTCCTCCGGAAGTCCAACAAACATTACAATTACAAGACCACGACCCGGAAAAAACTATCACTCAAACGCGGTTATCAAGCAGAGTGCAGGCATTCAAAATGCCAATTTACAGGATTTTAGGCAGAGCTTGAGTCGGCTACCTCGTTACTGAGAGTTCCACGGACTGGCTTGTTGGACCCGTGCCATGTCTGAGGGGCTACCCCTGCCACGACGCTCCTTTCTCCCACCATGTCACCTCCTACAGAATACTCCGGCTTTACCTATCCAAGGAGAGTCTGGCCAGAGCCCACTCCGGCCGTGGGGGTTCGGCCATTTCCGCCCGTTTCCGCTGCCTCCTACTGCTTTACAGCATGAGATACCTGTTTTTTCAAAAGCCAACCTCTTAAGAGGTAATTTGATAGCTCATTGGTATCGACACGATTCCTCGGACTGTTAGATCGCAGGTTCGAGACTAGGAACGTAGGTAGTTTTTTTGTCGCTGACACTTTCGTAAGATCAGTTTTTGTTGCGGCTTCGAAACCATGATTTTCTTGACAGATTATTGATTTGAACAGTTTCTATAATTTATTATTACTTAATAAGCGATTGATGGAATAGTACCTAGGTACTTAACTTTATATTTACAAATAATAATCGCTGCCAGATTATGTGACCAACATTTAGTGGCTATAACCGTAGTGGCGACTAAATTTGCAAGGAAATGGTATATTTTTAAAAAGCCATTTTGCCCGCACAAAAATTAGGGGGGGGCAACGAAATTAAAATAATGGTAACATAAGCAAAAAATATATATTTTATTCATTTACGAGATTACAATTCACAGCTTATTGCCTATGGAACTTCTGACTATTCCCATAATTATCACAAAATATATAGGTATTTCCCTTGGAGAAATTAACGATAATGACCTACCGAAATATAATGACAAAATTATACACTAGTCTCAGTATTACCCACCCTCTTGAAAATGTTATTCTAGAGAAAGCTTATCAAATCAAAATACTTAGTACAATTTAGTCTCTTTTAGGTTATAACTAGGTACTTAGATTAGTGTCACAAATACTGAACGTGGAGAAAAAAAAAATCGAGAGGAAAATTGCCCAAGGCAACGAGTTCATTTTTATATTATAATATCACGACAATATCACATTTTATCAACCTTTTAATGAATATTTAAATGCATTTTACTCATTTGCGAGATTACAGCTTATTCTTGAGAACTTAGGTAAGTACCTATGGAACTTTTGACTATTATAATAACTCACAGAATATTATTATAAATTATAATAGCATGACAATATCACGTATGTAATCAACCTATCACGACTGTTTTGTCCAGCAATTCTTTATATTTATATTGACTTCGAATCATGCTATAATCTTATTACTATTTTATAAAATTTAGCTCATTTTGGTTCATGGTAACTAAGGAAAGTGCGAAGTACGGCGGTCAGATAGAAATTTGTTTATTCATTTGCGGAGTCTACGTACTTACCTTGGAACGAAAAACCATCAAATTTTGAGGGGGCGTTAACATTTTTTTTATCATGCTCGATTCTAAAGGAATAAGTTGAAAATAACCAAAATTGAATGTAGTTCGATACAGTTGAAAATAGCCAAAATTAATTAAAATAACCAGAATATCACGCTAATATCAAAGAGTTATAAATAATATAATATCTAGTGACTCGGAACAATGTTAATGTTAATTTTGTAGTTAATGTTGTAGGGTCTTCTTTTTCAATGCTGGTGGGAGTTTGAAGGACGACTGAGATCCAGGTGTTTTTGAAACCGTTATTTACTGAGAAACACAAGCTTTCAACTGCCCTCAGTTGTTCCTGATAAGAAAACTTATCTTAATTCTGGTAAACGTGAAGACGACTGTCTGAGGGCAGTTGAAAGCTTGTGTTTCTCAATGGTTTCAAAAAACACCTGGATCTCAATCGTCCTTCAAACTCCCATTGACTACTCCGGCACGCCTCGAATCCGCTGCATAATAAGCAGGCGTATGATTTCCGATCAGCCATGACTATTCTCATGTTGTTTTAACGCAAATGACTTGTCACTGTAATCAATGATAAGTAAACTGATAAGAAAGTGATAAGGATACGAGCCGATCGCGGAGGGCGGAACCACGGAACAGCAAATTCCACGCGGAAACAGGCGGAAATGGCCGAACACCCACGGCCGGAGTGGGCTCTGGCCAGACTCTCCTACCTATCCACCTCACGCAAATCTTGGTTCATTTCTTCTTGATGGTCCGTTAGATCTGTGGGCAACTTGTGACTTCTCGGTTTGTTAAATGCTGATGCGCCCACAGTCTTAACCCTATTTCTGCTCTTCTGGTTCTCCTACTTTCGTCTGGTTAGGGAGACAACATTGACATGGATATCGGCTGAAAGGTCAATGACCAAACATGGCAGAACAAGGGAGGAGTCTAGCGTTACCTACTAGTTATGGACCTAGTAACAGTGTCCCACCTTGCAACAAATACCGTAGGAAAAGCCTAACCATATATATCGTTATAATAATCAACTTACCTACCAACAGCAGAAAAACGAACATTTTCGTTTTAGCTGACAGTAAATTTAGGAATATAATAAATTCTCCACTTTTTCAGACGTTTTTCGAAGTTTTTACGAATTGCTACTTTCCTCGAATCAAATGCATCTAACTTACCATCGCTATGCGGTAAATCGATAAAAGTGGGGGTTTTCAGACACCTGGAAAGCAACGTTCGAGATCCTAACATTTTGTAGAAAGCTAGTCACCGATTTAACGGGAAGATGCCAACAATCCGCAGCAGAGAGAATAAGGAAGAAAGTCACGAAAGCAGTGTGCCTAGACATTGACCATAAGTTCATAAAACGCTGCAAATTATTACAATGCCCTAAATCGAGTACCGAAGCCGGACGAGCAATTACAGTTACATGAACTAATAAAATAATATGCGTTTATAACCGCCGCCCCCATCTTCTCTCCATTAACCCACACCGGGCCAATTTTTAAACTAAGAGGGTCGCTAAACCAAAGTAGTCTACCCTCGACATATTTACACATTTTCCTGTTTCCCCCAGGAAAGAAAGTTGTTGAAGATAGTTTTGTGAGTATAGGCGTAATTTGTTGCGTTCTTGTTTGTTCGTTTGAGGATCTTGTGATCTTTACCCGATTTCCCATCTTGAAGTTAACAACTACCTACCTACTTATACCTATTCCTTCCAATGAGGATAATTTCCGTAGGTTACCAATTTTTAAGGGAGACAAACATAATGTGTACCTACGTCTTGTTGACGTGTTTAGAGTTTCAGCCAAAGATCGCAGGGTCTGAATAGAGTTTCAGCCACAGATCGCAGGCGGAAGGGCGAATACGCCTATTTTGGTGGTATGGAGTTAGGCCGTCAATGTTTGCGTATTTTTCTCCTCTATCGAATGTAAAAAGACCGCAAAATCTAGCCAATCAGAAAGGAGATATTCATGGGTAAAGATATAAAGTTTGGGACGAACGTAGCAAGCAGATCGGCAAAGAGGCGAATGCAACTGAAATAAGATTTTCAAGCCCTATGCCGTAGCCTGAAAAACGTGTTCATGCAACAAAAAAGTGGCACCACAGACAAAAACTAAGCCTCAACCTGAACAAGTGGCAAAAGAAGAAGAAGGCTTAGGTGATCGAAACTCCACAGTTTATTGAGCTGTATCAATTAAGAGTGGGTATTGTAGACGTGGTTCGTTCTCCACCAGCAGATTTTAGTGGAAACCCCTTCACTATTTTTACCATTCAACGGCAGAAAAATGAGGGCGAATGTCACATCATAAGTCAGCACAGCCACTCCGAAGGGCGACTGTTACAATAAATAATAAAATCAAGTTTTTCAAGCATAACCTTACTTGATTAATGATATAACTAATTCAAAAATATGGCACGATTCAATAAATTAGAATGAATTTAGGAATAATCATTCCAAGTTAGGTGGTAAGTACAACTTTCTAATTCTCTACAGATAATAGCAATTTCCCACAATTTTGATTTTACTCTACATTCGCCCTTCTGCCTGCAGTGGAACGATATGACATTAATTATTCTGCTTTGAATTTGTTGCGTTGGTCTGTGGATTTCTTCTGTGAAGCTTTTAACTTCCTTCGAATCCCCTTTTCTGATTTGAACTGATTACGGTATCATTAACCTATCCGTCTACTTATTTTATATTTGCGACTTTTGTCTTAATAATCAGGTTTAATATTCGTACTTGGAAAGTGAAGATTGTTCTTTAAAAATCAAGGTAAGAGGCCTCACTTTAACAAAACCTTCGACGACTGTAGGTAGATACCTAAGTCGTGAACAGAACATGAAAAGCTGATATAGTTAGGGGAAGTAAGACCCGTCCCCACCGTAAGTCACTAATGTAATTAATATTGGATAATTATTATCAACAACTCCAGCTCAAATTATCAAATAACAATATTAAACGACAACGAATCATCAGTTTGTAGGTCCTGTTTGGGGTCTACTTGGTCAGCGAAGCTCGGCGTTACTGCCAGTCATCTCTAAGGGTTGAATGAAAAATATGGGTTGAAATTTTCAGAACGCCGTAGCTCGCAATTTTTAAATGGAAGGGTATGGTTTTTTTACGTTTTAAATTTTTTGATACCACCCGGAGCATTGCACGATCAGCCGTTCGTTTGCACCAAAAAGCTTCGTCAACATGATCGTTAATCAAACGGTAGAGTATAAATCCGGCCCAGATAATATCATCGCTAGGGAGCACCTGATTATAATCATGGATGGCTGAATGAAGTCGAGTTGGTTGTTCTGTGATATTATTTCATTTGAAGTTAATTCAAGTGACTTGTGATAATAAAACTGTCTGTTAGGTATCATAGCATTGGAATGAATATTATATATTATTATGTAGTAGTGCATATAATATTCGTTTTTCCTTTGAAACTGCTGCAAATCGTCAGCAACGTTATAACAAAATATGGATCTTCTCAGGTTCCTCCTTCCCCCCTTCAGCAACGATGAAAACTGACGAAGTTTACATTCGGGTGGGAGTAGTTGACAATATTTGTGGGGATAAAATAATATTCTTTGAGAATACAATCACCCATCTTAGATTCATACGTTAAATCCCAATAAATTCTATGTACATTATTGTTGTAAATAGGTACCTGTAGCTATATAATTTATTAAAAGAATAGTTAGCTCCTATATCATTATTTCTTCTATATCGTATTAGAAGCCCCCACGCTCTCTCCTACATCCCTCCCCATCCCACCCACCTCGACTTCCTTTACTTCATCGCATCTTGACTAGTTTTAAAACCATCATACGTCAAGTTCAAATAAAACATTCTTATATTGGAACTAATTACGTCAGTATGATTAATGTGATTATTGTTATGGGAAGCACATAAAGTGAAATCATTTTATACATTTTGGGCCCAACAACTCTAACGCAAGTCGCGGGGCTCTTGATGTTGCTTTGCTCTTCCGCATCCAGGAAGAATGTGCATTTCAAGCATCTCATACATTTTCTCTGTGCCTTTGCCATGAGGTACACTCTTATCTCTGCAAATAATATTGAAAGATATAGTGCATAATATACCAACATTTGAATTCAATTACCTAGGTATCAACCTTGAGGTAAGATGTGATTTTGATGTAGAAGCATTATGATAAATTAACATATCGATCGACAAATCAATCATGAATCATTGAATTCAAAAGGTGACAACACAAAAATTTAATTTCGAGCAAATCAAGTTTCAAGTTTATCTAGTTGCAATATTTTGTTTTTGCTTTGAACCTCTTACCTCTCACATGTAGTTTTCAGTTAGGTAGCTCAGATCTTCCATAGCGGCGTCTAGTTCTTCATTTCCATGTTCTCATTAAAAAAGTATTTTTGAACATTATTGTCACAGTATAGAATCCAACGTGCGAAATATTTTTTCCTGGGGAGGCAGTTGATTAGATGCACCTAGGAGGTTACCAAATATTGTGAGGTATCATGACGACAAACTGATGTGTATGCATCGCCCCAAAATCAAAAGACAAAGATACTTCAAGGTTAAATAGGAAATAATGCGTAGGTTATTGATGACTTGATGGCAGTAGGCAGGTAATGGGAAAAGTGGCTGCATTCTATCGCTCAAAAGAAAAACTTCTAATTTTATCAAAAATCAATGTGTTCCAAAATGTTTAGTAAGTAGGTAGCTAGGTAGGTACCTATATTTATGAATTGCGGATCCAAGGAAAAATCTTGAGTCCTCAGCATATCATACTGTCAATTTTAATTTTGGTTTTCCTGATTTTGATGGTAAACCCGGTCGAATAAACTATCTAGTAGCCATCAAAGGTAGAGGAGATTCATTTGCGAATTTTTCTTGAAGAGGGAGTTGAGGGTGGAAAAAATATCCAAGCATTCTTCGTCTTTCTTATCAGTAACAATATTATTCAATCAGTAACTGAATCTTCGGAGAGGTGGGTATTAACTAATGCCTAGCTACCTTAATCCACCTTAATCGTCGATATTCTGTGTGCACATAGCTCAGACACCAGTGTTGTAGTACTGAGTGGGAGAAGGTGGCATGTGAACGACTCTTCAAAACTTGCCTTCCCTGCAGCAACGGCGACCTTACGCCCTCTGTGGGCTGTCCGGTAAAAGTGTACTGCTAGGTAGCCCGCACAGATGGCGGGAGTAAACAGAACCGCCCTCGATACGATAATGATCAGTGTTTGGTACTTACGATGCGAAATGCATAATTTTTTTCTATTTTAGCATTTCGATTCATTCGGCGGGTGCCTCCTACCAGGGGCGTTGCGTGCATAAGGCCACTTGGGCCACTGCCCCGGCACCCAAAAACACTAGGAGTAAAAAAAACTCCATTGTTCAATTGGCATTTGAATTTCCCTCCGTACACTGTACCTAGCATTTTTCACAAAGTTCAACAGCAACTCGCCAGAGTTCTCTGGCTATGGAATGGAAATTCTATGGATATTCAATATTCTAGTAGAGCATCCATGGTGGGCTCCATAGACCAAGCATGTTATAGGAATAAAGTGATGGAATAAAGTTATGTAATCGATGTCCTGCAATCAAAATCGAAACAGGCTCCTGAAACTGGCAGGTAGGTTCTGGGTCCTGGGACCTAGTGTTGCCATGGCAAATGAGAAAAGTGGCCCATACCGCATGCTTGTTCGAGTAAAAATGTTGTTCACCATGCCCACTTTGGGCCCTGTCCCCAAAATCTGATTTCTACTCCAAAATCGTTCGTTTTCACAAACAATTCGATCCCTTTGATTCAATTGGTCATCTCGATACGAGATGCTTCTTCGTCTTCTGATTTGTTCTTGTTGTCTCCTAAATTATATTCACTTTCTCTGTTGAGTCAGTTGTCAGTTTTTAATTTTTTGCGCTCAAATTGTGTGTGTTTTGCATTCGGGCTGGTTCTGATGACAGATTTGTATTCGTGGTACTTACTTGCATTATGTCCTGTTTGCTGTTTGTGGTCCTGTGGATTGATCGGCGTCCTAAAACACAGATAACTACCTAGCTTCAAGTCAATAGCTTCTCCATTCAAGTAGGTACCAGCCGACGGGTCATTGTTTTGTAATAAGTATTTTAGTTAACTATATTTTTATAACACATGAATTCGGTGGCTAATTTGCAGTAGAAATTGTGGACGTTTTCGTACGAAGATAGAGTGTTGATTGAAAGAGATAAGCTTTGCTGAATATCACTCAATCAGTAAGTAAGGGAAGGGTGTTGTTTCCTTGGGTATTTTGTCAACAAATCTGTTGGTTTTGTGTTCTGGTTTGGTGCCCCACTGTTTTCAGAGCCCACGCACCGCTACTGCCTCCTACTTACCTGAATGAGCTGACTTTTATTCCTTATGCAAAATGTATAGGTATAGGTACCTAGCTACCTAATCATGAATCCCGAAAGGTCGTATAGACATGTTTATCTTCTACTAGGGTACAATAAAAATTGAGGAATAATGACATACACCTACTATAAGAGGCCATTTCGGTTTATTATTTTCAATCACAAACCTTTGGAATCGAGCACGAAAACAGAAAGTTTTTTAACCCTCCTCGAAACGGTTTGTGTTCCAAGGTACCTACGTAGAATCCGAAAATGGAATAAAAGCGATTCTGTTTGTTGGCCATAGGTACGTATTAGCACTTTTCATAGTTAGGCACCTCGCATGAACCAAAAAATTGATTGGTCAGGCATGAATCCAATGAAGCAGAGAGGGCTTCGCTTGACTTTGAGTAATAATTACACATGATTTAGTTTTGATTAATTTCATGGAACACTTGTTCGATTATGACAATTTTTATTGATTCATTATCTATTCAAATAGGTATAGGAAGTCTGTATGCCTGATGATGCCCTCAAGAAAGAGGGCAAGAGGGTATATTGAATCAATAAAAATTGTGATGCACCGTGAAAAAGATGTTCCGTGAAATTAATCAAAACTAAACCAAAAAGTATGGTCTAGAGCAGGGGTTCTCAACCGGTGGTACGCGTACCACTGGTGGTACGCGGGGACGTTTCAGGTGGTACGCGTGGGTGATGTGGATTTTCTGAACTCTTGTACATAAAAAATAAACATAGAAGCAGAATAAGTGTTGAAGATGACTTAAGAGTGAAGATAAGTTCCATTACTCCTAATGTTGATATTTTAATCACAGGCAAACAACAACAAGTTTCGCACTAAAGACTATAAAAGTTGTATGATGATTAATTTTTTGCCGAGTTTGTACTAATTTTATATTTGTATGTTCTTAGACCCAAATAGGGTAATTACCATTTTAATCTTTTTATTTCTCCTTTATTATAAGCATGTTATTATAAATAAACAAATATCTAACCATTAAATATGAAGTTTTTTCAGGAATTTAATTCAAAAAGCCTTTGAACACTTTTAGAAGAGTAGATATTACACGTTTATTAAAATATTTAGGTCTGGTGGTACGCCAAAATGTCTCAAAAAGTCAAGTGGTACGCAGGTGCAAAAAGGTTGGGAACCCCTGCTCTAGAGAGTAATCTGTGGATTACATGGCTCGGCATTGGTACCATGGGTGGAGTTAGTAGTTGGGAACACCTGATTATAAAATTACGGATGTTATTCAGACTCATCCATAGTGACGTAACCATAGTGTCAAAATAAACTCGGTCCCTGCACAGTAAAAGTTGCCACTAGGGACCGTATCTAAGCAGCTACAACCACCACCATCTGATGACCAACCCGCTCCGATAACGGGCATTCGAATTTTTTGATTTTTGTTGAGCCGTGCTGTTTTGGAAGTCCTCCGCAAAAGGGGATCGATTCAGACTTTAGACGAAAGTGTCTTTTGGTTTATTATTCTGTGAATAATAGACTCTATGTACTCGCTCGGCAAAAAATTGTTATAACACCCGCTCGATTTTATTTTTCTTTTACGCTTCAAGGTGCGTAGATTCCGCCGTCCCCCGTATCATGCACATTTACTTCAAATTTGATCTAAAAAATTCGTTCTTTGGCACACAACATGCTCCATTTGGCCTCTAGTTGTGTCCCGAAACTTTGCAGTCCGATCGGAATATATCCAAGGGTCTTATGGGGGTAAAGATGGTTTTTTAAAAATGTTTTAGTAATATGAGCTTGTGAGGTATCGTTTTCCATGTTTTTTTGGACGAAAAGTCCGAATATGATGTCGACTTTGACCAAAGAGTGGAAAATTTAGGTTCTACTGAAGTTTCTGCCTTAAATTTACGTTAAAATTTGATCTGAAATCGTCGTTCTTCCGCACACCGTTCGGGTCCCCATTTGGGAAAACAATTGGCTCCTAGTCTCCGAAGCTCGGCAACCCGATCAAAATACACCGAGGGGTGTTACGGGTGAAAAATCGGTGTAAAAATAGGGTTTTTTGAGGTTTCAGTGAGCATGATTTTGTGAGGTATCGTTTTCCATGTTTTTTAGGGCGAGAAGACCGAATATGAAGTTGATTTTGCGGAAAGAGTGAAGAATTGAGGTTGTAACGAAGGTTCAGCTCCCAAAATTCATTTTTTATGAGCCAAAAACCTGGGAAATTGTCTGAAATCACCCTAATCTTGAGTAATAACACTAGAAGTAATATCAATAGGTGATGAGGTGAATCATGACAATTAAATGACACTATCAATGATCAAAGATAATTTGTCAAAAATAGGAGCTTATTTCGTGTTTTTGGGGGCCAAAATTGGTGGAAACCATCGGAAGTAGCTATTTCAATAATTGCACATGAAATAAACGATAAATGTATTTCCAGCATTTCTGTAGGTACGTCCAATATAATAAAACGCGGCAAATCCCTGCACAACGGTTTATTATTTTGTACAGAATACCCTTCTGATACAGATCACAGCTCTCTGTATAGATAACCCGTCTATATAATGTAATATGTGCTACTCTATACATATTATGTGGATCGCAGATCCTCCGTAGGTAAGTAGGACCTAAATCCGTACTCGTCACTAGGTGCCTACCTAAATCACGAATGAATGTTGCTAAAATAATTCTCTCGATGACAAACAGTACCCAAAATGGCGAAAAGAAACGCAAATAATTAAGTTCTGAAGTGCAATTGTTGATGTGGAGTGAAAAAAGTTGCAGACGTGCCTACCAACAAACTCCAGCCCCTTCTACATAGATGGTATAATGAACCGTTGTGTAATAATTTACCGTTGTGTAATAATTTACCGTTGTGTAATAATTTACCATTTTGTAATAATTTACCCATCAATAATACCTACTTCAACGTTTGTTCAAGTTTCACTACCTACCAGCAAACTCCAAAAGAGCATTTTCCAAATGAAATAATATCACAGAACAACCAACTCGACTTCATACTCGGTGAATATAATCAGGTGATCCCTAGCAATGATTTTATCTCGGGCCAATTCCCGATTGCTAGCGCGTCCCTGGTGATGACATTTGGGTTAAATGTATACAGTTCGAATTCATTCACCCTTCTGTTGAGATACTCGTTACTAGGTAGGTACCTACATAAATCACGAGTTAAATGTTGCTAAAATAATTCTGTCGATAACAAACAGTAACTAAAATGGCAAAAAGAAACGCAAATAATGAAGTTCTGTTGGAAAATTGTTGATGTGGAGTGAAATAGACGCCCCTTCTGCGTAGATCACTGTTTTCTGTGGTCAATACCTAACCTCGTGGTCAAATATAATGAACCGTTGTGTAATAACTTGCCCTTCAATAATACTTCAACGGCTGTTCAAGTTGCAACAAAATCCAATAGTCCATCACTTATCAAATGAAATAATATCGCAGAACAACCAACTCGACTTCATACAGCCATCCTTGATTATAATCAGGTGCCCCTAGTGATGATATCCCGGCCGGATTTATACCGTATGATTCACGATCGTGTTGACGAAGCTTTTTGGTGCACACAAAAAATTGTTTAGCTCAAGACAAATTTAATAACGTAAAAAAAATCACAACCTTCTATCGAAAGAAAGTTTTCGAGCTACGGCGTTCTGAAAATTTCAACCCCTATTTTGAACCCCTTAGAGATGACTGACAGTAACGCCGAGCTTCGAGGACCAACTAGACCCCGAACGGAACCTATAACCCGAATATCATCAATTTTTTTTCATGGTAACTAAGAAAAGTGGCCAGTACGGCGTACGGCGGACAGACAGAAATATTTTTATTGCATTTTCGGATTCTACATAGGTACCTTGAAACGTAATCCATCAAATTTTGAGGGGGGGTTGGAATTTGTTTTTTCATGCTCGATTCCAATGGTTCATTATTGAAAATAATAAACCAAAAAACCTGTGTGGCAAGGACTTTGCAGCGTTTTTATGTTACCATGTATTGGTAAGCCTCCTGGTTAGATAGGAAAACTTGGACACACTATATATAACTGGATCCCTTTCTAATAGGTAACCTACCTACTTATTATTGTTAATGATTGTTTCTTCAATTTCAAATACCTATGGTATATTCTGCTTGAATCATGCCGTCAACGTTGTTATATTACAGCTTCATATTTTCTATAATAGTTGTATCTATTTTAACTATATTTATTAATTTTAATTTATAAAACGTGTTTCTGGTGTTATTTCTGGAAAATATCCAGTACTTGATTGAAGGAATAAATGGGTGTCATGAATGTTTAGTCCAACCCGGTCCCTCACACGCTGACCATGGTTAATGCTGTAGGCTGTACCTAATGACTACCTATATTGATAAAGCTTGGTTCTGTTCCAGAACGATCAAGCAAGAACTATTTTACAAGGCAGAACCTATAAGTGCGAGTTATCATCATAATTAATAGCCATCCCTTGCAGATCAGCCCCGCTGAAAGGTATAGAAAACAATAAATCCTAAAAATAACGTGGGCTATAGTAATATTAAGACATCGTAAACAGTATGCCTCTACAAGTCTGGTTGGCGAGTGTGACTTATATTGGACATGATAGCTACCTAATGTCTATAGAACCAAGCATGTCGGAAGCGACGCTTCGTGACTAGGTACCTACAATGATTGCAGGCAAGTGCGAATTTGAAGCAGGTACATCCTACTTACCTTGTCATACTTCGGTGACGATTTCCTAGACGGCATTTCCTACTCAAGCATACATCTGAAGACCCAGCACGTTCTGGTTCGTCAACAGGTTTATAGAATAGTATGGTAAATTCACCAGCGATCTATTTCGGAAAGGAAAATGTTCAAAATACCTTACCTTTTTTTTCGCAGTTTTCAAGTCACGCTGCAGAACTGAAATGGTTTGCTGTATAGTTCTTATACAGCCTTAGTAGTACCTACTACACTAATATTACCTACGTTTCACTTTCAAAAGCTTAAGCACTTACTTCGATCCAAGTCATGGGTTTCCACAGGAACAAGAAATAAGTAGTAGTACCTAGTGAAATATGCTCGTCTATCAACTTAATCTTCGATAATAAACCTAACTAAATTGTTAACCACAGTCCCTCTCAGCATTCTTCTAACGCTAACCCGTACTTGAATCAAGATTGTACACCAAAGAAGACCCTACGTTTTGCTCACATTTCCTTTTGCACCAATCCGCTATCAATTAATTATTAACATTAATGATTTTCCATGATACTCTCTTCAAGACGAAGAACACTGTGGTGAGCGGTAGTTGAGGGACCACCAGTGTCTTGGCCTAAGGGTAGGGTAGGTTTAGATAGGAGAGAGGAGGATGTGCCCCTTAGGAGTCTTTTTGGATGGCTAATGCCCCGCGGTTATCACCACAGCAGGCGTTATAGGGAGAGGCGTCCCGCGGTTATCACCATATCAGATGCCAAGGGAGAAGGGTTCTAGCACCCCGGACGGTTATCTTCACAGCGAGTGCTAGAGGAAGGAGCGTCCTACGGTTATCACCACAGTAGACACTAACACCACACGGTTATCACCACAGCGAGTGTTAGAGGAAGCATCCCGCGGTTACCACCACAGCAGATGTGAAGTGAGGTGGAAGGGTAGGGGAGAGAGCGAGAAAAAGAGGGCGTAAGGTGTGAGAGAGAAGTCATAGGTAGGAGTGTGGTCAGTCGAATGAAGAGCTGGGCGAGCCGGGCTGTTTATAAAGGTGCCTCCACCTCATCCCTCGCCTGCCAACGGCTGTTACGACCTGCACAGCTCGTCTTTCTACTCGTTTGTTGGTTGAATCTATAAAAGTTTACATGACAGTGGTATCGCAACTGAAGGGTACCACGACAAACACCTTTCTATAGTTCAAAACTGGAAAGTTGATAATGACCACGAACCAGCAGCAGTGCCAATGATTCACCATGTTGCTATAATATGCCACAACTTGACATCACGCCGAATCGATTTCATCCACAGGAATACGGAAAATAAAATGAGAATTGCAAAGTAATTAATTTAATTTTATTCAATATAAATGGAAATAATTTCCCCTGTATGTTTGTTACACATCATGTAAATTATATATACATAAAATAGCCGTTAACTGTTATTTTTAAATCTTCTAAAAATACGAGGCTGCTTTTGTACATATGTACAACGCGTAAGATTACAGGCACTATGGATACCTGGTCATAAATGGACGCATTTAAAAAAATATTTACATAATAAATACTATAACATTAACAAAGTTACAGTCTAACTGTTATTATTAATTTTTTTACAAAGTCAACAATAAACGGATTGAAAGAAACAGCGAAAGTAGTGATGTTCTGTTATATCTGGCGAGGAAATGGAAGATGAAACAATAAAGTAGGTGGCAGAATAAGTATTGCTTAGAAATTAGTAGGTAATCAAAAGGGATCGAAGTCATAATTTGGTGGAATCAGATGAAACGAAATTAATAACAGACGTAAGTACCAACTAAGTTTGCTCCATAAGCCATTTTAGTGTAAATAAGGACAGCCACATAAATAACGATCGGATCAGCCATACCTTCGGATTGCTCCAACCAAGGAGGTAACCAGACAGAATGTGTCAGAGAAAGAAAGAGCGGAAGTTACTGCTATGGCTCGACAATAGGATGACGTAAAATATAGAATTATTGCTCAAGATGTCATTTCCTTTAATTTGACAAAGAATTTTAAGTCCGACCTATTATATTAATAAATTTCAACAATGGAGGACTTACTCCAACTTTCTTTTTCTTTTAAATATTAACATCTATTTTTGACGGTATACATGAAGGCACGAGCGTTTTTCTATTTCCAAATGGCAAATATTCTTAAGAAAATAGGTATTTATTTGAATTTCAATTAGGCAGTCTATACAAATGTTCTCATTCAACACATAAGAGCATTATGAAGTACTTTGTATTTTAAGTACATACATTTTTCACTGAAAAAACAAGAAACTAATAATTGGAACAGAATTTTGAAAAACTTTTTTACACCTTAAAATTTCGTTATTTGAAATTGGTATTAATTCATTAGAATTTTGTATGAAATATTAAGCTCTTAGGAGTAAAATGTTTAATAACTTATAAGGCATTTCTAGTCTATTAGTAAAATCCATCCATATTATTTTTTTATACCGAAAATATAAACATTCACGGGGCTGAATTAATTTCCTCTAAGGCATTTTGAAACAGGCACTGCTATATAAATGTTCATGCGGAAAAAATTTACAGATTATAAAATCCTGTCTGGGAATGAAATAACGGAATATAGCTTATAGTACAAGGCACTGACTGTTTCCTGCTCATTCAAGTGAAGTGTTTTATATTATTCGTTATAAAACTTGAAAGAATCCAAAGGGGGAAATGACTATATTGGATTCTCCAGCTCAGGTAGGTTATGTACAAAAATTAATGATCGGAGTAGGTACACAACGTTCCAACTCGTTTACGATGCGGAGGAAATATTGCTTAAAGCTAAAGTAAAAAACAATACATAGCTTGTACCGTTTGATTAGGCGTGCTCTGTAAGGAGCGATTCGTGGAACATTCCGATTTCGGCGCACTATTCGTCGGGTACGGATAACAACAAATCAGTGAATTTCACTATGGAGTATTACAAACGACTGTAACATAAAACCGGTTTCCATACAATGTAAAAATTACCAATAGTACGTTTATAAAGCGACCGTTATTGCTCTTTCTGACTCGAATAAGCGGGTGACATTTCGACAGCGAAAAGTAAAGAATCGAAAAGAAAGATTACCTACGTGAGACAATAATTATTATTATGGAACTTATGGTAAGTCAAAAACCAAAAATATGCAAGTATGTAACTACTATAGAAAATGTTAAAAAGAATACGCTGTTCTTCAACTTGATTTCTAACAATCTTTGGAAATAACGACCAGTTCTACTCATGAAGCCAAAACACCATTTTTTATGCAAGAAGTCAAAATATGGGTTTAACTATGAGCTCGGCATTTATTCGTGTAGACTTCCTCAAAACGAAGTTGTTTCTAGATTAGAGGCACCGTAGTGAAAGGCAGTGTTGAGTTGGTCATGAATGATTAATTTTACCTACCCATATGATCCACTCAGACGCGGTGGTTGAAGTCAAAGACTAATCCGATGAATATCACATAGTATTTAGAATAATTGAAACGTCTGAATAGAAAATGATAGAAAAATGGGTTTTCTAAGACAGACTCCTTCGTTTGGAAGATTTCTAGCTCGAACAAGTTGAACAAGCAACGTATTTGGAGGTAACCCGCTTAATATTGATGAAAGAGCAATAATCTGACATTACAGGACTATTAAAACAAAATAAAAATGCGTGATAACAGCTGTGAGCTAGATGGAGTCGATCGATCGATTAAACGGCAGAGGTTTCTTCATTTCCTTGGGAAGTGACTCTAGGAGCGGTAGAAATCTCTGACATTTCAAGCCAACAAATGGCGGAAGGTTCGTCTTCCGAATGTCGTCTGACGCTGGAGCGGGAGCCCGAGGAAGGGCACAGCTCCGGCGCGTCGGCTCCGAGTCACCTGATGGGAGAGAGCAAGATTTCTAACCAGGTAGGGCAGGATGTGACTTCCTGCCGCGAGTACTTCGGTCCCCATCCTTTGGCGAAGCTGATCCTGACCGAGTTGGGGTCTATGGGTCCGAAATGGGGTTTGGAAACGGTCGGGGTCCGTCTCCGGGCGGCCTCCGAGTAGATGTTGAGACAGTGGCCGGGCGGTACCCGGTAGACCATGAGGTACGAACGGGAGTCGGGGTCCTCCAGGGCGGGTGAGTTGACGAACATGGGACACTCGGAACGGTTGTAGGCCCAAACGCCGTCGTCTTCGCGACTCAACGTGACACCTGTGAATTCATTAAACGCCTTTCATTAGTATGAAGATTCCAGATCATGGCAACAACACTTTGTTCATTATTTAAATAAACGAAATAATACACGCAGCTACAATAATGGGCAATTTTCACCTGTTTTATATTTTCTTAATTGAAAGATCTCGACGAGTGCTTTCCGAAAAAGTGCTATATGAGGGGTATCCGATGATAGAAAGTGGGCGATAAACCAGTGGAAAGAAAGCGAAATGACGTCATAGGTTAAAGGCCCTCACCCCCGCGTCCGCCTGGGGAGAACCCTCAACACCATCCACTTATGACGTCATATCGTTTTATTTCTATCCGTTTGCCGCCCAAACGACACGGAGTTTTGAGATGAAAATTGGCAGCGGGGGATTTTCAAGGGTGCGAAATCCGATTCTGAGATCAAAAATAAAAAAATGCCTCACACGGAAATTGCTCATTTGGCCATAATGCTGGTTGACGAAAACGTGGTTTTACGCTTCAGTATTCTTCAATCACGATAATAAATAAGATTAAAGCACCTTTACCTATTGAGAAGTAGATGGTACAGACAATGGACAGTGGACAGAGCTATTTCATGGTTGGCCGGTATTTAGGTCAATTATAGGACGGTATCGATATTGGAAAATATCGACTTTTCCTTTAGATTTTCTGATATCGATATTTTCTTCCGATATCGATAATTTTCATTTGATATTATCGATATCGAGACTTTTTTTTAGCACTTCTACGAGGGGTTTTCGCTTTGCAGAAATAGATTAAATTAAATTTCAGGAATGAATAATCAAATACTGAATACTTGTTTCAACGCCTTCAACAAATATGTTGACTGGTGGATCAAAAACAACGACTTTTTTCGGAACACGTTATTGGCAAAATACGTCGACAAGATTTCGTTTCTCGCTGTGTTGCAAAAGGAGAATGGTTCCAGTACCTAACCTAACAATTTATAGGTATTTGTTATACACTTTTTTTCGTTGTAAACTTTTCTAATAAATTCTCTTGATTTTTCTTGAGGCGATAATTATTTCGCTTTACGCCAGTCATCCAAACAATACTAGAAATTATTGATAGGGACTGCTTTTTCAAGTAACGCATATTGGTGGGCGTTGAGGATTCCATTTCTGTTGGTCTAGCGTTTGCAGAAATCAGTAAAAAATGAAAAGATAAATTACTCTGTATCTCTATTTACGTTTTTCATTTTGGCTGATTTATTCATTAGGTATTTCTAAGTGAACAAATAATAAACCGAATTTTGGCCTTCGAATTTTTGCACACTGCGTGATAATAAAATCTGAAGTGGAAATGTACTAAGTAGGTATACCTACTTACTAAACTTTCGATATTTTTCGATAATACGAAATATCGATATTTGTTGATATCGCAACGTCCCTAATAGGAAGGCTTTTAAGCACCAAGAAGAAGACAACAACTTCCTCTGATAAGTTATCAAAAAATGAAGAGGAGAGAAAGAATTTTTGAAGTGGAGTATGTAGGTATACTGAAACAATCTCTAGATATGATTTCCATAAAATTTTGTGGCTGACACGACATTATGATTATTGACAATCGTTCTCTGAGGGATACTGCGGGCAGATTGTACCTAGACAGCTTGTGAGTTTTTTTAAAGTGAATTTTCGGAGAAAATGATGATTAATTTTTGTGATTCCAAGCTTCTTGTCATGAAAATCATTTCAACGGAGGTAGGCCAATTGCTAAGGGAAATATGAAACACAAAGCTACTTTTCCGCTATATGGACTAGTTGCAAGCAGAATAGCTGTGGCGCTTACTTGTTAATGAACAGAACTGTATTGTTGTGACCACCTAAGCCACCTGCTCTACTGAAGAATGAAATTAATTACGATACTAACATGATGAATGAAGAAATGAAATGATGATATAATGAATGTATTCCGACCTGTCTCCCTATACCACGTCCATTGTATTTTTTGGCAAAAAAGTATCTTTGGAAAAAGGTCAACTTTGGCTACATAGAGTTCTTTCTTGTAAGCCACGGAGAGCTGAGAAATTGAACATGAGTAATAAGGAACGGTCAATTGCCTCCCTACTAATACTTATTATATATATTATCTTTCGGTACCGTTACCATGGTAGATGAACCCTAATAATTTTCTAACATTAACAGATAATTATTTGTCCAAGAGGATAAATGTTGGGGGGGGGGGGGGGGGGGGATCCACGCTTCGTGTGGAGGGATGGTCAACTAACTGAGCTCGAGTCGACGTCAGCTTACGATAAGGTCCGCTAGAATGCTCTTGGGTCGCGAAGGTCAGCGCTGAACTTGTCAAAGCCTCACGTCGTTCGTCCAAGCCCGAATTTACATTGAATGACCGACCTAATGTGACCGGACAGTGAATACGGCCTGGGGTGGAACGACGACTTGATAATGTTGCTTACCTACTGTCGGAATTCCCTAAAGAATGCAACGGCGCGAGCAAGTGTACTGGGACGACTGAATAATTTACGAGGGGAATTTTTCTCATCCTTCTACCACGCCCGAGACAAACGAGAGTAAGTATTTGCATGCACCACCAGCATTTTCCAGGGGAAAAAAACCCCAACTATACTTCGGAATTTCACCGTTAGATGAACCAGTAAGTCCGCATAAATTAGGATACCTCCATTAAGAACGTAATGACTTGCTAACAGGAATATCCGTCCGTCAACAACCCGTGATGTATGTTTCATAGTTGATACAGGTTAACTACTTATGGATCCGCAGGCCACGGAAATTTATGACACCTACCGTAACAATATTGCAGAATATATCTACAATAGACCCTATAATGCCTGTGGCACCCACTGAACCTCAGCTTGGTGATTTGAAGGTCTACCAATTCATTAGATCTGGCACTAACGACACAGCACAGTGGTATCAGTTCGAACAACTCCTCCTATCTATTACCGACGGGTTGATAACTACTTCATGTTTTCCATGAACATGGGAGATCAAGTCTACAAATATAGTTGGCTACTTATGTTCCACAGCGTTTTCATGATTAAATCTGTTATTATATATCTTAAGCTTTGATATGAATGATGCCGATTTTGAATCCTCCTCACCTTTGCCGATTTTGTCACGGGCGCGCTTGACGTCGCTGGTCGAGTCCGCCTGCTTTTGAGCGAGAGTCGCGAGGCACAGGCCGTCGCCCTGCAGGAGGTCCCAGAACACGTTCACAGTCTCTTCCTCTACTGGGTACTGCGGCCCTACTCGCTGCGCCAGCTCCCAATAGGCCAACTTACACCAATGGTTGGTACACCGGTTTTCTTCTGTAAGAACACAAGAGAAATGTTTTTATTGCCCGAGGAAAACGGTGCACTAGTACGAAGTAAGTTAATAGATAATGTCACAACAAAACATCGATACAAAAATCTATAATATACACCATTGGAATAAAATAATAATAGAAAACCACCACTAGGAAATAATCTCTCGATAAAAAGGTAGGTACCTGATGAATCGTTAACCAGACTAGATGGACAGAACTAACGCAACAGCCATAAACGATCAGGAAAACTGTTTTGTTGGGAAGTTAAGTAGAATCTTTTCATTACAAAACTGGGTCCATTTTGCAACAATTGAAGCAGGCAAGTCTGGTGAGACTGGCCCAACCAATGTGACCCTCAAGTGTTCTTAATTCCAAGTCTGGTGGCCAGGCCGAACAGTGAGCGACGGGTGAGGAACTGAACGTCGCAACTCGTAACAGGATCCAAGAAACGACGGCCAAAACTGATCCAGATGGTGAGGCTGCGAATGCCTCAATTCGCCACTATATATTTGGAAAACGCTACTAACCAGTTAGCCCGTAGCGTACGTGACATTTTTCGCCTAAAGTGAGTGTTGACTAAACACTGGTCGTTGAATAGTAGAAAAATAGGTAATCCTGATGGAACTTCTTAACAACCATAAATTGTTGAAACATCAGACTTTGTACGAATGAAATACGCTCGTCTATGGTTTCCTGTGGGTGATTCTCTTTTCAGTTCTCTCTTTTTAGGAATACAGGAAGAGGGTACCTACCTAAGGCGCCAGGTGGGAGAGGGTGAAATGGAGACGTCCGCATTGTTAAAATAAGAAAAAAGGGAGCAACCAACCAACAAAGTAGCCTTTTGTCCGGAGCTGATGGCAAAGAGGGGGATCTTCGACAATGAGTTATCACAGGGCGCTCGACCTCCTCTTGGCGCCGCGTCTAACCTTCTCCGGGGGCAGCGCCAGACGTCGCCAACTGGAAGGATTCAATTATCGCTGGGCTATCGCAGCGCCCGTTTGTCTTCCTGACGTGTTTCTTTTTACGGATCCAAATGGGGTAGCTCAGATCTCATTGTGGGGGCCCGAAAAAGGAGTAGAAAGTCAATCAATAGTAAGATTAGATTCAATAAGTCATGGAGGGCTCATCACGTACCAAAGATAATCAAGTGTAGGGGTATGGGGCCAGCCTCCAAAATGTGCACAAGACTATGTGCACATTACGTGGCAAGCCAGTATTCACTATTTTCGACACAATGCGTCCATATGGATAACGTACTACGTAATTCGATAAAAACCAATCCCTTCTATCCTAAATGCGAAAGGATCGCAAACTTCTTCCGCTGTTCTTCAATTTAGGACGACTGGCCAAAGCTTTATTTTTAAACAGAAAACTAGCAAGGCAGTGATATAGTCCTGTCGGAGGTATTGGATGTGAAATTTTTCTGAAGTTGCGACAGACTAAGTTTTCCATTTTCATACCTACTACCGGAAGTTTCGCTTTTATAGAATCAAATTCCTTAAGTATGCCCAAAGCTGTTAACAGTAAATTCAATAGGAAATAGAGGTTTCATCCATCATGTATAATGACGTGTGAGGGACGTAAGATGTGCTCGGTGAGATAGGTACCATGGAAACTCATCATCTGGAAGGATTAAAACAACTTCAGCAAAGATTGCTACGAGTATATAACATACAACATCATCGCATAATTACCATGTTTTTACTCGCAGGTTATGGATTTCTCAGCATACCAAAATACTGAGGGCTGTAGCAGTTTAAATATCCTACAGGTTTAAGGGGGGGGGGGGGGGGGACCATGGAGAGGAGCCCCTTGGCCTACCCTCGTACAGCTGCCAAGGGCGGAAAAATAAGGTCAAAGAGAAGCAAAAAAGTTCCAAGGGTGAAGGGCACAGCTTGGGAACGGCCTCCAGGGCAGGTGGAAACGAGCTCGAGAATAAGGAAGAAGGAGAATCCAAGAGACTGAACAAACAAGAAGTTCAAAGATACCCCACGTGACCGAAAGGGGCCCCCCTTGTTCATGCAGTGGGGAGAAGGCGCCTGAATACCAGAAGATAGCCCAGTACAGTCCGCCTTTGGTCACAGAACACTCAACTCCCCGGACTGTACAACCCCGAAGAACGGGTTTATGGACTCCTTTGGGGCACCATATCCAATTTACCCCCCCCCCCCCCCCCCCCCCGCTCCACCACAAACCAAACATCCACACCTTCCCTTTCCGTTTTCAGTCGCACGAAAAATCTCTTTTTTCCGCCTCTTTTCTGATCAGATTCGAGGCGTTATATAATATCCTTTCAATCCCACCGTAGAATAGGATTCCGAACTGGACAGCTCCATTCAAGGTTCTTTTGTGGCTTTTATGATATATTTTTGAATGAATCAAGTAGAAAAAAAGTCGCCATGTAAACAAATACTTACTGAAGGAAAACTACCACCTAAGTCCACTAGAATAATTCAGGAATAATTACCTACTAACAGTACTGTAATGAACATGGTTTGTGATGGTTTCTACGAGATGGAATGATGAATGAGGGTTTGAGCAAGCACTTCTAAGAGTCATGTTAGTTCACCAAGAACACGTTCTGCAAGTTGATGTGTAAGCAGTACCTAGCTACAATAGAAGAATGTACAGGAGTAGGTACTGCAAATTGATTAGCAACAATAACACGTTACAATATAGTTTATAGTACAAGCCAGGTGCGATGTGAGCACAAATCTTTGCTATGGTAGCCATACGGATAAAGAACATTTTTTGTCCATACAACACCCGTAATCTGTAAAAGTAACATGAACTATGAAACTTTCAGACTTCACCTCAACTCTCAGACTTACTCTAGTCAAATAAGAAGGTGAGCTCTACAGGTATATATATATTTTCTAGAAATGTCTACTACAAGGGACTATGTCGGTGACCGAAGAAAAATGTAATGCTAAATGAGCAGCTAATCTTCAGGCCCCAACGATCTGATCATACATTTGATATTCACCATTGCGGGTTGAAGTTGGGTCCGTGCATTTCTTGGTGTCTCACTTCTAAGAATGATGTTTCTCGTGAGATGCATCAAACCAGAAAATGAAAAAGAATGATCACTTGAATGCAGATAGGATAATGGATTTCGAATACCGTGCAGTAATTCTGGCCAGAAATAGGCGTTTAGTAGCAATAAAAATATTAATATAAGAACGAACAAAACTCGGTCAAGTTAGGAATTCAGAGCGGAGGATGGACGCGGTGCAGGACTAATTTTAGTGGTGATCTCAGAAGAGAGCGCGGGAGTGATGACGTTCTCTCCCGGATAATTATCGGAAGGGAAGAGGCGACCGGCGCCAGAAAAGAAAAGGCGCCGACCGTGTTATTGTTTTCGCTGTTGCATCGGCGCCTAGATGGTGAGAGGGGTTTCTGGGCTATTCCTATGTAAGTTTTATAGTACACGGGACAGGAAGGTTCTAAATACCGAATTTAGAATACCGTAGAATTCATTGTGTCAAAAATAACTTGAAAATAGGAAGAAATAGAGTTTTGTTTCAAATCTACTGTCATTTAGGAAACTCATGAAGTTAGTAGAATTTGTCATTGGCACAGAACCATCAGCGGACAACGAACTCAGAATGACACGGATATGATCAAAGACTGGGCGGTTATAAGGTTCTTTTCTTGACAGTCGTGGAGGAAAACCTTGACTTCCAGTTATTGGTGTCTAATGGAGACCACCTCTCTTCACTTTTATTGTGACAATTTTTGTTTGCTTGCCAAAATGTGAGCCGAAGTTCCTTTGAAACAATTGCCCGTTCCTTCCGACGAGGTGGACGTGTTCCAAATGAATTTCGACAAGCTTTTATTCGAAGGAGCACAGTTGGAATTGAAGGGATTTTGAATGTATCAGATAATACCTCCAATAACTCAACGGAGGTATTATAAATTACCAATAACTGAACGAAGTAAAATTAATTTGAGATACAACATCATAGCAATCAGTGGTTTGACGACAGTACGTACGTTTGGGGGTACTCTGTCCATGAAAGGGCTTCAACTAGCACTATTACTACCTACTAAAGAAATGCTTGAAGTACCACAGGCGTATGAATAGCCACACATAACATTTCTAAATAGCAAGCCGTTTGTTGATGTACAAGCCTGACACTTAGTCAATCTAGTGAATCTCTTTCGTGACTGGCAGTGGAAGTAACTTCAAAGTAAAATACACTTCATACACTGGTAGCACCGCAGCTATGTTGAGTAGTTAGGAACAATATAAAGCTGTTCGCATCACTGCATGCGTAGTTATGTTGGACAGTTACAGCACGCAGCTACTAGTATGTTAATATACAAAGCAATAATAGGTAGTTGTGGCATTCGTGGGGATTTATTCTTTGGTGTATGTTATTTTGGCATTACTGCACTAGAGACAGCTGGAAAGTTTGTCTACTGTATGTGAAAACTTTTTGCCAGTTGGAGCTTACTTTCCTTTTGAGCAGCTGAAATTAACAGTGTTTTTTGCGTGCATTAGTGGAAATAGACTATTTTTTTCAATAACTCCGTTTTTCTTTGAAATGGGTTTCCACGATTTCTTTTTGAGTGATTTAGTTCGTAGGTGAAATGGGCCCATAGTACGGAGATTTTGCTATAAACCACGACCAACTTGTGTCATGCATGGAATCTCTCATGCAAGGCTATTACACGTCTAGCGCCAGCAGAGACAGAGTAGAAGAGCTGCTCTGGGGGCCCTTTCAGGATATGATTTATCAGAGCCGGAAGGTCGGTTGGGTGGTCAGAGCAACCAGAGATAGAACGGCCCCCGTGAGATGATAATGAAATAGCGGCTGGGACCCCCATCCGGGCCCGCAGTGGGTGAAGCGGTTCAAGAGCTTCCAGGACCCGCAGGGGTGCGAGGGGAAAACCTTTGGCGCCGCCTGCCCCACTCTGCCAGTCAGCCTTTCATATACACGATCCCCAACAGACGGGTATACCAGCCGCCTTTGCCAGCTGGGGGGTTTCTTCTTTTTGCCTCTTCTGTTTTCAATACCGTTTTATTCTCTTTTACGATGAACTTCCCCAAAGCAGACTGAGCTATTCTTGCAGGGATCAACAATGGAGTCTAATTCCCTCTGGGGGGGCGCCCTACTCGAATTATAACCAACCGGCGCCAACCAGCTGAGACCTTGTCAGTTGAATGCCATTGTAATATGACACATCAAGGTTCGAACAGCTGATTCAACCGACAAATCCATGGAATGTCTAACAGATGGAGAATTTTAAAAGAGTGGGGTAGGTCTGGGATCTGGGGGTACAGTAGGTGTACCTCAACGAGTACACGGTATTTTCAAGATCAAACACCAACATTAATACACGCGGTCTACCACAACATACTAGGTACTTGAAAACAGTTTGGCTCGGTTGTGGTCTTCGGTACAGGAAACAAGGTATGGTTAAAAAATGGCATTTACATTTCAATTGCCCTCAAACTATTTTCTCCGATCGTTTCTCTGTTCTTTCTATCGTTCCCAGCCTTTTAAAAGGCTTTGCAACGGAGCTGTTCTTTCGTACCACCTATTCTTCTCAGGCGCCGTTCTCACATTTTAATCATCTCTTGGCGCCAGCTGAGGCCTTGCTACTGAGCGGAATTGAGGTCACATTATTTTACAGAAGGAAAACAAGGCAGCGGTACGACCGATTGGGTTCGCAAACTCTGTCGCTGTTACCTATACGTTCAACTGTGCAACAATCAAATAGAGGGAGTACAAAATGGCTTGACAACAATTTATTGAATCCGAATGCTGGAGTACACCGAAGACTATTCCAAAAAAGAGTTCATGCATTCTGAGGGGACATTCGACAATCCGCCATCAACAGCTACCTATAAGATAATTTCTCACGACAAGGATTTCGTGTCGTTTTCATGATCGTTAGATTTCGTATCGTTTTCATGATCGTTCGTATCGTTTTGTAAGTGGCGATTGGATTTTTTGCCAGATGGAAAGCTTTGAGGTGAATTGAATGATACGATTTAAAAATCTTAAAGAATCTTAATACTAATTGGAAACATACGCATTATCGAAGGCGCAGGTTCAATCCAGGCGGAAGGATCAGAATGCAGAACAGTTGAGATCGTAGGACACAGGCGAATGAGGTCTATGTCAAAATAGCCCTTACTATACTTTAGACTGAATGTATTTTCATTTATAAAAATGTAGACAAGGTGATAAATTAGCAGAATAACTTGATACACTATTATCAACTGAAGCCATTATCAAGTATGGAGGGGTATGGGGGGGGGGGGGGGGGGTATGGTGGGTGAAGTATGGTCTTGCTTTCAAAATCTCGTATTTCTAATGATCAAACAAACATTATTCGTTGTTGAAACTCCATCAACGCCTTAAGGTGCTCTTAAACCACGTTTTTATCAAGTACTGATTCCAGATGAGTATACATTTTGACAGGTCGATCAATAAAGGGTTACAAAATTATAGCCTCATAACTGTTATTGGCTGTTGACAATAAAACTCGTGTCAACGGCTGATAGATAACCTGAAGCCTTATCTGATGAACAATAGGGGAAATGATTATTCACGGCTTTAAAAATGTTTTTGAAGCAGTTGAAAGGAATTTTGTTCATTTATATGAATTAAAAGAATAAATAAATGCTTCGTAAAAAATTGATATAAGGAGGCGGTGGAAGTGATGTAACTACTCGATCACCAGTTGATTAGTTCCATTTTAACTAGATAACGATGAGCGAGAAGATTTTTCTAATCCGTTTCCAATTCGACCGGGTAACCGAATCGGTTTGGCAAGATAGCATAATATAATCGTGGTACAGATGTTTGGGGGGGGGGGGGGGGGGGGGCTGGCGCCTCCTGGGGCACCTTCAAGAGCTTATACCAAACTCGGATAAACAAAGTAAAGAGCGACTTGTTCAAATCGGGAGCGGGTGGCGGCGGATACAGCCCGACCGTATCAAAATAAGGTTGAAGAGAGATAAATTAAATTAAAATTAACTGCTACGAAAATAAGATTATTTATCAATTGATGTCAGTTATAAATAGACAATTTATATTACGTCATTCACGACCATACTGGTGGAAAACAACAAATAATATGGACTTTCACAAAGGAGAGGAATGTACGGTTATGGCTTGGAGTTACTCATATTTCCATCCATGGACACATATCTACACTAATATTTTCCTCCCAAATAAATGTCAATGTTGGTTTACTATTTTCAATAATAAAACTTTGGAATCGAGCATTAAAAAAATTTAAAAAAAATAAACCCTCCTCCCTCGAAACTTGTTTCCGTTTCAAAGTACGTAGAATCCGAAAACGGAATAAAAAAGAAGTCTGTCCGCCCGCCGTACTTCGCACTTTTCTTAGTTACCATGAACCAAAATTAATGAAATTTGGTTTGTATTTTGGGGTCTATTTGGTTCGCGAAGCTCGGCGTTACTGTCCAAGGAGTGAAAAATAGGGGTTGCAATTTTCAGAGCGCCGTTGTCGAAAACTTTCGATAGAAGGGTATTTACGTTTTTAAATTGACGTAGAACTAAGGCTTTTTTGGAGACCACCCAGAGCACTGCACGTCCAGCCGTTCGTTTGCACATGATTGTGAATGAGACGGTATAAATCCGGCCCAGATATCATTGCTAGGAACGCCTGATGATAATGAAGCGCCTGTATGAAGTCGAGTTGGTTGTTCTGTGATATTACTTCATTTGAAAAATTATGGCTCTTTTGGATTTTGTAGACAGGTACTTTAGCAACCTGAACAAACGTTATGCTTCATGAATAACAAGAAATACCTAATTAATTATAGAATTATTCATTCCACCGTATATTTATGAAATGTCCGGCTGGCTCCAGTACCCGATTTAGGGCTCTCTATATTGGGAAGCATGACGGTAGGTATGGACCACAGAAAACAGTGATCCACGCAGAAGCAGTGATCTGCAGATAAATAATAAACCGTTGTGCAACGATTTAAAGCGTTTTTTCTTATTTACCTACTTGATATGATACGTATTTTCAAAATCCGAACCCCTGACCCGTTATTACCTCCCCGTGACCCGTTAGCCTACAAACACATATTTCAAAATGCATTTACAGAATGTGCGCTTGCAGGCTCAACGCATCCAACTCGAAGACCTATTTATTGCTGCATATGGGCAAAATAATAATTTATTTTAATGCCACCGTACCTCGGGACATTAATTCGAAGTTATGATTATGATAATTAACAATCGTGTTACTGCTTATACGTCATCGATATGTAAGTAATCCAAGATCTACTATTACGATGTCTTCCTGGAGCGGACAGTCTTCCCGTGACGTACAATGACGTGAATCCCTGGAAACATTTATCTATTAAATTCAAATTCCTCCTAGCGATCAGCAGCAGCTCTACCTTTTGAACATTAATGAATTTATGAGGATTACAGAGTTACTGAGTATGTTCAGATATTTTTTAAGTGTGATAGGACTTGAATGTTGAAATGATTTAGTTCAGAATGTTCAACTGCACAGTAAAGGAATAGAGAACCATCTTCATAAACCTTATACACACAGCTGACATAAATCAGGCATGTGAACACAGATAAACTGTAAAACCGATGGCGTTCAACAGAAGATCATCAAGGTTGTGAAGCCAGTTTGAAGCCCACTTTCAGTTTTACAGTTCATGTTGGCGTTCTGATGATACTCCAAAAATTGTCCGATGTCCGTGGCCGTCGCACAGGAGCCGGAATAGTAGGTCGCGGTCCAGACACCCCCCCCCCCCCCTTCCGAACGACCGTCTGAAGGGAAATTACGATCTTGTTTGCTTCAGTTGGCTTTTTATTGTCTCATCGCGGCGGCGCGTTGGAGTCCATGAAAGCGGTTGGCGCCACAGTATTTTTATACTAGTCAACCTTCCCCGCCCCAGTGTCCAGATGGGAGTTTACCATATCCAACTAAAATGGACCGTCGTAGAGGATAATGTCCTTACAGAACGGGGTATAACGTATTAACCCTAGGGGTTATGAGTTCATTCAGCTGACTCAATGCCACGCCCAACCAGTTTTTTCCCCCTCATCGTTGAGCTGCACCCACGTAAAACAGATTAGGTGTTCGATGATGTTTCAGAATACTGAATAATCACTTCGACGATTACCATTTAAATTTTCGAGAAAGTAAGAGATATGCATACACAGATCAGCACTAAAAAAATCAAGTATATATCGTGAGCTACCACGACGACGTGTATTATGGACCAGTCGGGAAGGATTCCCCACATCACAGAATATACTTATGTAGGTCAGTTAACGGAACAAATATAAAAGCCCGAAGAATGTCGCGACACATTTGATAGGTACATGACGGTGATAGATGCGGGCGTTCGAACAGTGAAAATTCATATTACTGTTCCCCGTGTGTAGGGGTATCTACCTAATAATGTGTTCAAACGGCAAGGTGTTCAAACAACCCGTAACGACAAAACATACGAACAAAACAATGTTTGCTTACCAAGGTCACACTCGTAATTTAGAAGGATAACATACCGCTGAGCTGGAAATAGCAGCAAATAAAATGTAAACAAGCAAATAACGCACTATGAAAACGTTCGGATGAGTAAACAATAAAAGTGACAGGATAATCACAAATATGATGAACAGGTATGGTATGATGTCGGATATTGGTAAAATCTGGATTTTCCTGATAAATTTTAAATGTCTGGTGAGAGGGGGTGCAGGGGGGAAGGGGGGCGTGCGTGAGTTGATGTAAAAATAGCTGTTACAGAGGGCAGACAGGCGCCAGGTCGTGACGTCACGGCGAACCTTCCTCCTCCTGACGGGAACGAGGCGGCCCTGAAGCGGCTCGCCTATCATGGAGGAACCATCTAAAAAGCTTCTCTGTGGGGAGGACCGTCTCCGCATCTCCTCACCACGGTGGGAGACTGAAGAAGCACTTACAACGCTGGATGGTGGGGGAAGGAATGTTTCTGTGGTCTTATGTGTTTTTTATCTTAAGAAGGACTTTACTTCGGCCTTCTTCCGGACCAGGAAGGTAACATCCTTGTACAGGACGAAATTGTGGGACGAAAAGGACTAACGGGACAATCGAAACTTTTGAATTTTCGAGACAAAGCGACAATCAACTCCAATTAACATCACAGAAAGCCTCAATTTATACCAGAACAAATCAGGACTTGAAATAAGCCTGTCAGAGATAAGGCAAAACACTCATTTTAGGCAGAACGCCCCTTATAATACTCGCTCAATCATACAACCCTCTAATACAATAATCGTAGTTCATGATTACATGAATGTCGAGATGAGGTCAATTTCTATTCTAAAAAACACTCTTGGTCTATCTGGACCTGGAGTCCAGATAGACAAATCTAGATCTGGAAACTGGCCATTTGGACTAATATGAGCCTGCATAAAATCAAATAATGTTCGTTAACAAATTAGTTACGGGGTATCCAATAATAACCATTCCTTAATGGTTCACAATAAAAAGACTTGCCATAGATACAACCAAGACACGGAGTGTACCACTAGCACAGAAACAGATTGCTACTTCTGAAGAAAGATTATCGCTAGGGGAACAGAAATACCGAGTTATCCACCAATATAATAAATCCTGCCGTGGTGAAACGAATGGATCAACTCGGATAAAGGGATTATAAACTAATTCCAGATGGAAATAACACGGGAATAATGGGACGAGCTACCTAATGATTTACACGGCCTCTGTAGGGTGACCGTTATTGCATCATAAGTGGAGGACAAATAATATTTCTGGAGAAAGATTTGACAAGCAATTGAGAACTCAAGGAAAACTCGGGGCGCCAGTTATGTTGATACGCATATTTACGAGGAGGGAAAAATAAAATGAATCGGAACGCAGAGATTCAAGGGTGATAACAGCACATGGTGGGAGACGCAGTGTTCAGAGAGAATTCCAAGATATTGCGCAAACGTAATGAGGCAATGAATGGAAAGGAGTCACACGTAATGAGGCAATGAATGGAAAGGAGTCACACGATTCATGGTTTTAAGAAGAATAGTACAATTTCGAACTCCCACCAGCTCCAAAGAACACTGCTCAATCACCACTTCCCTTCTAAAAGTGAGCTGGTATCGTGACATTTTAATATCGTGAGGAGAATTTCTAATTTTGGCGCACATTTTGGTTTATTATTTTCAATAATGAACCATTGGAATCGAGCATGAAAAAAAAAATTCTTACCCCCCCTCAAAATTTGATGGTTTACGTTTCAAGGTATGTAGAATCCAAAACTGCAATAAAAATATTTCTGTCTGTCCGCCGTACGCCGTACGCCGTACGGGCCACTTTTCTTAGTTACCATGAAAGAAAATTGATGAAATTCGGGTTATAGGTTCCGTTCGCTGTCTAGTTGGTCCTCGAAGCTCGACGTTACTGTGAGTCATCTCTAAGGGGTTCAAAATAGGGGTTGAAATTTTCAAAACGCCTATACAATTTTTTTACGTAAATATTTTTACGGTTTTAAATAGTTCTTGAACTTGCGAGTTTTTTAAGACCATCCGGAGCGTCGTACGTCCAGCCGTTTGTTCACAGTAAGGCCCCGAAGTTTGCACCGACAGGCATTTTCGACTCCAGTGTGAATGAAATTGTATTCAATTCAAACCAAATCTCGTAACCAGAGACGCGCCCACAATAGGAATTTGTGAATACGGCCAATCATTGGTAGGGATCACCTGATTATATTGGCGGAGTATGAAGTCGAGTTGGTTGTTCTGTGATATTATTTCATTTGAAAAATGATGGCTCTGTTGGAGTTTGTTGGTAGGTAGTGAAACTTGAACAAACGTTGAAGTATTATTGATGGGTAAATTATTACTACGGTAAATCATTACTCAACGGTAAATTATCACACAACGGTTCACCATCTACGTAGAAGGGGCTGGAGTTTGTTGGTAGGCACTTTTGCAACTTTTTTCACTCCTCATCAACAATTTCTTTTCAGAACTTCATTATGTGTGTTTCTTTTTGTAAGGTACTGTTTGTCATCGGCAGAATTATTTTAGCAACATTTAACTCGTGATTTAGGTAGGTGCCTAGTAACGAGTACGGGGTTAGGTACTAACCTACGGAGGGTCTGCGATCTACATTATATGTATAGAGTAGTACATATCATAAATTATATAGACGGATTATCTATACATAGAGCTGTGATCTGTAACGGAAGGGTATTCTATACAAAATAATAAACCGTTGTGCAGGGATTTGCAGCGTTTTTTCTTTTGGGGTTCTCCTTTTGACTTCACCATAGTTTGAAAGACGAAACTCTTTGCTACTATGAAAAGAGGACCAGGAACAGCGTTACAGCCTGCAAAAAACGCACTCAACAAAGACCGACTCAAGAAGGCATGACGGGGTCCGAGCCGAAGCCACGTTAATGAGGAGGTAGACAGAGGTAATTGGATAGGCGTCATCACTGGAGAGAGGGCGGAGGCCAGCAGACCGCTGGGCAAACAAGGGAGTCAAAATGACAACGAGGTTGTTCGTCAGGTATTAATTGGGAAGAATGAGCTGCACCTACCAGACATCGATCAGTATGCGTATGAAAAACTGCGCGTGTAGGAAAAACTGCGCAAGTAATCTGTAATTATCTGTAGGTATACTATTTCATCTAGTGAGTGGCACAGAGTATTTCAATAGAACGCAACCTGGCATTTTCTAGAATAATTGAGGTATCCAGCAGCATTAACTAGGTAGGAGTTTGAAGAAAGATTTGAATGAGGAGTACCCATGACTTCTGTTAATACAGACGTGAAGTTCTGTGTGGATGAATAGCTCTTTTTCAATGAGCTTTCGAAGTTTCGGAAACAAGTGACGTCACTGCACCAAAAGTGTGATTTAACTGGATATCCCTCTCTTCACCTTGTTGGCAAATTTGTGGAGAAATATAATCATTATTGCAATGGGTCTAACATTTTTAGGACATGCAATTTCGAAACTTTTTCCGATACAAAATTGTCCTTAAAACAATTCCACCCATCCTAAATTAGTTAAACCGGATTTATAAATTAATTTGGTCCTGGGATATCTGACCATGGTTATGAGATGGAAAACTTCAAAAGTTCGCCAAAATGTTGGTAATGGCAAATGCGCCCGAAGACTAGCAATTTCACAGTGTCAAACAAAACATATTTTTGGAGGTCAAAACTTAGCCAAGTCATCAAATCAGAAAATTCACTCTAAAGGTCATGCCGTATGACTGGAAATTTCATTTTGAATCCTCGGAGACAAGCAACAGGATACACAAATGCCTCTCGTGGCAGAAAAGTGAGCAATTCCCAATCCATAAGTCTACTGTGGGAGGAGATCACGGCCGAAGACGCCTATTTACAGGGCGAACACGGCGGTATATCTCATCACTTACGACCCCTGTCTGGAGACGATGAAGGCAAGGTGCGTTAGACGCCCGCCATGTTTCGTGGTGAATAACAATAAGTAAACACATAAATACTGCGTCGCGAAGCACGAAAGTCGTACAAGGGGAAGGTGGGGCCATCATAGGCGCCTGCTCAGCTATCAAATACGAGACGGGACTTACGATGCGGTGACTAGTAAATCACTTTTGTAAGAGACACTTGAGACTCCTCGCCATTGTAGGAACCTTATCATAAATGCGATAGCGTCTCAAACGTCCCTGCCTCGACCTTGTCTTATCGATAACGCCTTAGTACCTTTTTCCGCTTCACGTAAGTACGCTTCCCACTCTAAACCCAAACTAAACTCTTCCCGAACTAAACGGGTTCTCTTTCCTTGGAACCGATTCAAGAATAGGCCGTTCAATGGAATACCAGGTTTTCCAACAGGAATTCATCATCCATTTCGACTGAAAATGAGAATATTTCAACTTCAACTTCTGGCTATCACAGGAAATTATCGACAACAGGACGCAATAAATATGCAGGCAACTAGCGACTACCCGACTGTATGTACTATACACTCATAATAATATCGATTCTGTATAGAACATGGCCAACCTTACCACCAACTAAGTACATTTTCAATAGAACATTGATATTAATATTGTGTACTACATAGATGCAGTAAGATTATGTTTCCATGGAAATTTTATTGAACAGAGTCTATTATCCTCTCATCCCGCAGGGTTCCTAAACCACAAATCATCAATGAGATTTAGGTAGGTATACCACAATCCCAATGGTACCCTATTCCAGTAGGCACATATGCTATATCATGAAAACATATGGTTCCTCCAAGCTTCCGTATAATTTGTTCCAAATTATACACGGTTAGAAACTTGAGTAGTTATGACAAGCACTGATCGTGTTAGGATAACATAAGTGTGATTGATAGATGTTATTGTGCTGCTTGATACTAGCGGTTTGATGGGAAGTCTTCGGAACAGACGGAGGTTTCGCCGCGCAAGCCTTGGAAAGTGGAGGGCAACCTTCCTTAGAAAGACTTAGGAACGCACAACCCCGCTTTCCAACTCCTTCGAGAAAAAGACGCGAACGGTAAAAACAATGACCGGCCCTGGCGGGCAGACGCACCGCACGCCCACGGCGGAAAGCACCGGCAGCTAGACGCCCACCCTATTACTATGCTTGAAAAAAAAATTTAAAAAACCCAGAAAATCGACACTATTGTATGGTAAAAACAGAAGAACGGGAGTTTTCTTTAAGACAAAATAATGTAACGATGAATTGAAGCCCCGAGTGAGAAACTGTAAAGCAAGGAGAGGAATTAGCATGATATTGTTTACATGTTACCCACATGGGCAATGACTTCTGATGGATACGAGGCGTGATCAAAAAGTCCCTGGTCCAGGAAAATGTGGATGGGCTATTATCACGAATTCTCAATTCGTGATTTTTTTTCTCTCAATAGTTTATGATGTGAGACAGACGATTATAATTATAACTGAATCGGGGAAAATATGCCTCCTTCATATTTTGAGATTTCAAAAAAGAGGCGGGGAAATGGGGTCGAGCTGTTCCTGTGACGTTGTATGGGTATGTATTCTGACTGGATGGCCGGTGGCAGCAGATGGGATGTGGCCTGTCGACGCGTTATATCCGTGTGACGTGGGCAAGCGGGTTTTTCGAAACGCTTTTTTCTTCTACGTATTTTTTTGTCTTCATCTATTAAGCTACTTTTCTACTTTTCAAATGCTCATAGGAAGATGATGATAAAATCAGTTTCAAAAGTGTTTTTTGTGGGTACATAATTGCCCACTGCGCTCGAACGAGGTGCCACAGAGGGGTACGGTAAAAGGCAATGTGGAGCATACAGCAAAAATAAATGCAAAGAGCCGTTCCAGGCTGGGGCTTTACGTCCAACACTGCTCTGCCGGCGTCGCGGAGGTGACTGGCTGTCCTCTAAGGAGGATCAGAATTTGATCCCATCATTTTGCTCATGACTACCTATTATTGCCTCATAATTTCGCTGATGACTACCTATTATATTGCCTCGCCGCCCTAGGTTTGAGCGAGCGGCGTTGAGATTCGAATCAATCCCAGCGTTTCAACGCGGTCGGCCTCCAGCTCACCACACAGCATATAAAATTAGAGCGAAGTTCTTCAGAATGTACGAATCAATCCATCAGACGGCTTGCCATCGCGGACTGGTGCCCAGTATTACTAATAAGCAGTACGACCATTCTAAGTACTCACGAGCACCTACGTAAAACTGCCAATATTGTTATAATGTAAAACTGCCAGAATTTTTATCTAACCTAGACCTACAACCAAAAAATACATCTGGGCCAAAATATCAACAGCAATTTAGCTGGGGGTCATTAGAAACGATTCCTCGAACTGAAGGTGTTAGTAGGAGTAGAGCGGATTAAATTATAGACAAACACGACGAAACAAATATTTGGTTGATCACAGCGATCACGTGTACGCTTCAGAAAACGAAGAACTATTGAGCAAAACCTTCACATAACTAATACATCAATATAAAAGTATGTTTCAAAAATATTTCAATATAATTCCTCTAAACTTTGTCGAAAAAAGTGACACAGATGTAAATGCTAGAGGCACAGACGTATAAGCAATCAACAGGTGCTTTCAGTAAATTACCAGTACCCTCGTTCTCGAAGGATACTTGATTTTACTGGGTCTACGATTGTGGGGGACTTTAACTTCGTTTCAGAAAACGAAAAACTATTGAGCGAACCTTAACAACACGCAAATGTTTCAATATAATTCCTCGAAATTTTATCAAAAATAGTAGCACAGATGTAAATGCTAGAGGCAAAGATGTCAGGTTCTTGCATTCAACTATCAATACCCTTGTTCTCAACGTGATACTAGATTTTACTGGGTCTACGATTTATGAGCGACTTTAATGAACTTCGTTTCAGAAAACGAAGAACTATTGAGCAAACCTTAACACACAAATATTTTAATATAATTCCTCGAAAATAGTAGCACACATGTAAATGCTAGAGGCACAGATGTATAAGCAAACAACAGCTGCTTGCATTCAACTATCAATACCCTTGTTCTCAACGTGATAGGTAGATTTTAATGGGTCTACGATTTTGAGGGACTTTAATGAGCTTCGTTTCAGAAAACGAAGAACTATTGAGCAAACCTTAAAACACAGATATTTCAATATAATTCCTCGAAACTTCGTCAAAAACAGAAGCACAAATGTAAATGCTAGAGGCATACATGTATAAGCAATCAACAGGTGCTTTCGTTAAATCATCAATACCCTTGTTCGCGACGTGATACTAGATTTCACTGGATCTATGAATGTGAGGGACTTTAATGAGCTAGGTTCGTTATTAGAAGTTCAGGTAAATGAAAGAAAATGGAATGGCTTAAATAAGAAGAGCATCTTCGCTTATATTGCTACTGAAAGCCCAATTGTGTATTTACCATTTGATGACTCGGGCGAAGTGCCACGAGAACCTGAGTAGTTCGAATTAGACGGAAACTCGCTGGCGCCTCATATCTTGCACCTTGCCAATTCCCACCACCTTTGTTCCTAGTGCCTGGCTATATTCGATGGCCCGGTCAGGAATGAAGTACTAAACTTATCCTTCCTTCCCCGTACCGAGAAAACATGTTTGGGTAGTAAACTCAGGCCATTTTTGGAGGAGGTGATTGAAGCGCAGTCGTATTTTTTCTCCATCCTCTTATGACTGTGCCATAAGCCATGTCAGGGATTAGATATAGTTTTGAGATCTCATTAGGAAAAAATTCCAGTCGTGTAGCATGACCGTAATATGAGTGAATTCTCGATTACCTTACCTTGGTAATATTTCTCGAGATTTTTGGAGCATAGAATTATTCCAACTATTGTCATCGGCGGAATCATTTCTCCGTCAGTACTTAATTCAAACATTTTGACGAAATTTGGATTTATTAATCTCGGAGCCAAATCTTAGCAAACTGGTTCTAAAACTCGAACTGCATCGATATAAATCTAAATCTAGCGCCACATGATCGACAAAAACCACCTGTCCGACAGTGTTGAGCAAATCTCTCGCCAACAAGTGTTTTCAACAAGTACATCACAACCGTTTTTGGATCAGACTGAGTGTCAAGTGATACGATAGAAAAATACCATCAACCTATCATTGCGAATCACATGACAATCGTATGACATAAACGGAGCCCTCTTTCATTATTTCACACACCATGGCTCCAAAGTATGGCGTGAGATACATAGATATAGGGGATAGTGTGTACTCATGAACCAGTGAAGTCAAACCAGTTCATTGAAGGGATGGTGAAGATTTGAAAAGAGTTGAAGATATGAAAGAATACATTACTAACTATGAATTCCTCCACCAAGAGTTACACCTACGGACCAGAATCTCGGTTCTAACCAACAGTGCCTAATAAAACTGTACGAAAACCTTCAAGTTGCGTAAAATGAAATGATCATCAAGATTCGGTTTGCATTATTTGGATATCAGGTAACTAAACAACGCTGTAAATTCCTGCACAATGGTTTACATGTTCCTGTATAGATGCCCCGTCTGCGTAGATCACAGTTTTCTTTGGTCAATACTATCCTCGTGCTTCCCGCACAAGAGCCCTAAGTTGAGTACCGGCCCCAACTATTTTTAACCAATGCATATTTCGGCCCCACGAACTCCCACCAACAGGTCATTTTTGAAATTCTGATGGTAGCTGAACCAACAGGCTTGGTCCAGCGCCGTGAACAGAACACGTACTAGTTCAGTGCTCGAACCGAAGTGGTGGGGATGAGTTCACGAATTTTTCAGTTTATGAACTGAACCGCTGGACCTTCCTAATAAAAGAATATAACAAAATGCAAGCAAAAATAATTTTTATTCACGTGAGAAGAACGGGTACATGAAAACTGTGGGGAGGTTATATATAGCTTTTTCAGATTGAATTAAACACTTTTCAAAATGAAATAAACACTTTCCAAAATGAAATAAACACTTTTCAAAATGAAGTACTTAAACACTTTTCAAAATGAAGTAAACACTTTTCAAAATGCATTAAACACTTTCCAAAATGAAATAAACAATTTTCAAAATGATTTAAACGGTTATCAAATAAACCAAATAACACTGACTACAATAAATCTCGCCGTGTTGTAATTGATCAAACATTTACTGGCTTCCGCTGCGTCTCCTTCTCCTCTCCTCTTGTCTCGTTTCCGGAATGTCATCTTCGCTGGAGGACGCAATAACATTTACTGGCCGCCGGTTTCTTCGCATATTAACCGTTTCATCAGAAGAGGTGTCCGACATTTCTTCAACAACGCGAAAAACGCATCAACGGAACATACCAGGGTACCAGTAGCAGCAAGACGAGCAAAACGATAAGAGATTGCAGAGTTCACAGAGAAGGTATTGCCATCTCGATATTAAGTGGAAGACAGACAACACACTCACGGGAGATTATTACAGAGTAGGTACGGTCTTCTTTCCCTTATTCCCCCCAATTGTTCAACTCGTTTAAGATATTGTTTAAATCATTTTGAAAATTGTTTAAATCATTTTGAATAGTGTTTACTTCATTTTGAAAAGTGTTTATTTCATTTTGGAAAGTGTTTATTTCATTTTGAAAAGTGTTTAATTCAATCTGAAAAAGCTATATATCTTCGTGTCGTGCTGGACTGGGACATCCTAAGCTACGAAAAAGTAAACGCCATGCGCAAGGACCTTATCACCAACTTCAGCAATCACTGCTCTAGCTACGACATACAAAGGGATATAATTATGAAGTACGGATCCAGTGCCTTACACCGGTCAATCGTGGATTTCAGCGGCCAAAAGAGTTACCTTGGACTGAGTGGTAAAATGCACAGGGCTCTCGCTATGTCATGTTACCATATTACAACTGCGGATGGCGCCCTACTGCTGCTCCTTCAACTACACGCTTCGGACGTGCGAGAAGTTGTGTTCGGTGTGCAACCAGGGAGTGCCGGAAACTCTGGCCCATTTTTTGCTCAGCTGTTCACTCTACGATTACTACCTGGCTGCATTTCTCCATCACCCGCTCCCAACTTGCGCACAGCAGGAACCACGCTGCTAGACTCGGGCGCTGATCACAAAAAGTTGCAGGCCCCCTATCAATTCTCAATTCGCTCACTCATGCTGAGAGCCTCTGCCAGGAACGAATGATAGCCCATCTGCCTCAACGGCGTCTCCTTGAAGCGAACCAGCATTGCTACATCCACAGGTTAACTGGAATGGACCGCTTGCCCATAACGCCAAACCAGCTAACCCTAATATAGTTAACTACTGCTCAAGTACATAATAATTTAATTAAGCAGTCGTTAACTACATGAGTTTTATTATACCTACTCGTATTAACCAGTTGTAAACATCACCGAGTTCCTATTATTTTTCATCAATCACTAATTTATTTCACAATTTCTTATTAACCTGAACTCGTAACCGTCAGCTACTGACTTACATAAAATAAACAACGTGATTAATTGACATAATCCCAAATTTTCACCCGAATTAGATGATTCGTTAGGCCGTGAACAACAAATTTGTACCTATAAACAAACAGGTAAAAAAAAAAAAAAGCTCAATAAAACAGGAAACCAGGGAAGACGAAATGAAGATGAGGCTGTTCAGAACAACATACTATACTCCAAGAGCTTCAACAGTCCTGGATAAAGAGTAATCGGAACTGCTAAATTTGGCATGACCAGTTCCTAAGTATATAGGTATCCATGTGTACAAGCCGCAGTGTGTTCAAGCCAAGCACGCTAATGATAAGATATTAATTCTGTCGGGACTGCTTCGCTACAGTTATTCTGGCCATAAGCAATGCTGATGACAGCAGCATTCAACTGCTGAAACAATACCATAAATGGATAACTATAATAGAAAGTACCTATACATGATCATGTACCCAACTACATGCAGGTTTGATGGAAATGTGAGTATACCGAAATGAGCAGTTTCTCTTACATCTAGAAACCCGCAGTATACTTTTCGTAGAAAAATCGATCATTGCCTAAAGAATCCTCGTCAATATAGCAGATCAGTATAGAAAAGAACTTTTTTAGAATTGCTCACAAGAATAGGATTTGTATAAGCAGAAAATAAATTCTCAGTGCGTAGGGTGGTAGTAGGTATATGAGTACAATTTATAGATAATTTATTGGTATGTGTTGTTGTTGTTTAGTGGTATGGTGTCTTCGACATTGTTATAAGTACCTATTTAGGTAAGTATAGGTAATATTGCTTAGAGCAGCTCTAGTTGGGCAACGCGAGTCTATTACGTGATGCCCACACAATAAAACACATTGTAAATTAATATATCATGTAATGTGGATTATTACATCAAATAATAAATAAACAAATGGCTAAAAACTCTAAACTTTTCGGATTTTTTTAAACTTTAAAACCACCATTCAGCGTGGGCCAGGTTTTGGGCAAACCTGCTCTAGATAACCCTAATCTGACGACGCTCACTAACGGGGGTCTAGATTAAAAATCAATTAATAAGATGCACAAGCTAAACCAACGTTTTCCCGAGCGACAGGAGTCAAGAACCCCTGGTACCCACAGGCCCTGGAACCCCTGCCATCTGATGGCACCGAGCGAGACGAGTGACGTCAGCGTTACGCAACGCCACCGACAAGGCGCCACCAGAGATCCTTCCAGTGAGTACGTGAAAACCGCTCCCGATAAATAACCTCCCCCCCACCAGTCACGTTGCCACAGGTCATGAATCCAACCTCAATTGCGTAATCCGAAAACCAAACTTACAACCCCCTCCCCTTCTCGACAATCACCTAACCACAAAACATTCAAATTTACTGCAAATGAAAATCGTATGTGGTCACACAGTATCGCAGCTATTTCTTCGCGACTTTTAGCCGTCGTCGTCCGCTATGTATTTTTACGAGTTTAATGGTATCTTTACGAGGTTCAATCTCACACCTCACAAGAAAAAGAGTGGACTATCTAAGCCTTAAAAAAGAAACAGTCAATTGTGGGAAGGTTTCTGGCTCATTCAGAAACCCGGAAATCGCTATTAATTTGGTCTTACGCACGCGGAGCATTGCGATGAAAATAATTCTACGACCTCCGAGCAGATAAAAGACGCGTTTTACGTAATGTTTATTCCTGGGGCCTGTTTCAGGTATAATAATTATTGGTGACCAACCAACAATTATTGTAAAAGTCTACAAGTACAGGTACCTATGTACTTGTAATGCACAGTTTACAAGTACAAGTGTTTCACCAAAAGAAAATATATACGTTCAAAGAAGTTACAACTAACTGCAGAGCGAAAGCTACTAGTGTGTGTGTGTGTGTGTGTGTGTGCGCGCACTTTCAGTTTTACTGTCTGTGACGACGTATTTTAGCGGTCAAGTTGTCGCTGCCGGCAGCCGCTCCCGTTAGTAGTTCCGTTCAACTTTGACGTTCCTCTTGTTCTCGAGTATCGATTGTAACAAACAAACAATATTTCTACCTATTAGGAAGTACTACTGTGACCTACTTAGCCAGTAACGGGCAATGCACGACCTCAATTTCGGAGAAAGAGACCGATTCGCGCGATTCCTAACCGCTGTAGGACATTCGATCCGCCGACCGATCAAAACTGCACCTGGGCTCAGCGGACATCAGAAAGCATCCGGTGAATTCGAAACTCGTTGAATACAAACTTCGTAAGTTGCAGTTAATCGTTGATCAAAAAGACCTAGCTCGCTTTCGACGTTGAACAAACTCATATTATTCGTCTTCAGAAGACGTTTTTTATACATCAAGTAGGTAGGTAAGCAGTAACCACAAAATTGATAGGGAGAAACGACTGTGCGAGAACGTGAAGTGAATCCAAACTCAACTGTTTTACGAATTCCACAAGTTTACAGGTAAACGAAGGTACGTTAAAAATCGGCCGACTTTTACCATTGTAGAACTGGAACTTGTAGAAAATTATGGAGAAACACCTGTAACTGGTCAAAATCTGCCTGTACAATTGTAAGAACTCACTGTCACAAGCAGCGCCATTTTGCAGCGGCATTCACTGTCACCTGTAGCTTTGTGAAACACACTTCATCAGGTTTTCTACAACTTGCACAATAATCGAATTTAACTTGTCACTTGCTGCTTTATGAAACAGACCCTACACTGTACTGTCCTACACTGGGATTCGAGTATTCGAAATAGGTTCCGACTTGACCAACCAACTACTAGCATTTTATTTATGTTAGCTACACTGAAAGAGGTTTCTAAGGTGGAGTTTGCGGTGGACTTGCGTTTGTTTAGTTTGATGAACGTTTTCTATGATCAATTCAAAATATTTTACTCTCTGTTAATAACGTATAAGAGTTACTGATATTTTTCTCATCATAAAATCCCATTGTACATATGTCTAGTTATGAGATGAGCAAAGAGATACAAAATATAAGCTAAAGGGGGATAAGATTTACTAGTCCTGAAATTGCTCGGATGACGACACAAAAATGTGAACCTGACCTGATTAGGGTTTAAAAAAATTAATTTCAAATAGTTAATTACCTAAAACAAATGAAATTATAACCTGGTTTGAGTCCCAGGCTGATTTATCTAATGAACTACACGAACAAGAGCTATCAAACGGTATTTTAGTTTTAGATATATTATAATGCTTAATTTCCTGCTAGAAACTGAATCCTTGGAAAATTTAGATAAGAGTAATGACCTTCAGCACTTGAAATTCGAATCAAAACAGAAGACCGAATAAATTTGGAAGAAAATGTGACAGACCGCTATAACCCGACCACTGCAACACTACTAGTGAACGATATTAGTATTCTGTCAATGAGCCGGACCGAAGGATTTAATTCTTGAGAAAACTGCGTGTTTTCCAGAAACTATGCACTGGAAAGCTTTACAAGTTATAAATATTCATTGATTTTGAAACGTGAGCTTCTTCCTAGTCACCCAGCTGTCTGAATGTTCGATTCCTTCAATCAATACCAGACGACCTTCGCGCCCCAGTCCATCGTGACGGTTTTCACCCTTCCCATGTAATTTAAAGTGTTCGGAGAACAGAACGAAGTTCATACGTAGCGTTTCCGCTAAGTTTTTCAATACGGGAAGCTTTTTATTCTACAGGCATCAATCCTACTGCAAGGTATGCGTATCTATTTTCTAGGTTAGCACAATAATGGAAAACGACAGCGCAGACGAAACTTACCGTCAGATGCAGATGAATATAGGACAAATTGGAGAGCAAAATAAGTTTCCACTGCTTACAGATTCGGGCGATAACTATACATGATCTGATAATTCCACTCGTCAAAAATCAAAAATCGTTAAAGAAAGACAATTATTTTACTACCCATCCAGCATCATCTTGTATCGACAAATCTTGTTCTTTAAACCAGGAATTCCCTATTTTTAACATCTCGAAGTAGTGAACCTAATAAAGACAGTAAAATAAGATCTACCGCAAAATTATACATTTCACTGTTTTTTGTGGTAGCGCTCCAAGAAGAAAGAAAAACCCCAACCCATCTGGCTTTTTTGCAGGGTCGACCCGGCGTTTCAATTATATTTTTTGATTTTGTGCCAGTATGCTGTGATCCTCGTCTTCATTTTTCGCGGAAAGGCGACATCTGTATCAACTAATCCCGGCGACTAACTTGTCCGAAACGCCCGGTACCTAACAACAATAAAGCATACATTACTATGAGGTTTCTTTCTACACTACGAATAATTTTCAAAACAAATTCGCTCAGCCTCAAATTGGTGGGTTTGATCCTCAAAATTGGAAACAGTTTTCAAACAAGTAATACATCCCTGATTTTTAGTTCTAAAACATGGGGTACTAATCTGGATGGGATCAATATTATATCAATAGTTATAACAATTGCTACGACTCCAAAATGTTTAATACGGAAATTCCAACGAAGCATTCGCAGATCCATCCCGATTTTTAAAAATGCTCAAAGTAATGTAGATTTTTATGGGTAACGTACACGGCATTTATGACATACAAAATGAATAAATATGGCCAAACTGTTAGAAACTGTCAATCGCCAAAACTGCATAAAAGATGTAAGGATGGTGACTCGTCGAGTCAGAAATAGAGACTCGTCGAGTCAGAAATAGACTAAAAATATTGCAATAACCACTGATATTTCTCCCTCAAAAAATTATGCAAAGTTTGAAATCATTAAATTCATAAATATGGGGGAAGGTGGTAATGTGACAAAGTAATTAATTTAGAACACCAAAAACGTTTGGGGGCTAAACGTGAAAAGTTTAACAGTTCAAATAGGAACGCTAGTTCTAAATTTGCTGCATAACTAGGAGTTTGAAATCGACGTGGATTTCGTACAGCCAAATTCTGAAACGAATATTACGAAATAGTGACATGTATTCGCTATTAGGTTTAAAACCAGGACAGTGCAACATGCAGACAACAATCGATCCCAAACTGCCATCAAGGAAAAGGTTTGTGGCCGATAAGATGAACACTAACATCTTTTGCTAAAACGTTTTTGATAAATAGGCTTCCAACAGTTGGCTGACGAGCAGGTTCAAGAGTTGGGTAACGCAAAGAGAAAAATGCTGTCAAACAACGGTTGCATCGTTCAGCGTAAGCGCATCATTAACCGTAAGCAACCCATCGCAAAGCTCAATAAACTTTAAATATCAAATCCCTAAAAATATCCTACTTTCATTGGGGCTCCCGGAAAAAACTGGGGAAATTCCTACATAAATTATCCCAAAAGCGACGTTAAAATAAAAAATTCTGGAACAAAAAGAAAAAAACAGGGAAGAATCCGTGTGTGGGGCAAGGGGAGCAATCAAACCGAGGGGCGTATTTGCCGGGAGCCTTTTCCAAGCGGGGTCGATAGAAGACGGCGCCTCGTTGACGGGGCCTCCTCACCGGTCTGGCTCTCTCCAATACCTGGGGACCCCCACAGGCGGACTTATTATCATATTATGGTTTGTCATTCACATATCCGAATCGGCACCGTGAAATCTGAATGTGAAATCCGCCCTAATCACTTAATCAGTAACTTAACTGGTGAAATGGTGACAGGTGGAGATGCAGAGAGTTCATCGGTAGAAAAGTGATGTGGAAAATAATGCTTTATACCAGCCTTATCATGTCGAATAACTTCACACGTCTAAAACACATGTGTTCCTCTAGTTTTGACCAAACTAAACAAGAATTAATCGATGGAAACTCGAAATTTCAATCCTGTCAAACATTGAAAGCGATAAAAATAACATAGATATTCCACGCATCACTCATAAACCGGCTTCCCCGGTCCTTACCTTAAATTATATAAAGAAACGTAACAAACAACATCCCAACTTAGGGGATTTGGTCAGGTAAACTTACGCGGTTTTTGTCAGGTAAACATTTTAGTGAGAACGCTAAAGAAGAGCAAGAGAACCCACACGAATTAGTCACCAAGCATCCGCTGCCAGTTTGAGATTAAAAATAATCTCTTGATAAGACGAGGTTTCCTTTATTGAAGTAAATAGGTCACTGACTTGTGAGCGCCGCCGATCTATCAACAGGAGTACCTAGTCTACTTCTCAGACGCCCAATTCCATGAATACCTACCGAGCGTAACAGGGAAACGATTATTTCTTACAGTAATTTCGTTCGACGGAAATGTCGTGTTATTTACTGAATGCAGGCGCCACGAACTATAACAGGAAACTATTCTACAACCATACAGACACGGTTTACAACATAAGTGTGGAATTATCGGTAATAAAAGTGAGCTGGAACAAGAATGAACCAATTAGAATGATAGGAAATCACAATCAGAGAGGGACAATAATATAGGTATCTTTCTGGCATCGTCCCCCACGCCCCACTCAATCTAAATTCACGATTCACGATGATGCACCGTAATAATGGCAACACATACTAATGTACTTATTGATTTCAATTTACGCCAGTACTGCAATACAGCGGGAAGGCTCGGCTAACAAAATAATATAACCTAGCTAACAGCTGCAATACAACGTGAAGGCTTAGCTACAAAATAATATAAGAAACAACCCTAGACGAATACCTCATCTTTTTAAAGGCATCAGGCATACTTTTATATTATAGTATGTAGGTAAGCGGTTCTTAAGTGGCATAGTTTGTCAGGAAGGTAAGTATGCAGCAAACTACTCTAATGTGTTTGCTTTGACTAAATAATCAATTTATAATTCCTTGTTATGGACGGAGGGACTTTAAGAAGGGGAAATCCCCATACAAGACACCAGTCATGTAGCTAAGATATTGCAGTCGTCCCATCAATGTTGTCGTTGCTCCGATTGGTTGGCACGGTGAGTCGTCGCATAGGGAATTTTTTGGATGACACCTCATCCCCCTTTTGACGTTCTTGTTATAAAAATAGCAGCCAACATCAAACCGGTTCCGTTTCATGAAGATCAAGGTCGGTGTGTATTGTAAAGCCATCTGACCCCCATTCACGCAGGATGTGAGATTATGGACGGTTTCCCTCAGAGCCGAGGTATGTCGCGAGCTCTCACTTAAGAACGTGTTACAGCTGAAACGATCAGGATGACAACTGCGAATTCGATCCAATTCACTTCAAGCATTCACCAATAAATTTAGACACGACTATAATTAATTTATTTTAATTTTTGTGGCATACGTCTGGCTTATAACAACGAGTGCGACGCCCCTCACGGACCCGGACTGATCTTACCGAGTAAGGGGATCGGCTGTATCTATCTCGTGTACTTTCAGATATGTATGCACCTATCGTTAAGAACGCTTAAGAACAAAATAGTTTCAGCGAGACTGCCACCTAATGCAATCATTTGTGTGATCCAGTCCTGTATAGTTCGAAGAAATGTGTGTAGCAAATAATGAGTTGTCGACTGGACGTGTTCGAATTGAAGCGTAAAAATCTGTACTGTACGATGCATGATTGATATTAAAAATCGGAGGTGTCCGGTGAAGATGCATGAACACCAACTTCAATCGACAGGAGTCACGTACATAATTACGCGTATTATCAACAGCCACCCAAATCGGATGAGCCAACGTGGTTCCCTGCTAAAATTGGATACCTCAGCACCGGGATCTCCTGTATGTTTAAACGTGAAACATATTATTTATGTGTAATATCTGTAGAACCCCCCCCAGAGATAAACTAAGTGCTTGTAGGTCAGAACACGCATCAAGCTGGACTACAAAAGGATAATTACATGCGACTGGGTCACTAGATATACGGACTTTCTCATGAAAAGCTGGGAGGCACACGGCGAAATGATATCAAGGCATTTTAAATCGTATAACTGGCACAAAATGAAAAAACACCAATCGACCCCACATACCATTAAATCCGGCACAAAAAAAGTAAGACCTTTTTCCTCGAGGATTATGGGGTTCTGGTTAGGATGCTGAAAAGGGAAGATGGGACCAAACTCGAGTCAGGAGTAAGGAGTCCAGCTGGCATTAAGTCCTGTAATGACGCGAGAGCCCTCTGTTATTTCGTCCAGGGACGGACATAAAAACATACACGACCTCTATAATTGGGGGAGGGAGATGGCCAGGGTACCCAAGGTCCCAAGAACGGTGGGGCAGTAATTGTTGACAGGGTTTCCTTTGGTAAAACCTACTGCTTCAGCCTTTTGTCTACCCACGGCATGGACATTTTTTCTGTTAAATTACAAAATGATCGTTTCTTTTTCTTCCTCTCGAAGACACTCTTCTGCCTAGTGGGTAGGGTATCTCACTGGATTTTATAAACCGATGGAGAATTAAGAATATCAGACGAATCACAAACCTCAGCCAAGCCAATATCTGGTAATAAGTTAGATAAGTCAACAACGGATGTAGGTAGGGATAGATATTGCCATTTTCTTGTCATAAACTTGGCAAGAAAATAAACTTGGTTGGATTCATTAATTTTTTCTCGCAGCTGGGCTTTGATAATCAATCAAGCAATCGTATTCTGTATCTACCTGATGGTAAACACGCTAGGCGATTACAGACGTCAGTCAAACTCAATAAATCTGATCCAACGCCAACCATTATACATAAATCTGATCCAGCTATGAAGTACAACTCGTATAATTATATCCCTAAACCGATATTTTCGATTCCAAACTCTCTCGCGATCTCGTCGGATATTTCAGACGTTCGGCGTGAGTGTGTCCACCCTAAATATAGAAAACGCGATGCCGGGCAATCCTGGAGCCAGCCTATTGGGAACCCAGAGTAACGATCTTCGGATGTTTGGAGTTCCGCCACCGAGAGCTTACAAATTCTTCATTCAACCTTTCGGTCTCTTCATTTCCTGTACTCACATTGACCAAGAGAAACCTTTGGTTCGATTCGTGCACAGTGGGGGGTGGCATTTGTGTTTTGATCAATACAGCGGATTCCCCAATAAACGTGCAGCAACACGAATAAAGCAACACAAGCATGAACTAAGACAAAAATTCTAAACCGAGAAGTGAGCATGTAGAACAACTAGCGAACAATCTGGTTGAATCCCAGAGAAATTTTGAAATTTGGTTCAACAAACGGGAGCAGCACACCAAAAAGGTTGGGGAATGTCTCGTTAAAACCTAGCATTCAAAACGTTGCCACTGACACGGTTTTTTCAGGCTCTTCCATGTGTCGCAAGTTAAACGACCTTGTGGCCTTGAACGGGGAACGCTCCTAGCGAGATGAAAGGGGCCTATTGTCCCCGGTGACTGCAAGGCAAACGATGAGTTTCTCGCACAAAAAAAAAACCTTCTATGCATCTTTCTCTGTAAACTGGAAGATGTATAGGCTGCGAACACTTGTATAATACAGACAGATGACCTAACAGATAGATATCGATATTGGAGACATTGGACACTGGTAGCTAGTGTCCTTTGTGGCAGTGAACCTTGGGAACCAGGCTTGGCAGGGTGGCGCCTCGAGCTCCCCACTTCACCATCCTGAGCAAGTCTTCTGGCGGGGCCCCCTTCTATGGGGTAATTGGCTGGACTTCTAATTAACCATCGTCTGCCTTCTTCCTCCATGCTGATATCATTCCATTTCAACATTACTATTTTCGATCAGGATACCTACACTTTACGCAATGAAACAAAAGCACTGAAGAAGCCCAATTCGTTGTATAGTATATAATCTTACCCTGCGATGAAAATACATAAACTGAATTCAAGCCGAAACATTTCATCTCATCTTCCCGTTGCATGATAGAGGACAAGAACCAAAAACAGATGAGCAACACGAAGAATCCCCGTACTCATCCGTTGGTACTTCATTCAGTTCTTGAAGATCCATCACTTGATAACCCAACAGATAATCAATCAATAAGAATGAGCGATAAATCATTTGCTCGTCCCTTCGAATTAAAAAGGAACGCATAAAATAACGATAACCGTTACTTCAAGCACCGACTAAGTTAAGAATCAAGGTGAGCGCTATTCAAAGATAAACAGGGGCTCCAAACCATTGTCTAGAGTACAATGGCCCCATAAAAAAAAGAATATGCGACCTTGCATTTGATGAAATAACAGAAATTATCTAAGCGATATGCTACCCACGTTAAGTACGAGTGAACAAACATTATCGATTACAGGTGGTTTAGTCATTCCACGCTTTCTTTTCCAATGAACTCTTTCATGTTGCATTTCAATAATCAAAATAGCAACAAATTCTACCGCATATGCACTTCATGTCAATTACAGTTTTTTGCACAATCTGCTGTACTCATCTGCCTCTAGATTTTTTGTATTAAGAAAAAAGAAAATTAATTATGCAATTTAGGAACTAAGAAGATCAAGCATACCTACTACATTTTTATGGATTGCAAAACCGGAGATCCGCTCCTGCGACCAGGTTTACATAGCTGAATCAGTACCAATTATTCAGATCCATCACTTCCTTAGAAGAATATAAAATAGAATATGCAGCATGGAAGGAACATATCAACTTGGGAAAATCATGAGAAGCTACAAATGCCGGCAAAAATCAAGGCAATTTTGGAAACGGCCATGTTGCTTCTAACACAGACTCACGATTCATTACACTACAGGTTCTGATACATAATATTATGAGTTCGCCATAAGTTAGTGAAGAAAGAATAACTTTCTGTGAACTTCCCACAATCCATTCCATTCCATTCAGGATCAGGTGCTCAAGTGCGGCCTTCCTCTGAACAGCTTCACCCACTTGGTCCCCGTAAGTCGAATGTTAAGCCCAAACTACCTAGAAAAACTTGTGGTTCATGCATCCTAAATTTAGCAAGACACCGTCCAACGAATCGTTAATTAGCACAGCAACTTCTCCCCGAATCAAACACCAAGCATCAAACTCCAAAATATACAAAAGGATTCACTCAGAACAGGTAAGTCAGTATTGGAATCCTGATTACGAGTCTCATTAAAATCTCCCACGGGGTCCGGCAGATACTTATTTTTGGCGAACCTCCTAACATGCGGAGGAACCCAAAGTGGAATAACTTGTTGAAGGGGAACCGCGGGAGAGACCTGGTCACCTTGAAAATATGCCCGAGAGTTGGTGGCCCCTTCTTCTCTTCAGGAGGAGGAGAAGACTTTGAGAACTTATATTTACTTTTATTACAACAAGTCCCCGAAGCTGCCCATCCCCCACTACATACAGGCTGATGGCTGTCCTCAAGCGCAGAATACATTTTTAACCTTCTTTATCCTTCCCAAACCCGCATTCCTTGAAGTAAAACTGTCTTCCTATTCGTTGAGTTTCCTTGATTTTTGTCATTTGTCCCATTGCATAACAAGAAACGACGACAGAAGAATTACTGTCGTGACAGAAGAATTATGTGTTTCTTTTAACTCATCACTTTGACTTTACTAGCATCAATTATCAAGTAATGCTGCTATTTCCCTTTTCTTGATCGGTTCAGTTTCTAAAGCAACAGTGCAAGTCTAAAACCGAAATCATATTGAATATTGCAAATAGAAAAAATATGTCGTATTATAATATTACTGCAAACCTAATGTGTACTTTAATTACTGCGATGACTAATCTCAGAGAGGACACTCACTGACTGTAATTTTTATAAAACACCATCAATTGGGACTGTGGAAGAGGTTGACGAAACGAAGCCATTTTATCGAGTCAAACGAACAAAAGAAACTGACAAAATAATTTTACGAAGTGGAAATGCGTTTGAGACTATTCTCGAAGCTGACTCACGACAACGACACTAACCTAAGATATAGCGACAATAATATACCGTGAAGAGAACAACCAGTGAAATTAATCTCGCGCAAAGCTATGCAGCCCAGAAGCGTTGACGGTGTGAGTTGACAAGTCCCGAGAGTCAGAATGGAAGATGTTACGAAATCTCCACTAGATTCCCTCGAAAGTTGATATGGAAAACGAAAAACGATTCCATAAATCAAAAGAATGTGGGCATTTCCCTTCTTGACTTTTATGCAGCACGTGGATCTTCTCTGCCAAAAAAGAAACTGATTGACGAGAGGAAATTAATAAAATATCACGAGCGGAGAACCGTTTTGGCGGGCAACCAAAAGGATGGTAGAGTCCCGGGACCGTTTTTCAAGGCAGTGAAAACAAATGATGGAAAAACAATTAAGCAGCAAGCCAGGCATTTCGTAAAGGTGTCCCTGAACTACGAACTACCTATAGATTGGGCATTTATTCTGCAGATACGACTAAGTACCATAAACTAAAGAGTATTTTAATTCTACATTAAAGATAAGAAGAGGACTATGGCCAATGTCAACCACGTTAGCAGTAAACATCATCCTGAATACCAGTTTTGGAAAATAGATTTCTTACCATCGCCGTTGGTACTAAGGGAACCGCGCAGCTCCAATTGACTGCTTTCACTAGGTGCTCGGTCTAAAACAACCAAGAAAAATCCTAATTTTAAACAGCGATTAAAAATTTTGGTACATAATTTATTATAGTCCTTATGTTACCATAAAAATAGAAACGGTATTTTTATACAAACAACAATGGCACCTCCTACCTGAAGTTCATACTTCGGTCTAGGGCGATAAAGAAACACAATGCGTACATAATACCTGAATGTACTACGCAGTACTATTTATTTGTTTCGGTCTATTATACTTTCTATCTAGCTTTCGGTTTCGTCATAGACTAATGCAACTTTAGTAGGTACCTGTAATTCTAGCTCAATTTACCTACATAAATTACATCCCGATTTTGTCACCGAAATTTAGGTGAAGGAGGCCATCACGCTCAGCATGACTGTATGGTGTTGAGAAAACTTCTATTTTTATGCGAATTTAACTTCATCGTGACCCATTTCATACATCCGTCATACATTATTGCAATCACAATAAATAATATGGGAAATATGCTACATCTCTTTAACGTACGTTGTAAATGACACTGTTTCAGGAAGTAGCATAATATCTAACAGGTCTAAAAGGTCAAGCGAGTATGAGTTTTCTATGAAGTTTTGAATTCGCCAAGCCATTCTCTGACTGAAGAAATAGCCACACCATCGAACGTGTATACATGTATTATGCACCCCGATGTGAGACACCTAGTGTAAGAGAAATAGCTGTCATGCAGTACACTCGTATTATGACGTAGAAAGTTTGCAAAGAATGTATGAAATGAGTTCAACTTGGTTTTGACAGAGATTTTGCAGTAAGTGAAATAAACCTCAACAACCGCACTTTAATGATTTTGAAGAGCTTAGGAATGTGATTCTAGTGTTTAAAGAGGGCTTGAAACGAGCAGAGCCATACGCGTATGACTGAAAGGGGTCAGAAGAAAGCCATAAAAGTGCACGGAGTCTCCTTCTCATGGAGGGGGGATATCTCCACATAATAGTGCGGTTTAGCAGGCAAAAGGAAGGTCTCTGAGGGCCTTACCCTTCTGCACATACCGTCAACACGCCCAGCAGGATTAGTTTCCGACTTTTGAGGGGAAGAAAAACGTGGGGTGCACGTGTGAAGGTATTGATCATGAACGTCGGAGTCGCACAACTAATGCGTTACATGACGTTTCACAATCAACAAATACAAAATTGGGCGACATGGAGAAGATTGCAGTAAGACCTCAGGTGTTTTTTGAAGTATAAAATAATGTCACTGACTTGTGTCTCCATGAATAACATATAGACTAAGATACGTATATTGTAGCTCCGAGGTACCGATCTCACCAACACTACTTGAATGATTAAAAAGTTAGCAAAACTAAGAGCAAGTACATAAACGTGTAAAATTCAAACTCACCTTCAGGTTTCAACCGATCGCATGCGAACCTAGAGTAAGGAGGAGGAGGTGATTCTGAAAAAAGAAAGGAAAAAAATTGTTAGTACAATGAGGAATTTTCTAATTTTTTTTGGAAAAAAATATTCAGAACTCTTGGAAAAACGCTGCAGTCCTTTTCACAAGGGTTTATTATTCTATTGGACATACCTACAGAAATGTTGGCTGTTCATCTATTGTTTCTCGCGTGCAACAATTGAAATAGCTATTTCTGATGGTTTCCACCAATTTTGGCCCCCGAAAACATGAATTATGCTCCCCCCCCCCCCCAATTATCTTCGATTATTTATTGATAGTGCCACTTAATTTAATTCCATTTAATTGTCTTGATTCACCTGTTGACACTTTTTCTAGAGTTATTCTACAAACTGATGGTGATTTCAGACAATTTCCCAGACAATGGTGATTTCACAGGGTTTTGACTAATAAGAAATGAATTTTGGGGGCTGAACCTTCGTGAGAACCTCAATTTTCCTCTCTTTGGTAAAAATCGACTTCATATTCTGTCTTCTCGTCCCAAAAAATATGGAAAACGATACCTCAAAAGCTCGTGTTACTAAAAAGCAAAACATTCCTATTTTGTACCCATTTTTCTCTCATAACACTCTTGGGTATATTCCGATCGGGCTGTAAAGTTTCGGGACACAACTAGGGCCCAAATGGAGCCTGTGTGCGAAAGAAAGAATTTTTTAGACCGAAAATGAAGCTGGTGCGCATGATGTGGCATTGGGCGGACGCACATTGGATTTTCTGAATCTGCGCACCTTGAAACGTAAAAAATGTTGAGGGTGTTATAAAATTTTTTGCTGAGCGAATACACAGGTGCATTATTCACAGAATAATAAACCAAAATTATTGAAGCCCATATTAAAAATAAGCAGTATTTTTTAAATGAGTGTGGTTAAAAGTAAAAATGCGGCAAGAAATGACGTATCAGGTCTACTGACGTCTGACTGGCTGTTGTCCCAAGGAGACGAACCTTAGTTTCAGAGGCGGAGGTTCCTTTCAAGAACCTTTGCTGTGATCTTTCGTGAACCTACCCCCGTTTTGATTCTGAGGACATATTTTTTGAATTTATTTATACATTTGCGGTTCCAACCATCCATCCACTGCGGTCCTGTACATTGTTTAAAGTAATGCACTAGCGTTCTAAGTGGGGTTTGAGCTGAACTATCGGCAATTTAGCTCATACGTCATTTCTAGAGGGAATTCGGAAATTCGAACTTCACACTCGTTTTCTGCTTAGACTTTTAGACATAAACATCTCACTATGTGGTCAACAAGTGTTAATTTCCGTTACTGAACAGAATTTGGCAAAAAAAGAAGGATTTGTAATCCACGGAAATTACCCATTGGCTAGCACTACCAAGCTATACCAATTTTGCACAGTGTATAATAAGTAAGTTGGTGCTTGCTACATCATCATGTAATAAATAAGTCGGTGCTTGCTACATGTTCATGTAATAAATAAGTGAGTATTCACCAAGGGAGCGTTTCAAGCTATCGTGCATTCAAACTGTGTGTATATGTTACTGGCTAAGTGTGAAATAAGGCATTGTATACAATGACTAGGCAATGTATGAAATATAAGGGCGCCAGACAATGTAAGAAATAAACCTCATTTCATACTTCGCCTAGGCATTGAATACAATGCCTTATTTCACACTTTGCCGGTAACATTCGTACAGATTATTTTCTGGTAACCCATTCACAAGATAAATCTGAGGTCATCTCGTTTCCACGACGCCCAATTTTCAGAAAAAACAGATCTCAAACCCATTTTTAGATATTTGAAAATTTGTGAACACATGACGTAATAATGCTGACAACGTGTAATAAGCCTATCAACCTCGGTTTTCTTTATATATGCAGAGGAATTGGTACCTGTTCAAGTTAAAGTTCTCATCGGAAGATTCATGTATAATGATGATTCAATAAGTAGCATCCGAAATCACACTATAAATGGACGATTCGACTCAATAAGGTTTCAAAGGACTCCACGGAAGGAAATGGAATGGAAAGAAAAGAGCGACTGAATAACAAGAACTGAGATGATGTCAACAGGCTAACGGTAATTAATTGTGGGCCTAGATCAGGCAAGTAAAAATCCTGTTCCGGCCTCACGAGGGTCAGTCGTTCCTCGGAACCACTTTGGAGAAGTAACAGATGCTAGAGTGAAGGAATGTGAATTTTCATGTTCGTTCATGTTTTTCCATTGGTGTTATTTATACCGTGATGTAAATATTTTCATGATACTGCACTGTAAAGGATGCTATTATAAATTTACACATTTTAGTTAACAAAAATTGTGAACAAGATTTATTAAGTACCACAAGTTTGATGCAATACAAATGTGACACAACTCAACGTCAAATGCACCCACTTTATTGATCAAAAAATCTCAATTAAGGTCAACAATGTTGGTTTATTATTCTGTGAATAATACCCCTATATGTATTCGCTCAGCAAAAAATTTTTATAACGCCCCCTCAAATGTTTCTCTTTTACGTTTCAAGGTGCGTAGATTCCAAAAACGCTGCGAAGTCCTTGCCATATGGTTTATTATTATATTGGACATACCTACAGAAATGCTGGAAACACATTTATTGTTTCTTTCGTGTGCAACAATAATTGATAGCTATTCCTGATGGTTTCCACCAATTTTGCCTCAAAAAAACACGAATTAGGTTCGGTTTTTTTAAAACAATCATCTTTGATTATTTATAGTAGGTACCATTTAATTTCTTGATTCACCTGCTAATACTATTTCTAGTGTTATTATACAAAGTTATGGTGATTTCAGACAATTTTCCGGGTTTTTGACTCATAAAAATTAATTTCGGGAGCTTAACCTTCGTTACAACCTCAATTCTTCACTCTTCGGTCAAAATCAACTAAATATTCGGTATCCTTGCCCTAAAAACACGGAAAATGATACCTTACAAGCTCATATTTACTAAAACCTCAAAAATCCCTCGAAACACCCCTGGGTATATTCCGATCGGGCTGCAAAGTTTCGGGACACAACAAGTTTCGGGGCCCAAATGGAGCCTGTGTGCGAAAGAACGAGTTTTTTAGACCGAAAATGAAGTAGATATGCATGATACGGCGGACGGCGTATGGCAGACGGCTGACGGCGTATGGCAGACGGCGGACGGACATTGCATTTTTGGAATATACGCACCTTGATACGTATAAGGAAAAAATTTTGAGGGGGTGTTATAAAAATTTTTTATTGAGCGAATACATAGGCGTATTATTCACAGAATAATGAACCAAAATGCCATGTCCGCCCGCCTTCGGGGGTAAATTTTTTTTCCCCCGTAACATGAGCTTGTGAGGTATCGTTTTCCGTGCATTTTAGGACTAGACGACCGCATATGAAGTTATTTTGAAAAAAGAGTGAAGAATTGAAGGTGTAACGAAGGTTCAGCTCCCAATATTAATTTTTAATGCGTCAAAAAGCTGGGAAATTATCTGAAATCACCATAAATTTTTATAATAACACTAGAAGTAGTATCAAGAGGTGAATCAAGACAGTTAAAATGCAATATCAATGATCAAAGCTAATTTGTAAAATAAATAGGAGTCTAATTCATGTTTTTGAGAAACAATAAATAAACAGCTAACATTTCTGTAGGTATGTCCAATAGAATAATAAACCCATGTGACAAGGACTTCGCACCTTTTTTTTTGTACTTTTGACGTTAATTTCGTTTCCCCCAGTAATTTGCCTTCAGCTGTAAATGATACGGGTTTCCCGCCGCAAAAAAAGAAACAAAAATTTTACAAAAGTGAGTAGGTAACTCAATGTTATGCATATATTAGTAACCTGGGTGCTTCAAAGTAGAAAAAAACGTAAAGCGCTAAGAGAAAAAAAATCGTTCTTTTCCCGGGTTTCCTGCCACTACTGTCGCGAATATTTTCCAGACGATGTCGTTAGATAGTTTGTTTAATGGTATCGCGTTACATTTTTCTTAGTGAAAAATGTAACCCCCCCCCCCAGTAAAGCCATATCGATGTCAACAGTCTGGAGACTGTTTTTCTACTTTGAAGCACCGTACTCTATAAAAGATGATGCCAAGTCCAAGTTTCATCGATTTCAAGAAAATTTTTCGTTGGTTACCTACGATAAATAAGTAAGCGAAAATTATGAAATTACGCAGAAAAATCTCCCTCGATGTGGGGGCAGTATTCTTAAAATACTTGAATAAATAAATAGGCATAACCGCATAGACATAAAATAGTTTGAGAAGTTATCAACGTAGCTGATGACAAAAAGGGTAATAAAATAAATGGTATGATGTACCAATTACTGCTAAAATTGGTGGAAATATGTGAAGAATTCCATTATATTCCCTTACTGTATTTCGTTTTCGGAGAAACAGTTTTTGGCTTAATGAGAGAAGTTTCAGGTTTGAAAATTTCAACAGATATGTACTGGAAGAAATATAAATTAATCCTTTAAATGAGAAATTGCCTCGAAATGCTTTGCAGTTGAGGATATTTTTCTACGTAGCTTCCTACTAATGCAATTCAAGCTACGGCTAATCGCATACCTTTAACGGTAGCTGTGATCATGCTTTGGGACTCATAACCCATAATGTTTCTGCTCAATGTCTCTCATTTCTCCCAATTCATTTCTATATCAATCTTGAATTTGGACCGTATTTATAGAAGATTCTATTAATAATTCGTTACCCTAACTAAGGGCCCTTACTGTTCTAATGTTGGAAAATACAATTGGCAACCGGCGATAAAGCCGTTCTCTGTCCTGCCAGGTTCATTATCACTACTAAATTATCAAGAGATGGTGTTTCCGCTTGAAGAACAAAGCAACATCTCTGACAGATCTACAGTTATTCGAGTTGAGTGCACTTTACTTGAACGAATAGTTCGTATCAGCGGCTGTGTTCTAGAACCATGTTCCAGACAACAACAGGTCGTTACTTAAAGCTCACGAATCAGCATTGGATTGTTTTCCTAGATCGAAAAAAGTTGCTTAGAGAACTGCGAAATTTATACTCAAGGTTTAATTCGGGAGACCGATATCATAGACTTTTCACAAATACGTGTATGTAATTTACCGGCTTTTTCCTCCTTTTTTAAAAAATAGCCCACCAGAATTTGCAGGTCCGAGTCAACAAGTAATGTTTCAGAAGGAGGCTGGTTTTAAAGTACCTAGGGACCATCAGGCATGGAGAAAATTACAGGAAAAGTAGTAGCTGTATAGGTACTTGAGTTTTTTGCAGACTGAGGCGGATTTTCATGTTAGTTACTTTGTAGAGCATGTTACACATCAAATGCTTTATCGATTCTGAAAAGCACTAATTTCGCAATAATAGCCTCAACTAATTACAAACTCTTTGTAATTTTGGGTGAAAACACATCATGTCAGACTATGCAACAAAATCAATGAGCTACTTCTAGAGAAAATCTCAAAATCTCAGAAACATACAAAATCTGATGCTACGGAATCTAGATTTATCGTGATAATAAAAGATCCGTGACTAGATTTTCACGGTCGTGCATATTAATCGTGCAACCTCTTCGTGACGTGAGCCATCAGCCATATCGTCTTGATTCGCTAGGTATCGTTTGGGAACGGAACAAGCAGCTAAGGAAGATCTAAAGCATAAGTTCACTCTTGGGGATCCACAACTACCATACAAAAACTTCGCTTTCATGTTCACTGATTGGGAAACATACAGATAGTGTGATGCCACAGGGTTAGAGCTTTCTAATTGTTTTAATTATGTGAGAAGGAGGCAGCCATAGGACAATAGGGGCGTACTGGCGCCAGTGAAACCTTTCCCTGGGTGGACTCACAGAATCAAGGTCTGCCGGATGACGCCGGGCGATCGGAGCCAACCGCGAAAGTGAAGGGAAGTTCAACACCGGAAGAGCCACCCGCGAACTGGGGATACGAATGCTTGAAACAGAAGGGACTGTCTGCAGTATCGCTCCATCCTCATTTTGGTTTATTATTTTCAATAATAAGCCTTTGAAATCGACCATGAACCCCCCCAATCAAAATATCATGGTTTACGTCCGGCCACCGTACGCCGTCCGTGGCTTTTTCTTTAGTTCCCACGAACCAAAATTAACGAAATTTGGTATACGGGTCCCGTTTGGGCTCTAGTTGGTCGTCGAAGCTCGGCGTTAATTTCACTCAACTCTGAGGGATGAAAAATAGGGGTTGAAATATCCAGAGTATCCCTATCTCGGAAAATTTCATTTTGAGGTATGGGTTTTCTCGCATTTTTAAACAGTTTTTTTCCTGAATTTTTGAGACCATCTGGAGCATTCTACGACGTCGCCATAAAATCGGTCCTAAAGAGCAGCGTGTATGCAGGCATCAAGCTGGGTTGAGGGCGCACATCACTTGTCACTCGCCGAGGCGGCCTTCGGAGTGGTCTAGGCGTCCGACTTTTACACTTAAAATCAGAGGTTCGAATCCCGGTTCCGGAACGGAATATTTTTCACTTCACATCAACAATTTCCCCTCAGAACTAACTACATTTGTGTTTCTTTTTGCCATTTCAGCTACTGCTTGAACATTCAACGCACTACATTAATTTGAGGTGACGAATAGGTACTAAAATACGAAGGGGCTGTGATCTAGACAGAAGGGTTATAACTACCTATACAGACAGCTGTGATCTGTAACAGAAGGGTGATCTATACAGGGAGCTGTGATCTGTAACAGAAGGGTGTTCTATACAAAATAATAAACCCTTGTGTAGCGATTTGCAGCGTTTTTAGATTCATTAACTTCAGATTCCCAACCAATCGATGTAGGTACAAGGAAAAACGCTGCAAATTATTACGCAAAGGTTTATTACTACGCAAAGATTTATTATTACGGTTTTCTGTGGCCAGTACCCTCGAGCTCCCCCACGGAAAGCCCTAAATCGAGTACTGGAGCCGGCACCGGAATTAAGAGTTACATGCGAACGCGCGGGATTCAATAATTCAATCATTAATTATTTCTAGTTAGTTATTCATGAAGCATAAGGTAAATGATAAACCGCTGTGTAATAATTTACCTGTATAGGTGCCCCTTCTACGTAGACAGTATAATAAACCGGTGTGTAATAATTTAACGTTGTGTAATAATGTACCCAATAATACTTCAACGTTTGTTCAAGTTGCGAAAGTCCAAAAGATCCAACATTTTTCAAATGAAAAAATGATATCACAAAACAACCAACTCGACTTCATACAGCCATCCTTGATTATAATCAGGTGCTCCCTAGCAATGATATATAATATATCTGAGCCGAATTTATACCGTTTGATTCACGATCATGTTGACGAAGCTTTTCGGTGCAAACTATGGATTCCAATATTTGGAAAATGTTGGATTCACTTTGGAAAAGCTATATATGGGAGCTATATTTGGAACCCATCTGTCATAGACTGTAACAAATAGGCAGCAAACCTGCAGTTCTAAACACCTTGGTATCACAGTTTAGGATGTCAAGCTACACTCAAGGTGGAAAATATAGATTACTATACATGGATAGGTGTGTTCATTTATTCCTAACTGTCCTTTGTTTTCTTTCGCTTACAGAATTACAGCTGCATCTAGACCACGAAAATCAAACTCCTACAAATTATTTTTTAAATCTCACGGTAGTAAGCTCAGATAAAAATTACTTGCTATTGGATCATTTCCGTGCCATCTTCGGCACCGTGAGGTCGCTTTTTGGAATCGCCTTGGCAACATAAATTAAACGGCGCGTAAACCCATGAATTCTCAAATAATGCAGTAAGTTCAAAAATTAGAGATACTTCTTTCTGGCGACTGACAGCGCCGCTCTTTGCCGTCGAAGTGAAACTTATCTACAAGTTTTGATGGCCAAACAGAAAGACCCTGAACATTTCACGAGACGATCGGAGGATTATTTTTCGCGGAACAGACACCGTGCCTCAACTACGAGTAGGTACACACTTGTACCTCCGTGAAATGATATACTACGAGTATTCACCCACTAATAACTTATCTATCCAAGTATCTCAAGTTTTAGAGGATAAAGCACCCTCACTGTCAGCAGAACTAGCCCCAAACCAACTGTCATGACCGCATGCGCAGTCTTACAATTTGATGAATGAGACGCAAAATCTCATTCGATTGGTTTGGAAGCGATTATTCAACATGATTATAAGTTTATACATAGCAATAAAAATAACTATGCACGTTTCATTTATAGATTGGGATTGTATGAGACCTCAGAATCAAGCGACCTCCTATCAATCAACCGAACCTGCCCATAACTATGATAACAAGGTCGAGTAGTAGAACGACTTCACGGCAATATTCGGAAGTGATGCTTAATGTTTTTGGCACCAGCAGAATAATGCGAATTCCGTACTACTCGTACTCGCCCCAAACCCATTAAATCCATATCATTCCATGATCACCTCAAGCTATTAGTTAAGTTGAATACTTAACCATATGTTTTCGACAAGTAGGTAACATCACGTTGTTTTCCGCGCTGAACGGTGTATGACTGCATGCCTTCCAGTTTTTACAGCGTGGCGTCATCGCAAAGGAATCTCGATCGATGAAAGCAGAAGGGCTACCCCTCACTCCAAATTCCATTCCTCTTCCTGGAAAAAGGTTCGACCCAGGTCGTCCTCTCAGGGAAGGGACCCGGTTTTTCGCTTCCCCCTAATTACGACGTGTACCGAACAGACCTGAAGACCATCTGCCTTCTGCCAAGAAACACAAGGCCTTAGAAGGGATTGATTCATCTTTCCCAACCCCAATAGGAAAACCAGAGATTTTTTCGAGGCTCACACCAGACCTGGGGTACGCCTTTCCCAACACTGCCCTCCACAATGGCGACACGGGTTGTTTATACAGTGCTGGCGCGTCAAGACGGCTTCTGGATTTACGAGTCTGTACACCCAGCTACGCCTCGTCCAGCACGTGTATCCGGCACGTCTTTTTGCATTTCCCTCCAAGCGGATTCACACATAAATGTAGGCATCTGGAAAATTATTTATGGCCACATAATGGTCTCAGAGTCCAGTCAGAACGGGACATAACGTACCCCCGCCATCGAAGCCCCCTACACGTTCCAAGCACCGCTCTCGAAGACAAGTGAAGCAAAAACGCTACTAAGCTATGGAGCGATGCCTCCTCGGAAACGTAACGTTAGCAGTTCTTTTGAGCTATCTACAATTCGCTGTGACAGAATATTAAAAGTAATTCGGAAAAGACCATACAAGTTACGGAGGAACCTCAATTTAAGCTCCTAGAAGGGTGGAGGGTAGGTAAAATCAGTTTCGAAAGATTAGGAACCCATTTGGACATATCCCGAAGTAATCGTGCTCGAGGCACTTGCAATATTATTAGCAAAATCGCTGTCAAACATAGTGTCTATATAGATACTAATATCTGGCCGACATCCACCATCGCCAGCAAAGATGGTTGACGATCGGAGATCTTCGAAACCCATACACCCGATGACCTATAATATTCTGAGGGTTATCTGAGCCCTGAGGCGCACAGCTGCGTGTTCAGATCGATTATGAATTAACGATTGTTACATGATTGCAACGGTCTTGAAACTCGCCTTCTCTACAATTCATAAAAAAGATATCAATCAAGGAATTCACTAGGATATGCTGAAATCACAGAAAATGTTTAAAGACGTTGGATCAAAAGCTTCGAGGGAATATGGGTTTTGACCACTTCCTCTAACCACTTTCAAACTTACGACAGATACCGACAAACCAAACAATAATTTTTAAACCAGACTGAAGGATAAACCGTCTGTTTCCACGAGCAATCAATCGTGCAATCTAAAACTGACTAGGTACATTGTACACTCATTGGCAATTAGTTTTCGTAGGTACCTAATTCAAGGATACTCCTAATAGAAAACAAAACCCACTTCATTTTAGAGTTTTTACCAATATCAGTAATCGGTGAGGAGCAACCAATGGTCGTCCAATTAGACAAAATGGTTAGGAACAGGATCTTCCTTGAGGATCTCAAATCATATCCCGGTATAGTTCATAATCCACGATATTACGTTACTTATCAATGTATCGACATATAAATATTCGTCAACAAGGTGCTTGCGTCTACACTGAATTTCGCGAACTCTATGTTGGAGGAAAAATGGGTTTTTTCAATTGAGTTTTGGATAAATAAAATAAAACTTTCATGAATATTAACACCGAAAAAAAAGCCGCGGCGTGGATGGGCGCACCTGGCTGTTAGAACCTGCCGCGACATAAATCAGCGGACCCTGATGTCTAATACTGACCTCGAGATGGCGACCAGCGCCGGCGAACCAGGAACCGCTACGGTTACGAAGTGACTAATAACGAGGCGCCAGGGAGATCGAGCATCAACTAAGAGAAGCACTGACTCGGAAATGTCTAGAAGCGTATTCGCACTGAGATTTATATCATTTACCAAAAAAACGACGAAACGTGATTCAAAAAAGAACCAACTTTTGAGAAAACCAAGGGTAAAGCCTAAAACTGAACTAAGGGAATACTTAGGTACTTCTACACCACTCCAAAGCCAATCCGGTATATCAGTTGTATGTAGAGAAGTACCTACAGGAATTACCCGAATGAAGTGCTTAGAATAATGAAGATACTTACAATCAAGAGGTTCAATGATTTAGAATAGTTAGTGAACTGATAGCCACGGTAACTGCACAGGAAAACCAATAAACATAGCATCTGGCAGCTATTAATCAGCACCTCGACACAAAAACGGTAAGAGGATCGACAAAAAAGATACCATCGAATGGCAATTTCCGTGCGTAGGATTTTTTTCATTTTTCGTCTAAGAATCGGATTTAGCACGAAAACACCCCACTGCCAATTTTCACCTCAAAACTCTGTGTAGCTTGGACAACAAACAGAAATGACGTCATTTCGCTTTCTTTCTACTAGTTTGTCTCCCGCTTTCAATAATCGGATACCTCTCATACAGCACCTTTTCGGAAAGCACTCGCTGAGACCATTTGCTTAGGAAAATAAAAGAAAACGTGTGAAATCGCGTAACCAAAATTTGGACAGGCACCACAAACGCCTCACGCTGTATTCGGTGCCGGCGTATTTGCACAATATTCAGCTCCATGTAGCATAATAGAAAATTGGCTGCGTGTTTCCCTTATGACAACATACCCGGGTAACTTTGCCTTGGTTGAGCGATACATACACTCAAATACATGAATATGCCGACAAACCCCGTATTTCAAGAATACAACAGCTGCCTTGATATAAAAATCAGTCGTTTCAAATAGAAATCGGTGGATGCAGGTGAAATGCTCTTGACGGATGACACTGCAATCCATGGATCACACAGAGGATGAGGTAGAAAAACCATTGGGTGATAATATTACATAAATAGGCAATCGTGTACCTACTGTTTAATCCAATAGTTCCAATCACCCCAGCTTACAATCTTGCCACCCAAAACAAACGAGACCTTCACTTGTTTTCATACGGCGGAGTCCTGACGGAAAAGATTGATGCGAAGTGACTCCATCATCATGCATTCTCATGTGTAAGCAAAATAATTTCAGAATGCCCTAAAAACCCATCTCCAGAATCTCAATCTATTCCAGGACCTTTCAAACGTTGAATCACAAGAACGGACGGTCGAGTGGGTTCCCCTTCAAGAAGGAAGAAGAGCGAGCGAGACGGAAAGACTATGGAAAGAGACAAAGCGATAGGTAGCGGAGGAGGGAGGATAGTGGATGTGGCCCGGAGAGCAGCAGACTCTCAATGGCGCCTCGTAATTGCCGAGACTGGCTCCTCGATCCCACCACACCACCAGACGCACTAAAAATACCCCACTTTTAACTCAGAAAAGGAGAATTTTTTTCATATGCCTTCTTTTTCAGTTTGGTTTTCTTACCCCAAAAAACCCAAAGGAATCCAGGGTTCAAAACCAAACCTCCCGGGTCCTTTGGTCTGCCACAGAGAACCCCGTTGTATTGCACCGATCTCGTTTCCTCGAGATCACTCTCACGAGTCTCCACTTCTTTTTCCTTCCACCTACTTCAAGGGTCTCCGGATGGCGCCTTGCGGTTTGAGTCGCGTGGTTTATCGATGTTGGTTCAGCTACACCCACCCCTACTGATGAGAAAGTTGTGCAGTCTTCATTAGTACTGCAGAACTTAATCTAGTCAACGGTAGATACAGGATAGGTAACTATGAAAGTTACCTAGGAGTCTCAGCTCATAGAGCAGCAGACAGACTGAATGATATTCGGCCCACTGACTGTCTGTCCATTGAATTGATGAGAATGAAAACGGTAAAATTCTTGAAGCCCGCTTTTTCAAAGATAACAATTCAAGAAGGTATCAGCCAGAAGAACATTACTAGCGAACAGCGCGGGCCACTATAGTGAATGTTACAAGATCGGCACATTTTGAAAGCACTTGCAGGTGTATCATTCTCACCGATTCAACTCAACTTCCCATTTCCACACCTGTCACCGACAAATTTGAGGTCGAGGAACCGTGTTCCTTAAAAATTAAAACAAGTCGCCAGGTGAGAATATTACACACCTTCTTGCAACAATTTAGGAATTGTTGCAAGGATTGTTGTTGTTGTTAGGAATTGTTGTTTTGGGGCCTAATTACACATGCCACCAATGAAATGCTCATAAATATTTTCGACGGTTGTACGAGTATTGGTGGTATGTGAAATTCATTCGCGTAAACGGGCGATGGCATAAGGAAACCGCCTTCGACATGTTCATCGGGTTATCTGGGGTTCGGGGAATGAGGTAAGGGGGTGCCAACAATTGCAAAAACCGGCTAGGATATACAAGATTTCTCCGAGAGCCAACAAACTGAGTTATCTGTCAAGCAATAAAAACAGAAGCAGATGGGAAAAAAAGCATTTTTTTCCTAGAGAAAAAGGATAAACAGAAAAAACTAATTAATGCCTCGCGAGGAGTAGTTGGAAGACAGATAAACATTCCGCGATTGGGTAATTTATTGAGGATGTTCAATAACGTTGACCCTGAAAGCAGGATTAGTTAGTGTAACAGCCAGAAGAACAACTGAATCGTTCGTACTGGATTATAAAACATAAAACCTTGAAACGGAAAATAATAAACCAAAAAAAGCTGCAAAATCTTTGTCACGTAGTTTTATTATTCTACTATTGGACATACACAAATTATGGCTATTTATATTGTTTCTTTCATGGGTAATAATATTGAAATAGCTATTTTTGACGATTCACCAATTTTGGCCCCAAAAACTCGAATTAGGCTCCTATGTTTGTCAAACTATCTTCGACCATTGATTTGTCATTTAACTGTCTTCAGTCACCCGTTAATACTACCACCTCCTGTGTTGTTATACACATATACACATTTCTGGTGATTACAGCCATTTTCACAGGTCCCACAAATGACCCACAAAAAATATTGAATTTTGAGATTTAAAACTTCGTTAGAACCTCAGTCCTTCATTCAGTCAAACAATCAATCAAACAAACAAAATCTCAATTCTTCAAAATTCATATTTGGTCTGCTCACCCTTAAAGAAAAAACGGAAAAAAAGGAAAATGATACAAGCCCAAGTTCACTAAAACCTCAAAAATACCTAATTCTGCACCAATTTTTCACCCATAACACCCCTGGCTGTTTTCCGATCGGGCTGCCGAGATAGGGGCACAATGGGCCCAAATGGAGCTTGTGTGCGAAAGAACGATTTTTCTAAGACCGAAAATTAAGGTACAATGGTATCGATGACACGGCGGGCGGACATTTTTTGAAACGCGAAAGAATTCTGAATGGGTGTTGAAAAAAATGTCCGAAACCTAATACATAGGTAGGTGTATTTATTCCAGAGTATAATAAACCAATACGAATTCCGCAATTAGTGCGGAATGCATGCAAGAATGTAGTTCTTATGGGAAAACAAAACGAGAGTGACAACATAGGTACAAACAATATACTGAACATCCTGAAGCTCAAGAAGATAATGGTGAACGAAAGTAAATCAACTTATCAACGTGTAAATACTTAAGCAATACATTCATCGCGAGTTGAACAATTCGTGAATGGAACAATTCAATAACTGCATGGTATTCCCCAAAAGCCTGGTCAATGGACAACGCGAAAGGTTTTCAAGAACACAATGGCCACGACTGGTTATTGATGAGAAAAAATACTTCGAAAGGATTGTGTTCGGCGACTGCACGGACAACAACATAATATAGGTAAGGAAAGCAGGTATGAGGGGCATAACCGACATTCTTCTGGAATTCTCCTAGGCAGGTGCGCACATTTTTATACTATCTTCCTGGGTGCACATACCTGAGCGAGGCTATTCATATATTATACATGAAGCAGGAGACTGCAAGATGTTGGTAAAATATGTAGATGCTGAAATGAAATGAGCAGCAAGATTGCAAGTCAACTCGAGTTACGCTCGAGCAGGAATTAAGGACGGATTACGGTGAATACTGGAAATTTAGTGCAATAAATAATAATGCAAATATTTACCAGAAAAGGGTGGCACTCATTAAACATGCTTGTTACGCGACGGCTGAGAGGGTTTAATTTCACATAGGTTTTTATATTAGTTACAATATGTGGAATCCTCTACGTGGTAATTAAGTTTGAAACGGAAATTAGAGAAGGCCCGACTGTGTTATGTTAGTGTCAACCAGTGCCGGGAGGCCATCGTGATAGGAAGGTTAGCAACAGGTTAGATCGATCTCAGTGGCGCCACACAACTTGCATAACAACAAAGTCACGTTGTGAGTGGATATTGGAAACTGAAGTGGCTCTTGGAAATTTAGAGTAGTTGGAGAAGTAGACGACTTATTATATGTGAAGGGAAAAAAAGGAAAAACTGTGAACTCACTCGTCTTCCCTAGAATACTGAGTTTACAGATTGATATAACTGTTGGTTCATCTTTTGGTGTAGGTATACACTGAAGTGTAATAACACTGCATTCAAACTGAAGTAGCTCATATTATGCTACACTGCCTAGTTTTAAATCAATCATCACGTTCCAATACAGTTAAGGGTGGCTTTTAACAGTTCAATAAAATCCAAGAAGTACAGTAATGTACACGATAAAACAAAAGTGACGATCGAGGTGTTCAAGCACACAAGAATAAGTTAAAATGTATTCTACACTGCCTTTCAAACAATTCAACCAAAAAGCCAGACATGGTTTGACAGCTCGATGCAATGATCAATTACCAACAATAACAACTTGAATTATTTTTGGATGATGAGTTTGCGTCATCAAAGGACAATTGGATAAGAAAGAATGAATCTTCGGCCGAATGTACTTTAAGAAATGGAACTTTTGATTCTATCGCATCTACCAAATCAAACCCAGATGTCTACCTCAAAAATGTCCCAAATGTCAAAAATATCATAATGCAGACCAGCTGCTAGGCCAAGAAGTGCAAGCTCGAAAATGTTTCTGTTCAGCAGCATATCATAATGTCACAACCACTCAAAAAGCCAAGTTGGGACAATATTTCAGAGGTCAGATGCTGCTGAGCAACAGGTTTGAAACAGCGTAACAGGCACTTCAAGCACGTTTCGACCAGATATTCATCTGCAGAGCTTCAAAAAATGGCAACCATAAGCGTCAGTAGAGGTTTTAGTTTAAAAAAACGATTCTTACCTAATGGGAGGAAAACGTGGAAGCACTCTACAGAAAACAGGGAAGGTCGGTGCATATATCGTTCGTCGTCTCGCATATTCTACCAGATCTACTGAGGACGTAATCAAGAGTCTACAAACCCTCCGGGAATGTACGGGTAGAATATTTAGGAGATGTGACAAGAAAAAATAAATATGATAACAAGATTTAATCAGTCCAACCGTTGAACAGTTTTTTTCGTATTATTGTACTATGGTTTTACTATTAGCTATTTTTTCGTATTATATTTTATCTTTTTATGTATTATACTAACATGGCCAATCCAGGGAATGTTTTGACAGTCAGATGTTGTGTTGTAGTCGGTGTTTTGTACTGCCAGATGATAACTACCTAACCAGCTAGTAGTGTTATCAAGTAGGCAGGTGGGTTGTGTGCATGCAAGGCGGAACAGTACAGCCCAAACCGGTGAAATGAAAAACGACTTCTCTAAGGATTTCAGGAAAGCTCTGTCTGAACTTACCGGGACTGCACATCCTGCTCCAGTGGTAGGGGTTGCAGCAGACGCTGCCCCCGGTGCCGGACTTGCAGCAAGGAAGCCGCTTCAGCTCCCGCTCGCTTTCCAGGTCCGACCACCGATAGAGCTGACAGGTGATGAGGTGAGCTGGGCCGTCGAGAACGCAGGTGACATCCTCCAGGAGGATGCATCCTGGAGACCCGTCTCTCTCCTCGACCGCCGTGAGGAGCATGTCCAGATGGACCTCGTCCAACCTTTTGAACAACTTCCGATGTATCACCTCTCTGGACGTCCCTTCATTCCCCAAACGAGCTTTTAGAAGCCGCTTAGTGAAGCCGTTCCGACGCCTCCGGAACATCAACATGTGCCACCGGAGAGCCGTCCCCGGCACAGGACATTTGGTCCACAGGCGAAGAACACTTCCAATTTCTCCCCCGTTCCGTCGTTTTATGAAGACACCTTCCGAAATGAACCCTCCGAAAACTTCCTTGGTTGTCACACTTCACTCCGCGGTATCCAGCACTGTCGAAACACCGAGAAAACACATGATAAAAAACCGAATGAACCACAACTTAAAGCATTTACATTTGAAACGAGAGTTGGAACTAAAATGAAAGTGTTAAACAAAAATAAAAGGAGAGACCCAAGCAATCACGTTGGGAGCATGAGGGCAACTGACTCGTTATCGTTATTGTTCGGCAAGTGGTGGGAGCTTGTCGGTCAGCCATGATGGCTTTCGGGCGCAGAGCAACCTTTCGGAGTTTGTTGGAACTAAGGCCTTGTGTGCTTCCCGCCTGAAATGGAAACACTCAACCCGCCCGTTTACGAATGTTAGGACGAGCAGTATTCGACAGTGTTTGACGAAACAAGTAGGTAAGAACCAGAAAAATACTAAATAGGTAGGTACTGGAAGAAAAATTTCATCCTCAGTCGCGCATCTGAGATCTCTGCCTCCTTGATTACTAGGTAAGTACATAACTATCTAACTTGTACCTACTTATCATCTACCAAAACAAAAAGCAAAATACCTACCTTCCCTTATAGCTACCACCAAAACGGAAAATGAAGATACCGCAGGCTAATATAAAAAAAAAAAACGCTGCAAAGTCCTTGTCACATGGGTTTATTATCCTACTGGACACCTACAGAAAAAATTTTGGCTGTTCATTTTTGTTTCTTTCATGTGAAACAATTTAAATAGCTATTTTTGATGGTTTCCACAAATTTTGGCCCTCAAAACAGGAATTAGGTACGCTCCTTTTTTTTTCAATTTATCTTTGACCAGTGGTAGTGCCACTTAATCGTCTTGATCCACATGTTGAAACTTTTTCTAGTGTTATTATACAAACTGACTGTGATTTCAGACGATTTCCCAGGTTTTTGACTCATGAAAAATCAATTTTGGGAGCTGAACATTTGGTAGAACCTCGGTTTTCCACTCTTTGGTCAAAATCGACTTCGTGTTCAGTCTTCTTGTCCCAAAAACATGGAAAACGATACCTCAAAAGCTCATGTTACCAACATGTTGCTATAACGCAAAAAGTACCTATTTTCACACACATTTTCACTCATAACACCCCTGGGTATATTTCGATAGGGCTGAAAAGTTTCGGGACACAACTAGGGCCCAAATGGAGCATGTGTGCGAAAGAACGAATTTTTTAGACCAAAAATGAAGCCGGAACACGTGATACGTGATACGGGGTACGGCGGACGGCGTATGGCGGACGGACATTGCATTTTTTGAATCTACGCACCTTGAAACGGAAAAGAAAAAAGTGTTGTTACAAAAATTGTTTGCTGAGCGAATACATAGGTGTATTATTCACAGAATAATAAACCAAAAGCAAAATACCTACCTTCCCTTATAGTATCATCAAAACGGAAAATGAAGATACCGCTGGCTAATATAAAAAAAATGTAAAAGTAGTTAACAGCAAAGCACATAAATATGGTTTTTCAGGATGTTTATAAATTATTTATTTATTTATTTTTCATGAGACCAATTTCATGTGTCCATTTGGAAGTTGTATTGACCCACTTTATTCTTTACCTACTTCGAGCATTATGCGTACAAGCGTAATACTATAGAAATAATGCATTTGTTTAATTTTTTGTAGGGATGATTGTCAGCCTATTTTGACCACCACTGTCCTAAATAATGCAGGTTGTTAGGTACTGTCTTACCTAAATACCTACCTGCGCCGCTAGTAGAATTCGATAGCCATATGTCAGTCTGTCAGGTGTGCTACCTACCTATCTTCGTCTGAGGATGAACGCACTTGGAAGTCCAACACGTTGCACAATGAGACAGTATGCAGTAGGTAATTACTTATGAATGGAAATGATTTTCTGTTTTTGACCACCCCCAACACCACCATCCTCGGCTGACTAATATTATATTATTTTAATGTTATAGCATCAATAATGTTAGGCATTTCTATATAAGTTTGCTCCAGATCAAGGTGATGGGTATAAATTGGCTCCAGGTCAAGGTTAAATGGGTATATACTATTATTATACCATACAAGATGGTGATCCAAAATTTGAATTTTGAAATCAATCAATAACTGACACCCAAAGTTACTAGTAGTTTCTAATACGTATCTAGAAAGTGAAAAGACGCTAGGTACAAATCTGATCACGATTACTTAAGGTTATGTAGGTACACTCTAACTGTTCCTATTCAAATAGGCTTGTCAGGAAACCAATAGGTATCGCATACCTTATATGACTAACAATAGAGATATCCCGATTTTAAATTTGCACTCCAGGGATAGCCTCAACTCAACCGTGATGCTATTTTTGCAGGAATGTCGTGGTGCGGCTGGTTTGCCTTCGACCTGCTCATTATGGTATACTGGTTACCTATTCCGCAGTTTTAGTCGAGAGTCTTCAAGAGAGGTTTCAGAGATGAACACAATACCTATTAAGTAGTAATGATGATGGAATATTATATTTATCTTAAAAACTGAGGAAGATGCATTTGAAAATATGCGAAAACCGTACCAACCAAAGTATCCTCAGTTTACGGTATTTTTATTTATTTAAAAAAAAAACGGACGGTAGACCTACGGTTCTACAGTCAGATCATTTTTTAATAAAGATTAACGTCTGTTTCAAAAGTTGAAAACGTTTTTGTTTCACCTCCCGTCAATTTCCTAATGTTATTAGGTTTTGAGTTTTCTCTCACTTTACTTATATCTGCAGGCATAACGAAACTATTTTTCTAGCCTCTTTATCTATCGTTTTGTGACGCTCGCAACCACCATAGTCACGTGACGCTCGCAACCAACATAGTAACGTGATGTAATTTCGATGGTACAATTTCTTGTGCCATGAAGTGACGCTCGATCGTGATGTGACGCTCGTGACGTTCGGAAAACAAATGGAAATGTCCTGTTAATCATTATTAAATGATAATATTAAATGATAAAATGAAAGTATACTAAGAATTTTGGTACCAACCGCACTGTCCTACGACAAGTAGTTCATGATCCATAGGTTTTAGACATTTCCTGCACTAGTGACGTCACACCAGGCAAGGGGGTCCCGCCCACGTGGGCGGGGTGCAATGACGTCACTGGTGACGAAATTGTGAAAAATCATGGTATAAAAATTAATTATCGTAAGAAAATGCAGTTGGTGTCAACATTCTTAGGATGGAATCTACTTTCATTTAAAAAAAATTAAATTAAATTAAATTTAAAAATAATAATAAATTAATAAATAAATAAATTGAAAGCGTGGGTAACGTTCATTGTCTTGGAGAACTGGTATTCACACACCTATTTCACTCTAGGGTTCCGCGAAGTTGACTGGTACTCCCAGAGAATTATACACCTACCTACCTATCGCCCCGTTTTGATCCACTGCCAAAATTTTCTTAGTTCTTTGGACAGGATTACAAACAAATCTTCTGGAACGGAAAAGATTCAACTACTCGTATTATATGCAATTCAGATTGAGGGGGGGGCTCAGTCTCTGACGTGCATCCCAAGCACGTGATTGTCCAAAACGGGCTTGCAATAAAAAGGAGAGACGTCAGGGACATCTGGGCACCGCGGACGGCGCCAGCTTGTTAGCACTCGAAAGTTAACTTCATTTTCACACGTCTACAACTCAATTGAGCGCCGCCGGCGCCGTCGTTTTGCATTGTGGATTGTGCCAACGTTGAGTAGGTACCTATAAAAGAACGTCGTCCCTGTGTTTAATGTGTGTGCCGCTTTTCTTTGTTGCCATCCCGTTATAAATACTTGGTTAAACAATCACCGTGGCATTAATTTATTCATGAATCAATGCCTATTGCGTAGTACCGACATTATGCCTAGCTTTGGAGTCCTCCAAAATAAGCAATCCAAGGAGATTTTAGAAAGTAAACTCTTGAAGCACAGTTGAAACGTCCAATTACCTACGTGAACCAAAATTCACATACTCTCGCAAAAAAGACGAACAAAATTTACAAAAAAAAAAAATCTCCGCTACACGGAAAAATGAATCATGGATATTTTTTTGGTTCGTACATCTACTTAAATATTTGTATCATGGTTGTACAAATCCGGAGAGGCAGTTATTTATGAAAAGAACACACGACTGACTCAATTCGGTCAAAAAGAAGGAGTGGCGACTTTCAATTCTACAGAGGCCCCATTTCAATCTCAGCCCCGTAGGTCAAGTAGGAAAGAAATTAGCTTCTGGGCTCACTCAGCTGATTAGGGAGGGTCCTCACCTCGTCATTCTCAGCAGTCCTACAGTTGCTGCATTTCGAAACAGGAAAGAAATTAGCTTCTGGGGAATTACAAAGTTACATTGTCGCAAATCTCGGATTGTCCCCCAGCCCAAAAACATACATATCCATGTTGAAACAATTTTTGTTGCATGTACAGATGACACTTTATATTACTAGCACGCATCAACCTAGCACATTTATAACAACCGTACACATAGGCGTGTTTTATGTCATCACAACATCTAATAAACTCTAATGATTCGTTAATAACTTAGCAAAATTCATCAAACCAATATTAGAGAAGGACTTTAGCGGTTCAATACAATCATATATCGCTCTCAAATATTTGTAATGCGTTGGTGGCCAATCAGAGAGCAGACAGTTAAATAACAACAGGTATCCAGGCAATATCTCAAACCAGCTACCTAACATTATTCCAATAGGTAATTAGGTGTCGTTCTCACTTTTACGACGGGGAGTGGTATTGAGTAACAAGTTAACAGGATTCTTTGAACAGTTGAGTACATACCTGCGGCTTCAACAACTGTGATTATTTCTAAGGCTGATTAGGTGTGTGTAGGTACAATGAATTTAAAAAAATGACTTCATACACAGATATGGATCTTGGGAACAATACCTACGTTGAAACGAATTTTATGAACGTTTCATGGTAATGAGTTTGTATAGTTATTTTGGTTTATTATTTTCAATAAAGAACCTTTGGAATCGAGCATGAAGAAAAAAAAAGTTTAACCCCCCCCCCCCCCCCTCAAAATTTGATTGTTTCCGTTTCAAGGTATGTAGTACTTATCCAAAAATGCAATAAAAAACGCTGCATATTATTACACAAAGGTCTATTATTTACCTGTATAGACGCCCCTTCGGCTTAGATCACTGTTTTCTGTGGTCAATACCCTCGAGCTCCACCCAGGAAAGCCTTAAATTGAGTACTGGAGTCGGCCCAGGAAATAAAGTTTCATATAAATGCGCAGGATTCAATCATTCAATAATTAATTATTTGTTGTTATTCATGAAGCATAAGGTAAATAATAAGCCGTTGTGTAAGAAATAATAAACGTTATAATTTACCTGTATAGATGCCCCTTCTGCGTAGATCACTGTTTTCTGTGGTCAATACCTACCCTCGAGCTCCCCCCCAGGAAAGCCCTAAATCGAGTACTGCAGCCGGCCCAGGAATTACAGGTTCATAAAAATGCGCGGGATTCAATCATTAAATCATTAATTATCTGTTGTTATTCATGAATCGTAACGTACAATAAACTGTTGTGTGATGAACCGTTGTGTAATAATTTCCCTTTATACGTACCCCATCTGCGTAGACCACTGTTTTCTGCCCTCGTGCTCCCCCCAGGAAAGTCCTAAATCGAGTACTGAAGCCGGCCTGTGAATTATAGTTGCATAAAATGCGCAGTGATACACATTTGTGTAATAACTTGCAGCGTAGTAGTTATCTCTGATTTGGTACATAGTTAGGTACCTACCTCAAAAAAATTCTTAGAATTTTCAACAAAAATCTCTAAATCAACAGCAGAACCAAACGGAAGAGATTAAAAATTACTAAAAATTATTATGATTTGAATGATTTTTTACTAAAGTGGCTATATGAATACACGACGGGTTACTCCTAGGTATCGTTCCGCCATAACATGCAAAACGGTAATGCAAAATAGTAATGAATAATAGGGATTAAACTATGATAATGTACCAGGTGTACCTACCTGGTTTAAGATTAACGCATCAACATTCTTTCTTCGTTGTTTTCCATAACTGAACATACATTGTTTCTCTATTTGCAGTCAGTTCGCTGGCATATTTGTATAACCGCGAAATTTCAAATAAATAAAACAAAATAAATTAAATAAACATTTCAGTTGGTTAGTTTTGAATGAAACTGGTATTCGCATTATTGTATAGCGGGTGGTCGAATTCATTGAATAAATTACGTTTTTGGAGGCCTCCTGATATTTTTTATTTAACCAAGTAAAACCCCACCGAACTTGATTCGTTGGGGAGGGTGAAACAAGAAGATTAGTCATTCGGAATCTACTTGGGGGGAGCCCCAAGAATGTTCTTGTGGTCGGCTACCTGGAAAGAACAAACCCCTGGACCGCCCCGGTCCATTCATTCGGAGTCCCATACTGTAACTTGAGCCCTTGAGTGGACCATCCACGAGGTAGAAATAGCCCGAACCTCCCACGAAGATGATGTATGGGCAACTCATCTCGGCACTACTCCGCGTTTTGAACTTGAGTAAATTATAATAATTGAAAAATAAAAATATCATACCTAATATATAAAAAATTAAGAAAAAGATTTTTCCTTAGTGTTAATGGTCTATCTGTGGTTTCCACTTACCTGTAAAGTACCTAGCTTTTGCAGGATAGAGATTTAGAGGCAGATTCATTACAAATTACAATTGAAGGATGCAACGTCTACAGAGGGATATGGTGCATTGCGCGCATAAAGCTAAAGATACATCTTCAGGCGAAATGAGTTTATAGTATTTTTCTAGTAAGACGAAGCTTCTTTCAAGGATAATACTTGCTGCTGTGCTGGATGCAGGAACCTGCAAGTGTGATAAAAATCTGCTGAATATTCAGTGCCCGAAAAGCTAAATGAATAAGAGCTGAATATATATTAGCTGGACAAAATAAAAATTACTGGATGCACTTGGGTTCTCCGCAGCTCAACAACAATCAAATAAACTATATCACCTCTTTGATAGATTCTGGAGTATCCTACAAATATGGTATCCCCCCGCCCACCATAGTTTTGGTTATCTAGGAGTGTGATGGTTATCTAGGAATCAAAAAAAGACATCACTGCATCACTTTCTTGTACCGCAGTTGAGCTGATTGAGTCAAACGCTATTGACCTGAAGTTGGAACACTCGAAAAGATTGAGTTTCAACACCCGGCGGTCTACAGGAAATGTCGAGCTGATGACGCAAATACCATGTTTTCGGTTTTTTTTGGACAATCACCAAATACAAGATCAAATCGAAAAACGCTGCAAATCCCTGCACAACGGTTTATTATTTTGTACAGAATACCCTTCTTTTACAGATCACAGCTCTCGGTATAGATAACCCGTCTATATAATATGTACTAGTCTATACATATTAAGTAGATCGCAGACCCTCCCTAGGTTAGTACCTAACCCCGTACTCGTTACTAGGACCTACCTAAATCACGAGTTAAATGTTGCTAAAATAATTCTTTCGATGACAAACAGTAGGCAACTATAATGGCGAAAAGAAACGCAAATAATGAAGTTCTGAAGGAAAATTGTTGATGTGGAGTGAAATAGATGCCCCTTCTGCGTAGATCACTGTTTTCTGTGGTCAGTACCTACCCTCTGGTCAAGTATAACGAACCGTTGTGTAATAACTTGCCCATCAACAATACTTCAACGGTTGGTCAAAAGTACCGATCAACAAAATCCAGCCCCTTCTTGGTAGATGAACCGTTGTGTAATAATTTACCGTTATGTAATAATTTACCGTTGTCTAATCATTTGTCGTTGTGTAATAATTTACCGTTGTGTAATAATTTACCCATCAATAATACTTCAAAGTTTGTTCAAGTTTCACATGTACCTACCAACAAAATCCAGCCCCTTCTTGGTAGATGAACCGTTGTGTAATAATTTACCGTTGTGTAATAATTTACCTTTATGTAATAATTTACCGTTGTGTAATAATTTCCCGTTGTGTAATAATTTTCCGTTGTGTAATAATTTACCGTTGTGTAATAATTTACCCATCAATAATACTTCAAAGTTTGTTCAAGTTTCACAAGTACCTACCAACAAAATCCAATAGTCCATCACTTATCAAATGAAATAATATCGCGCAACAACTAACTCGACTTCATACAGGCATCCTTGATTATAATCAGGTGCTCCTTAGTGATGAAATCCCGGCCAAATTTATACAGTTTGTTTCACGATCGTGTTGACGAGGCTTTTTGGTGCACACGAACGGCTGGACGAACGATGCTCCGGGTGTTCACAAAAAATTGTTTAGCTCAAGACAAATTTAATATCGCAAAAAAACCATACCCTTCAATCGAAAGTTTTCGAGCTACGGCGTTCTGAAAATTTCAACCCCTATTTTGAACCCCTTAGAGGTGACTGATAGTAACGTCGAGCTTCGAGGACCAACTAGACCCCGAACGGAACCTATAACCCGAATTTCATCAATTTTTATTCATCGTAACTAAGAAAAGTGGCCCGTACGGCGTACGGCGGACAGACAGAAACATTTTTATTGCATTTTCGGATTCTACGTACCTTGAAACGTAAGCCATCAAATTTTGAGGGGGGGGAAGAATTTTTTTTCTTGCTCGATTCCAATGGTTCATTATTGAAAATAATAAACCAAAAATTATTGAAAACGTTGTAGGAAATTGAATTCTGCTTCGTATGCGACCAAGTTGAGTTGCAAGTTCTTTAGATTTTTAAATATTTTCATAAATTGTAAGAGTTTCATAAACCTATGGCCTGTATGACGTTTTTAAGGTGATTCCGAACTTGAGGCTTTTTGAGACCACCCGGAACATTGTAGTCCAGCCGTTCGTACAGTTGCAGGTGTACGTATTCACAGCCGGTCGTTCCCCGAAGTTTGAACCGAAAAGCTTCGTCACCATGAGTTTGTTGTTGGGCCCCTATGAATTACAGAACGATCGGATCATTGGTACGGTTACTGCGCTTGCGCAAACGCGTATCCGAGTACCTACTCAATTTCTCCTGAACAAATGGCCCGATTTTATTCAAATTCGGTCATTAATTGGTGTGTAGCTCCTAGATGGTCCCACATGAATTACAGAACGATAGGTAGGATCATTTGTGTGAACACTGCAAATGCGCAATCCGCGCTAGGTAATCAATTTCTTACGGACAGTGACCCGATTTTGCTCAAATTTGGTGGGTAGTTGGGGTTTAGCTTCTGGATAGTCCTCTTTTAATTCCAAAACGTTTACGTTTTACGTTTACTAGACTTCCGGCTTTCCTGAGGGAAGCACGTGGGCAGGCAACGGAAAACAGTCATTACGCAGAAGGGGTATCTATAAGTACGGGAAAATAATAAACCGTTGTGTAATCATTAGCGGCGTTTTTCTAATATCGACAAGTTCATATTTTCGATTTCGATACGGAAACGGACAAGGACGAATTAAGAAAAACTGGCGTGTTCACGGAGCCGTGGATGAAGGAAGGAATAAATAATCGTGCGAATGGAGAAGTGGCGCCAGCGTTTTCACCCGACAGTCAAACAAACAGATAACCGGCGACCCGGCGAACGCTTCCAGCGTCTGGTTGAGCGATAATTGTTTTCCACCTGCTTGGCCTCGGGTCCCGATGGCGCCCGCTCCTCGTTTTCCTCCTTAACTTGGTAATTGCTTCATTTCCGCGGAGACAGAATGAAATTTCAGGCTGATGGGCAATCGCCTATTGTCGAGGAAGGACGCGGGCCGAGGCGGCGACCCGCATCCGACACTCCGCCCGACTCCTTTAGTTCATCTTGTCGGCTAAGAACTAAACTACCACAGGGAACAAATAGGCCTTCGACAATTTGGACTCTCCGCACAAATATTTTGAGAGTTTGCGCAACCAAAAGTGTGTTACGTAAACGAGTACCTAGGTACGTTAAAAAAATTAAAAAAAAAACGCTTGTCACATGGGTTTATGATTCTATTGGACATACCTACAGAGATGCTGGCTGTTCATTTATTGTTACTTTCATGTAAAATAATTGAAATAGCTATTTCTGGTGGTAGGTAGTGCAATTTAATCGTGTTGATCCACGTGTTGAAACTTTTCCTAGTGCTATTCTACAAATTGATGGCGATTTCATATGATTTTGCAGGTTTTTGACTCATAAAAAATCAATTTTGGGCGCTGAACATCTGGTACAACCTCAATTTTCCACTCCTTGGTCACAATCGACTTCATATTCGGTCTTCTCGTCCACAAAAACATAGAAAACGATACCTCAAAAGCTCATTTTACTAACATGTTACTAAAACACACAAAAAGTACCTATTTTTGTGCACATTTTCACTCATGACATCCCTGGTATATTCCGATCGGGCTGAAAAGTTTCGAGACACAACTAGGGCCCAAATAGAGCCTGTGTGCGAAAGAACGAATTTTTTAGACCGAAAATGAGGCCGGTACACGTGATACGGCGTACGGCGGACGGACATTGCATTTTGGTTTATTATTCTGTGAATAATACACCTATGTATTCGCTCAGCAAAAAAATTTTATAACACCCCCGAAAACTTTTTTCCTTTCCGTTTCAAGGTGCGTAGATTCCAAAAATGCAATGTCCGTCCGCCGTACGCCGTATCACGTGTACCGGCTTAATTTTCGGTCTAAAAAAGTCGTTCTTTCGCACACATGCTCGATTTGGGCCCTAGTTGTGTCCCGAAACTTTTCAGCCCGATCGGAATATACCCAGGGGTGTTATGAGTGAAAATGTGTGTAAAAATAGGTACTTTTTGCGTTTTAGCAACATGTTGGTAACATGAGCTTCAGGTATCGTTTTCCATGTTTTTGGGGACGAGGAGACCGAATATGAAGTCGATTTTGACCAAAGAGTGGAATATTGAGTTCTACCAAATGTTCAGGTCCCAAAATTGATTTTTTATGAGTGAAAAACCTGGGAAATCGTCTGAAATCACCACAAATTTGTATAATAACACTAGAAGTAGTATCAACACTTGGATCAAGAAAATTAAATGGCACTACCAATGATCACAGATAATTTTAAAAAAAAGGAGCGTACCTAATTTGTGTTTTAGGGGCCAAAATTAATGGAAACCATCAGAAATAGCTATTTCGATTATTACGCATGAAAGAAACAATAAATGAACAGCCAACATTTCTGTAGGTATGCCTAATAGAATAATAAACCCATGTGACAAGGACTTTGCAGCGTTTTTGGAATCTACGTACCTTGAAACGGAAAAGAAAAAATTTTGAGGGGGTGTTATAAAAATTTTTGCTGAGCGAATACATAGGTGTATTATTCACAGAATAATAAACCAAAATAAAATTCCAGTCATGCAGCATGGCTGTACGAGCGAATTTTCAAAGAAATATTCGTGCTATTTTGTAAAAAGATGATACAGCCAGAAACCATACCACTTTTCGTTAAACTACATTATTTTTTCCGCGATTTTAACCATTTTACCGATTTTTGAACTTTATAAAGTCAAATTTGACCCGGTATTTTTTTGGGAAAAATATTTTCATCATCGAACAACACCAATAATTTCCCTCAACACCAATTTCTGATACCCAAAAAATCCCCATTTGACCCCTATTCTGTATGAAAAACAACTGAAATGGTATTTTTCTGCCTTTACTCCACCCTTCCATACCACTTTCAGTGGTTTTATATAAACTGTTCGCAATTTTAGCCGTTTTTACCGATTTTTGACCCTTAAAACTCAAATTTGAGCCCCTTAAATTTTTTAAAAATCGCTCATCTTCGAACTATTGCTTTTTTTGGCAATACAAACATTCTGGCGAAATTTGGAATTTTTATCATGTACCCAAGGTCAGATATCGTCTGGATTGACACATAAATATATTGTCGTGATTTACTGTCCCAACGTTGCGTCAATTTATTTAGCCATTATCAAAGGCTACAACAGAAATATAAAAAATTCGGATGTCTCTAACTTATGGTGCCTAGTGGCAAAGATCTTAGGGTTCAGGTGACCTGTGAGTTTGTTAAACCAAAAAAAAAAAAAAAAAAAAAAATGCACAATTTACGGCACAGTCTATGCTTAGAAAGTTTAATAAATCGTTCGGAAATTTATTCGAGGAAGTGAATAAATCGTTTCTGCACAACTTGCTGCTTTGGCTTACAGTACGCAACTGAAGAGTTGGGCGGCTTACATCAAGGGTTTGCAGGCCTAACGGTACATGCCAGCAAAGGACTAGTTGCTAGTAGAAGGGGTTCTAGGGGTGGTTTACAGGGGTTCTTCTCGGGTTTTCCTTAAAAATTGCATGATTAGCATTACTATAAACCTTACTTAAATTGTTTACATCTGATCTCTTATTCACAACAGATTCCCTATTCCTTTCTATTAAAATCATTTCCCTAATATCAAGTTTAGATTCATCCCTCTCATACCCTACGATTTTAGTGTCTTCAAATCTGAATGTTTGGCCTTCCCTTCTAGCATGAGTTCTAAGAGCAGTTGAGTCGGCAGAATATGGTTGTGTAATGAGGGTGTTGACGCTGTTTTTACGAGTGTTCAATATAATTTTTAGGTGAGAGTGTGTGTGGCCTATGTATAATTTCCCACATTGGCAAGGGATTTGATAAAGCAAGTCGGATTTCATGGGAACTGGTACTGGGTCTTTATTTTTAGAAAAATGAAGCTTGTCTAGGGTGGAGTAATTTTTGAAAGCAATTTTGGCCGAATCATTCGTTGCAGATAAAATTTTGTTGAGCTTTTCTGAAAGGGTCTTTATATAATTTATGGAAGAGAGAAATATGCAAGATGGTCGGGAGAGATAGGATTTGCAATATTATCTGTATTTTTATCTTCTTTCAAAAGCGAGCATATCAGACTGTGAGGGAACCGTTCAGCAAGAGAATGTATACTGTTTTATTTTCAGAGTCTCGGTGGTATTTCATAGAGCTGAGGCGCCTGGCTCTAGTTATCAAATTCTTTGCAAAATTTAATTTCTTCGAAAATTCACTAAAATGTAACGTGGTGCGTAACACGTTTTTGTTGTTTCGCAGTATACCTCTTGAGGCCAAGTTATGGCGTAGGTACCTACTCAAGTTTCTTTACGTTGTTGCTAATGAAGGTAGTCAAGGGTCAACATTCTCTGTTAAATTTGAAAACCTTGTTTATTATATGACAAACTTCCATTTATAGATATAAATAAAAATAGATAAGATAGATATAGATAAGTAGATACCCATAGATAGATATGGATAGATAGATAGATATGAGATATGGATATATATATATATATATATATATATATATATTTATCCATTTAAATAATGAGAAAATAATCTATCACTATGCATTCTTCGTGTTACACCATGAACACCCACGTCACCTCATGTCAACTGGCGCTGTTACTTACGTACCTACCTACTTACTTACAGTGACTGATGGTTAGAATATGCATGTACTCGCTCTAACAGTGAATTACGTGCTCTGAGATACGTAAGGTTACCAACTCTCTAAGTTACGGGTATGTATGTAAAAAATCAATAGGTACGGTACCCTGTGTTCCTGCATGCCACTTTATGTTGAAACCGTACCTGCTTCACGCAGGTATCAAAAAACACTTATAGCTAATTCTCAGAGAAAATATGCGATGGAAATATAGAAAATAAATAGGAAAAATAAAAGAATACTTATGTCGATGATGGTGTGTGTGAGTAAGAAAATAAAAAATTACTTAGCTAAACATTTACTTCAACAAACTACTGCGTTGCACTGTCGACTATAGCCAGTCACGTCGTAGTTATGTTGATGTATGGAGCGACTGTATTGGTGCATAAGTAGCATGAATCTTCTTCCAACTTACTTTTTCTTCATCTCTCCCTTCCTGCTAACCGTCTATTCATCCTGCTACGAGTGCTTAGATTAAACTGGCGCCAAGACAATGAGTTTCACGTTCCAGCTTAACCTGTCCGGATTCGTTTTAATAAATTATTAATCACTAAGAAAAGAACAATGACCTCAGTTTGCCGGGTTAAGGCGGTAATAATTTTTAAATAGCGGCGCCATGTATTAGATCTTTTCTCTCGACAAATCCCTTATTTGAATTGTCACTTCAAATAATGGCTGGTATTGTCCAGTGACCAGGCGCCATCGGGATATTTTTCTTGGCGGCGACGTTATGTAAGATGTTAGGAGCACAACATCTACTTCTCGTAGATCATTTGGGAAGAATTATTATTATTTTTTTTTTATTTTTATTTTTTTTTACAGGGCTGTACAGTAGAGTCCGAACAAATCTAAGTACCTTAATCCAAATGAACATGTCCTATAATCTTCGCTGCTTTGAATTTGAAGATTACCTATAATTTGTTCTAAAAAAGTGGCTTTTGATTGTTTCAAATGCATCATTCTGTTGATGGTTGATATTCAGTCAGTTTCCTTTCTAATACGAATGTTGTCAAATAAACGCTAATTATTTCAAAATCGTTTACTACGTTTACTACTGATCCTAAAGTATCTGGGATCGGGAGGAAATTCAACTAACCACTCAATCAGGAATATTTTAATTGGACCGGAGAGTATAAGAGCCTTAGCTAATATTAGAATGTTTAATTGATAGACCAGCGAAGGGAAAATCTGGCTAGTTCTAATTTCAAGTGAGATGGTGTATGCACTACTGACGTTAAAAATTTGTAAGGGTACGTGCATCGTGCACATTATATCTCATATTGTTGTAAATTCGTAAGTAAGTATACAAATCATATTAATCAGAAAAGCCCCCCCCCCCCCCCGCCCTTAATGCATTAGATGTTACATGTACCCAGTAGTTTTATTATTTACCTTACAAATGCAAGCGTTTACGTCAAGAACCAGATACATTTTTATCGGGGTTGGATAGCTGGAGTTATGCAACTGAGATTGAGTGAGTGTTGGGTATGTTTAGATACTGAATCATTATTTTCGCGGTGGTGTCCTGGATTAAATCATTAGTACCTCAAGGCAATGTGAATTGAAAAAATACATATTAAGTATCCCGTTGTTCGAATTGATAGAATTTTATTCTTTAATTTATCTAGATGGTGATTCATCTGGTTTTCGAACCCCGTTGAATTTCATCAGTTGAACATTTGCAATATATAGGGTATAAATCTCTCTATAATTATATACATTGTAGTTATTCAGTACTATGAATATATCAACAAAAATGGTACAAAATTACTTCTTGTTATATCTACTTATGAACTTCTTGATAAAATTCTAGTGCTGTTTTCTTCACTCAAAATCTATGTAGCATACCTCTTGCAATAAGGTCCTACCATTTTTGAAATAGTCTCAATTGATTCTGCACTAAATATCAAACTTTCTTGAATGTAACATTTTGGTTTATTATTTTCTAGCCCCCCCTCAAAATTTGATGGTTTACGTTTCAAGGTAGGTATGTAGAATCCGAAAGTGCAATACAAATATTTCTGCCTGTCCGCCGTATTTTCTTCAAGTGTACACACGGGCATAGAACCACGTACGCTGCTCCGCATCGCGGTTTCTGTTATGACTAAAGACTTCGAGTTTCACAGTCGATCAGAATTTATATAATAACTTTCCAACCCATCCGAACATTGGCAAGATATCGGATAGAAGGTAATTACAATTATAAGAAAATAAGTGGTGTTGTGTATAGGTGATTAGCGGGAATCTTGTTACAGCTCACTAACGGCATGCCAATGTTTGGCTCAACGAGATTATACGAAATCTTTTGACATAATACAACGTTGATGACTTCATTTAAATTTGTATAAAATTCTATTTTCAGATTCAACGTATTTCAAGAGGTTAACTAACATATTTTGAAGGGGAAGTTTTCTTTACTATATGCCATCGGCACAGTACCCCTCCGAACTATTACTTCCCAACCGAACAATCGATAAGAAAAAAAATCAGTCCACAGAATTTATTAGGTCAAATATTGAAATACCGGACAGAAGGTAATTACAATTATAACAAAATAAGTACTCAGTGTTGTATACATCAGTTGATTAGCAGCAATCTTGTTACAGATTAGATTAGTCGAAATCTTTGGACACAATCCAATGTTGATGACTTCAAGTATATTTTTATACAATTTGTTTTTCAGGTTCAACGTATTTCAAGAGGTTAATGACTTTTGAGGGGGGAATTTTCTTTACTATGCCGATTCTAAAGCTTAACACCGGTACTTATAGAAAATTTATAAACACCAGCAGTTGAATGGTAGAATCTTTCCGCAGTCAATAACAGCATGCGAGATTAGCCAAAACCTTTGGACACACATAGTCGATTTCAGTGGCTCCAAGTACCTATATTTATATACCTATCTGCCATCACTAATACGTTACAAGTAGTTGACTCCTTTCCCTCGTTGTCTCAACTTTTCATTAGCGTCACTTGTTTACTTACGAATCGTGTAGTGTGTACTTGAATATTTTTTCACAAACGGGTTTTTTCTAGTTAGGAAATCCGATAGGACCCCACATCATGTACCTACCGCATGACTCCAAGATAGGTATTTTTGAGGTTCACCTCTGAGGCGTTTGAGTTTTTCGTCACGTGTTTTTTTTTCGAGTCTCTTTGTCGTATTAGAAAAAGACTGGGAGATTAGAGAAAAAAAAGGAGCACCGTCTACTCTCCCGCGGGTGGCTGATTATGCAACTCGCTAACGAATTCCTAGCGTTGTTTCTAGTTCGAGGACAACACCCGATCTGGTCTTGAAGAGTATTGTCCACGGTATTAACCTACATTCCACGATCCGGTACCACTTCACAAAAGGATCTCCCAAGCTCTCGCCTTCCCCCCTAATGGGATTCCGAACGCTGTGGTGTGGCAACGGCTGGACAATTCATCAGTAGAAGAAGGAATTAACTGATGATCGAGATGACGTGAACACAATTAATTTTCACGGTTCGTCTCCTTTTATTTCCACGCGCGTCTTCTCCGAAAAATGTTATACGACGTTACGAAACGGAACGAGGCGGACAATATTAATCAGTTGCCCAGTGGATTCCTGAGCACTGGCTGATAGAATCTGTCTTGTAAAATGGGAGACAAGTTCAACGTTATACCAAATCTGTCACTGACTGTTACATTCTAGATTCTACATAGGTATTTATTAATATACTCATCCTGATGCGACAACGTTTCCCCCCCTCAAACTGAACAGTTGGCAGGAGAGGGAAAAGCTTGGGCACGAGTCTATGGAAGGGTTGGGAAATTATCGGAGGTCAGAAAAAATAAATTAATAAGGAATAGGATATCGCGAGTATCGATTCTTCTTCTTCTCTTGTTACCCACTCATTTATGTTAGCGATCATTATTTTCTCGGCTGCGGTGTGTAGCACATAACCTGCTGTATTATGCCCCACCCAGTATATTGCGAAGGCAGGCTCGCTTTCTGCCAGTTCCTCTCTTTCATACGATCTTCCCTTCAAAGGATCATTCATAATTATCATAGTCATTCCTCATTCCCAGAATAGCGGGCGATGTTATCCGTGTAAAATTCATTACCTACAATATGTGCAAATGTCTGTAAAATTTTGAAATCGGCCTGTAAAGTAACCCATTTGCAACATATCAATAACCCAGCTACAAACATAGCCGTTGATCGGAAAATGAATCTCGTCAGTGAATATCCTACGCGGCCGTTTCCTTGTATCTATAGGTACCTACCTATTTAACAGCCGATTTTCACTATACGATTCCTTTAAACCGAATCCTACGAGCTGATTCATGGAATCCATGTTCATCACTTCATGAGAACACCATTTGTGGTTTCCTCTGTTTCAGCATGAACCCCACCTAGAGCTAACTACCTAACAGCTTCTCAAAGGTGAAGATTGTGATGGAGAAAATATGGCTTCTATAGTATTAACACGACTCGGTTATGAACTACTATTCGACTACTATTCGTAGGTAGTTGTACATCTACTCGATTCTCAATCATGCGATTGACAATATTTATGGATAAAGTCAACTTCCCCTACAGATATCACTATGCTAGGTCTGGTAATTTTTTTTTCTTTAGTATAGATGGTTAATGGCCGGTTGACCGTGAGATTATAAAAACCGCTCTCGAAGAACATGGAAGCAGGGCCTTCCCTATCGCTATAACTGGGCAATTATCAATTATGTTAATCGGGAATTCGTTTGATTCGCTCCTCAGTGTCGATCAACTCCTCTCACACGAGTGCCTAATTGATTGTACCTCCAGAACCATTTATGATAGTTATCATAACATTGTGGTGATATTAGCAGGTAATCATCGAACATGGTAACTAATGATTAATGAATAGCAAAATACAAAATGAACGAATGATATCGTAATTTCGGAGCAAGACAACAGGATACCTACACCTGAATTTCTGTCAACATTCACATTTATCGTCTGGTTACTGAGGATCCTTTGCTTTGACTATGTTGATAGTAGGTTGATCATCTTTGCCTGTTGGTTTTAAAGTACAATCCAGCACAGGGCAAATGTCAGAAATGCCGATAGTAAACATACATTATGCGTTTTATGTTTCATATTTGCCTAACATGCAACATATATTAATTTACTCTTTGGATAAAATGGTTGTAGGTATCTACTATGCAGCGCCCACACTCCACCGTCATCACAAGAGATCCCACCTTTTTAGCGCCGCTCTTCATCAAACTCGCGAACGTTCGGTGAACGCCCACTCCGAGAAGAATAGGGCCAGCCGAAGGAGGAAGACGCCGGGATGGGGCGGCCTTGGCTGCGGGTTCAGGGGGAAGAAGTCAGGCACCATGATGGGGTAATATTAGTACGGAGACCTGACAAATGAGACAAGTGGTCGGCAGGGGAACTGACGCCAACCTAAGGTCGAACTGCTGACCCAGTTCATTACGACTTCCCAACTCTGACTGTTCCAGTTGGGATTGGCTGGTAAGACGCAAATCGGAAGAATACAAATTCAGCAGAGCAGAGGCGCTACGACTCATTACAAATGCACCCTGATGTGTCAGAAAGTCCCTCATCCACAGACCTCGCCACCCCAGAGATTGAGGAGGTGATCATAACCACCATCAAATGTTTACTCATCTTCATATCAAATTATCAAACCACCCAACATCTGCGTTCAACAACCAGCTGACGCTATGGGCAATGATCGGTGGTAATACCAATTTATCAGTACCAATATTTGTTGCATCGCACCTCGATTATTTACCACTGAAAGTTTATAATTTAAAAAAAATATCCTGGACGCCCTTTGCAAAACGCAAAACGAGACGACAGATACCTAGACTTTGGAGAGCTTTCTCAAAAATCAAGTTCGAAATACCTGTTAATGTAGCAAAAATGGGTGAATGCTTCTTGAAGGAGCTGTTCTCGGATCATTCTCTTTACATCAGTTTTCGGTCTTAGTCATGCCAGTGTTTACACCTCAGGGTAGGAACCTACCAAAGAATTTTCTAGTTTACCAAAATGGATCAGTGTTGAACGGGTTTCATTAAACATAAAATATATTATTTCACTGAATTTCAATCCAATATCAGAAATAGGCGAGTGTTCATAATGCTCATAATAATTATTATAATTAGATGGACTATTCTTTAAAAGATATGTTTCAAATGAACAATTTATTGACGGAAGTGAGCTGGGAGGGTAAAATCCATAATTTATTTCGGCAACTATGCTGTAATCGTTTGAAGGAATTGGTAGTCACTCAAAACGTGGCCACGTGGCACCAAAGTCCAGGAATTCAGGCTAACATTATAATCATTTGATGTGCAAAGCATGATTCAATACAGATTTATAATATAGGTAAGTACAAGTCACTGTGTCTCTACTACGTATCTACTAAATGATGAAACTCGTTATTTTTTCTATTGAATTGATTGGTGGGACGAAAGGGTCGACTAGTTTGTAGATATTAAAAACTAAAATCCCTAGGTCGTCGAAGAATCCACCACGATCCGGAATCGTTTCGAAACTTGGGATAAAGCTCTGATTAGATGTTCTCACATCTCTTGGATTCTGCCGGCCATTTCTCAACAGCTTATTCAGTGACGTGGAGGCCCCAGTACTTGTTCCAGCCCTCCTCGCCTGGATTTTGAGTGACAGCACCGATAATTTGGGTCACGATTACCCTCGAGCGACTCCCGCCTTTTGATTCCGAAGCCTTCGTTTTGAAAATTTTCGTTTTTTTCTCGGTTTTTTAAAACTTTTTTTGTTGCTCACGTGTCCCCTGCTGTCCTGAGAGCGGTATTTCAGGCCAAGTTTTGGTTTGTAGGCTGAATATTCCTCTGAACTGTACCTGAGGTCGGCATCTTAAATTTGATGTTGAAAAGAAGTTGGAATTTATAATCGCAACCGATGATTCGACCACAAAGAGTCTTCTTGGATACGTGAACCATAATTATCGACGCTATCATAATCAGATCCTATATTTGATTTCATACATACATAAATCAGTATACACAACACAGTTTTTACAGTTTAATAAACGATTTGTTTGATCTCGGGTGACCGTAAAAACATTAACAAGAAGTCAGTCAACCGAAGGAAGTTCACGCTTGAAAAAATGCGTGGAATTCAATTTCGGGGGCGGATTCCGATTTGAAATACAGATTCTCTATGAAAAATAAGGTGAAATTTCTTGAACAAGAAAGCAAAATCAAGGGAAATAGCGGGGGTTTAAAGATTTCTGTGTGAATTACCTACTGATTCGACTGTATCGTATTTTGACTGACAGGTACAGTACCCTACTCGAACCTGGGGTCCCCAAAATAACTTGTCCTCAGGACCTCGAATTTCACTGGGCGGGCCTGTCATGAATATTACATACTCTACACTTACAGACTTGACGTAGCTGCGTTTTTTTCTCTGAAGAAAATTTCAACAACAAACGAGAGACTCAAAAAAGAACAAAAAGGGGAAAAAATCATTCCGTCTCCAAAGAACTAGAAGAGACGGCGGTATTAGAACAAGAGAGAAATGACTCAGACACGACGAGGACGTACTTTCCTCGGCATTGTCGCCACAAAAGAGAACCGCCTAATTTACTCAGGCGCCATTTTTCATTTAAGCCGACTCAATTGACTCTAACCGTTGTTCCTTTTTTTGTCAATGAGTCTTTCTCTTTGCAGAAGGTTCTCAACCACATGGAATTAGACAAACTTCCTCCCGGTTTCACCGCGAAAACAACCGAGGGCTCATTACGACAGCAGGATGAAAAGATGAAGCGGCGCTGCGGCCGTGGTTACGGAGTTTTTGACTCATTCCACACAACTATAGGTACGTCACCAGGATGGTATAGTAGGCAATATAATTATGTAGGTAAAGGCCAGTGTGGCGTACAGTTGTTAGAGTGAGAAGGAAAATGCGGCACAACTTCCGTTCTATCTCGGCAAAGGAATGATACATTTTCAATCTGAAAATTTATTAGTTTCTTTTAGTCAGCAAAACACGGCTGTATGGTGAAAAAAAAATTGTCGTAATTTTTTGGACCAGGATTACGCTTAGGATTAATTATTACTACCCCAAACCCGATTTATTTTGCAAAAACACGTCCGTCCCATATTGGGATATTTGTGCACCAATGTTCAGAACCAGTTTCATAAACAAATATTGAAAATTAGCGGATGAAGAAATCTTGTTGTGTGCTGTATGAAGTATGATGCTCTGAATGATGGGCATAACTTACCTAGGTACATACTCTGTGCTACTTACTCATACTTATTTTGTGCCATTTTAATACTTACTAATAAAATAGGTACCTACAATAGATTTGATATTTTTTCCTTGACCTAGGTAGCTTTCATAACGTGTGCGCGAGAAATGGATGTTATTACGTCTGCGCATGCGCAGAGGCGACCATTCATGCAAAAGCGACGAAATTCATGGGTTTTCTGCCTAACTAGATGATGTTTTATATTATTCCCGCTAACTTTCTCATAAAAACCAAATTTACAAGATATAAACTACTAAATTTACTAGGTATAAGTACTAATTACTAGTAATAAACTAATACTGAGTGTAGGTAAGTAGTGCATAATCATAAATAATAGGTATCTAATATAACTCATCCATCATAGAGTTGGTAGAGGTAGAAACGACAAATTTCCTAACGATTTCAGGTGACCACACAAGCCAGTGCAATAGTTCGAATGAATTACTCTTATATATGAATTACTCGAATGAATTAGTCTACTAGATTTTACAACAAGATTTCGTCTTCTGCAGCAAATTTTCAATATTTTTGTTTATGGAACTGGTTCTGAACATTGGTGAACATTGGTTTAAATGATAGGTAATTGTCGTGATTCCCTCAGCAGTAACCACTCCTGTAATATTACTAGATTTAACCAAATAAACGCGGAGAACGTTGAGCTGGCCAACACCGAGGGTTTTTCCCAACAGCCAAATGCCTCAACGGTCGTAACAGCCTATTGTGGACACGGGACGGGTGGAAAAGTCCCTATAAAAACAGCCCTTCTGGCCCAGCTCTTCATTAGACGATCCGACCCCCGACTTACGACTTCTGTCTCGACCCTCTCTCTTACCCTTCCTCGCACCTAGGTACTGTTTTGAAAACCGTGGGGTGTACTCCCGGTACCTGGTGTGGTGAAAACCGCGGGGTATCAGCATCCACCTTCCAGGCGTCTGCTGTGGTGAAAACCGAGGGACGCCTCCTTCTCCTCTAACACCTCCTATGGTGAAAACCACGGGGTTTTTAGCATCCATCCGCCCGGTGTCTGCTGTGGTGAAAACGGCGGGACACCTTCCTCTCCTCTAGTACCTGCTGTGGTGAAAACCACATATAATTGAGACTTTTTTCAATTTCATTTAAACTTTTATCCGATTCGTGAGTAAAAACGTCAAAGTATGGATTGAGGTAGGTAGGTACCCATTGAATAGGTATTACTAAGAAATGCGTTCATTATTAAGGAATTGAACTCCCGGGGGCACAAACATCTCGCACTTCATGGATACTATGGCATTTTCGTGTATTAGGATCCATATCTCTTTCTCAAGGTCTCTGGAGCTATTCGGTAAAATAGACGAACCCGGGAGACATTGGACCCGGGAACCAGGGGAGACTATCTCTCGCGGGGAGATTTTCAAAATAGATAATCTCCACTATCTATTTTAGTGAATAGGCCCCCTGAGCTCCGTCGTACAAGAAGTAGGTACCTGGATACTGTCTCTACTCGCCTTGCCTAGATATCACTACTACAGGTAGAGTTCATCATTTTTGACTTGAAAAAAGAATAGCCTACACAGCATTTCCCCATCTTCATGGTCTACGCTCCATCATGTTTTGCTACAATGGAGCGTAAGTGCAGGACGTTGTCTCTCTTGAATCAACATCCAGGAACGAGCGGGTGTCCCCATTGCCCAAACCCGGAACTACGGTACTTGGACGACACCGGAGGAACCGGAAGCGCCTAACAAAAAGCCCAGGATGACGCTCGGAAGTTTTGGTGTTTCACGGCGCCAAAAACCTGACTCACTCGGCCTCCCCCACGTTTACGCGCTCACGCACCGGCCAGACGTCTCTGGGAACGTCGGAGTCGCTCGGGGGTTCTTCGATTTTTTTTGTATAACTTTGTATGTACCTTGACGGGCCTAACGTGAATTATTTTCCATAGTGTCGGAAACGGAGGGGAGATATAGAGACGATAGTTAAATCACGCGCAATTTTAGTCATTGGGGAATTTCTATGAGCTGGAGGGTCACATTAGAGGAGATTCCCACTTGTTCGAATGTGCCACCGTCAGAAGCAGAAAAGTCGTAGGTATCTGAATTTTTGGCCAAAATGAGTTAACCCCCCCCCCCCCCCCGTTTTGGGGGTCGATTTCTACAGAATTTTAGAGTCTCACAGCCGTATTTGCACGAGAAATGCCTCAAAATGGGCTTACGAACAATCGGATAATATACTTTCGGGTGGATTTACTAAGCGAAAACTCGTAAATTTTTTCAGAGGACAATAAGTCGTATCTGACAGCATCTACGATATTTTTCGCTAAGTATTTTGCACATACGGGTTAGTAAAATTCAGATACATACGGGTTTAAAACTTCGTTAAATAATATTAATAAAAATTTATTCAGCTTTAGACAAGTTCGTCCATAAGTGCCCGCACTCGAATAATTCTAAACAGCTCCCGCTTGTATTCAAAATACGAGAGTAAAATTCGTATGCTATTTTTCGGAATCTTCCGAAAAAACTCATTTTTTCACATCCCCAGTCGATTCAGCGAGAAATTTTCTTGAAAATGAGTGTTTAAGTTCAAGAAAATTCCGAAAACTAGCGCTCATATTGGCAAATTTCAACTCGAAACCTACTTAAAGGTCCATTTTTCCAAAAGAAAGTTTTAGTCAGATACGACTTTTCTGCTACTGACGGCAGCATGTGTTTTAGCCTTGAAGTTGACATAGCTGTATCATCTACTGCATAGTAGATAGCAAGTCTTGTATTGTCTTCCAGGTGTATATAATGCCAACTGTATTCTCGTCTCTGTTAAGCCGAAAAGAAACATACGAACGAATGTGTGCAAAGTTATAACCTACATAAAAAGGACCTGGGTACTTAGAAATTCGTTCGAAACTACCCATAGTTCGATTTTTAGAAAAATAACAGATTTTCATATTTTAGCACTCGAATTAGTTAGTCTCTCTGGTAATTGTTTTAAGGATTAGCTTGAATTCGGTGAATAAATAAGACAAGTGGATGGGAAGAAAACGCTTGGTCACTCCCGCGTGATCGTAATTGGTAACTGTTTTAAGGATTAGCTTGAATTTGGGGAATAAATATGACAAACGGATAAGAAGTAGGTAACGCTTGGTCGCTCCGCGTGATCAGTTTTCTCAACCAAAAAGGATATACTCGTAATCAGGAGGCAGTAGGTTGGTACCAGCCAGATAGCGGGTCGATCAACAGAGTAGCAAGAAGTGATATTGTGAGTGATAGTAAATAAATGAAAAGTAATAAACTTCGAGTGGAACTGGTAGGTGGTACGCGAGTGATATTATAATAGTATGCGAGGAAAAGAACCACTCACGCCGCCCACGGGTATCAGTTTACCTAAGTCAAAGTTTCATTTCCTCAACGGGCCTATGGAAGAAATAAATAGACTCGAAATAATCTGAATTCATCCAGGGGTGGGAACAAGGAACATTGAAACGACATAATTAATTCATATTCACAATTTAAATCTGACAATTTTTCACCTCGACACTGACCCGACTTCAGACGTCAAACTTTTTCAACATCTCACAACTACTGGCTCCAGTAGGGTGGTCTTCATGGCGTCATAGACAGGTAGAAAGAGAGACGGATCATATCGACAACGGAAAGAACGTTAGGGGTCATAAATTAGGTACTATTTTGATCTTTCATGGTTCAGTCTGTAAGACCTAGTCATTATTTATCTTGAAATCCGCCTCAAAGGAAAGATCAACAGGTTTGAAACAAGTAGCTCTGATTACTTACACTGGTAGGTAGCCTTTGGTTCGATAAAACTGACATAAAATTCCACGACTATAAAACTTGTATCAAAGTCCAGTCGCCTACTTACCTCGAAAATTTGAGCCGAAACGGACAAATTTCATGGATATTAGCAACGTAAGTTAAGGATATTGAGCGACCTTCTGGTAAAACGCACCATCCAAAATATTCAGAAGACGAATTTAAAAAAAATTGTATACGCAAATAATCCGTTTCACAGCAACCTGAACTCATCCCTAGATTTTAACAAAAATTTATGTATATGTCACTCCCGACGACATCTGACCTTAGGTACATGATAAGAATTCAAAAGTTCGCCAAAATGTCCGTTTTGCCAAACAAAAGGATGAGTTCGAAGATGAGCAATTTTCAAAAATTCTAAGGGGTTCATATTCAAGTTTTTAGGGGGTCAAAAATCGGTAAGAACGGCTAAAATCGCGAACAATTAATATCAAATCACTGAAAGTATAGCATGGAAGGGTGAGTAAAGACAGAAATGTACCATTTCAGTTGTTTCTTTTAAATACAGAATAGGGTTCAAATTTGGATTATTGGGGGTCAAAAATTGGAATTGAGGGCTAAAATCAGTATTAATTCACGTTGTGTGATACTATTTCGATATTTTGGGGGTATTTCGATAACAATATTTTTCCCATAAAAGAGTGGGTCAAATTTGACTTTATACGGGTCAAAAATCGGTATAAATGGCTAAAATCACGAAGGGAAAAAAAGATAATTTTACGAAAGTGGTATGGTTTCTCGCTATATCATCTGTTTACATAATAACACGAATATTTCTTTGAAAATCCGCTCTTATAGCCATGCTGCATGGTTTAAAAAAATCGATATAGGTAGGTGCTTGGGTTTTAGTATCTACCGATAAAAATCTTCGGGTCAGAATCTTAGTGGGAAAATTTATGAATCCACCAGGGAGCCAGTTTCCAACCATACTTATTTAGGCAAGAAATGTTTGCAAATAAATAAAACTAGTTTTATTAGGGACCAACGCGGTATTAACCTCATCAAGACTGTGTATGCATTTGACATGCACAGAATAGTTTTCAAAACAAGAGTGACTAAGTACCTATAGTTTCATACTTGAAGTTCAAGACAATATATATGTAATAGAAATATGCCTACTTGAAACGGTTTGACTTCGGTACATAACAGATAAGCATTCAGTGTCAGTATATAATAGTGTGCTTCCTATGAATGGTTTTGACTTTTATGTCCCTTGAAGGAACAAAAAGTCACTCCTGGAGGTATTGACACCTCATGGAGGTGAGGATGATTTGTGATGTGAGGCCTGGCAGGAAACACGGGTTTGACGTATGGGAAAAGGAAAGTAAAGCCCTCACGTGAATGGAAGGCCTGGAAGGTGTGAATGAGCGCATCATCCTCGTCTTTAGGAGATCCTTTCGGGAGATCGAGCCCAACCCTCCGAGAAACCCTTGAGAACAAAAACAGGGTTGAACAGCCTTTTCAGAAGGAATACACACTTGAGCGGAGGGAGCACTTAGCTAAAGACAAATGAGCCTCAGATAGCGCCGCTCTTAGCGTTTCTGAGTGGGTCCAGAGTGGTCACATACCATCTTCCGTCGATTAGCACCTTTCCTTGCATTATTATCGGTCCGCCCTTCACTCTTTCCTCTCAGTATTTCTCCCGTGTGGGCCTGGTTAGAACGAGCCTGTTTTCTACAGAGTATCGTCATGGGGATTTCTTGAGCGTTTCGGTGGCATCCGCCCAACTCCTCATTAAATATCCCTGTTTTACACTTCCAAGTACGAGTAGAAGCAGTTTCGAAGAGAACATCGGATGTTTCAATTTCCTCTACTTTGTCATTCGTGTAACAGTAATAACCAAACGAACCAAAAAGAAATAATACAGTTTTAATGGAACTAACGTGTTTGGAGTACCACCAAGCTTATTAACATTAGGCACACGTTGACAAACACACATAGTTAAATGTTTCTGTAGTGTATTGTACATCAGGTCTGGCTGCAATAGCTATTGATAAACGCTGCAAATTATTACACAAGGGTTTATTATTTTCTGTATAGGTGCAAAGATAGAAAGGTAGTTTTCTGTGGTCATTGGTTTCATTACCCACCCTCATGCTTTCCCTAGGACAGTCCTAAATCGATTACTGGAGGCGGCCAGGCAATTGATTCAAGAATATTCTATCATTATTAACCTATTTGTGGTTATTCATGTTATCTTGTTCAAGTTACAAAGCAGTTACCTATCAACAAAATACAAATAAACATCATTCTTCAAATGAAATAATATCACAGAAGACAGAACAACCATCTCGATTTCATACAGCCATGCGTGATTATAATCAGGTCAGGTGCTCCCAAGTAATCATTTCTGGCCTGGGTGTATACTGTATCATCATTACATATTTTTATTCACACTCATGTTAACGAAGCCACACCTCAGGGCCTGTGTACTGTACCTAATAACGAGTACGGGGTTAGGTACTGACCTACGGAGGGTCCGCGATCTACATGATATGTGTAGAATAGTACATATGTTATATAGAAGGGTTATCTATACGGAGACCTGTGATCTGTAACAGAAGGGTATTCTGTACAAAATAATAAACCGTTGTGCAGGGATTTGCAGCGTTTTGGTTTATTATTCTGTGAATAATACACCTATGTATTTGCTCAGCAAAAAATTTTTATAACACCCCCTCAAAATTTTTTCTTTTCCGTTTCAAGGTGCGTAGATTCCAAAAATGCAATGTCCGTCCGCCGTCCGCCGTCCGCCGTACGCCGTCCGCCGTATCACGTCTACAGGCTTCATGTTTGGTCTAAAAAAGTCGTTCTTTCGCACACATGCTCCATTTGGGCCCCAGTTGTGTCCCGAAACTTTTCAGCCCGATCGGAATATACCCAGGGGTGTTATGAGTGAAAATGTGTATAAAAATAGGTACTTTTTGTGTTTTAGTAACATATTAGCAAAATGAGCTTTTGAGTTATCGATTTCCATGTTTTTGGGGACGAGAAGACCGAATATGAAGTCGATTTTGACCAAGGAGTGGAAATATGAGGTTGTACCAGATGCTCAGCTCCCAAAATTGATTTTTTATGAGTCAAAAACCTGGGAAATCGTCTGAAATCACCATAAATGTGTAGAATAACTAGGAAAAGTATCAAAACGTGGATCAAGACGATTAAATGTCACTATCAATGATCAAAGATAATTTGAAAAAAAAGCGTAGGTACTTTATTCGTGTTTTGGGGGCCAAAATTGGTGGTAACCACCAGAAATAGCTATTTCAATTATTTTACATGAAATATACAATAAATGAACAGGCAACATTTCTGTACGTATGTCCAGTAGAATAATAAACCCATGTGACAAGGACCTTGCAGTGTTTTTTTTATTCGACATTCGCATTCTACGTCCCTTGAAACGTAAGCCATCAAATTTTGGTCTGAGTGGGAGGGGTGGGGGGGGGGTTAAAGAATGTTCATGGTCGATTCCAAAGGTTTATTATTGAAAATAATAAACCGAAATGTGTTCACGGTACGCGTAGTGGATGTGGGCACGTGATTCGGCCGAGCTCGTCATCCAAAGGAATTTCCGACTCGTCGGAAAGCCCAGAGCCAGACGACACAGGCGCCTCGCGGGCCCCCAGATGGAACGGGAAACCGCCCGGCGCCTGTGTGCCCACTAATGCAAGAGACGAAGTCGGTTTGTTATCTCGACCGTCCCGATAGGCCTGGGGACGACACCCTTCTCCGCCGAGTCGCCTCTCGCGGGGCCCCTCTAAACAGACTCCCTAATGACTTGTGGTAATGAACTCCGAAACCCGGTGCCGCCCTCCCTTCCCCTCGTCCTCTCTTATCAGCGAGGAAGTTGTGCCACTCGTTTGAAGTGCGTTCACTTTTCTGTTATCCCGCAACCACCTATGTAGGCACTAAAGGGATGATGGGCTTCATATTTTAAAATACAGATTTCAATAATAAATAATATGTGAGAAGGGCTGCAATGCGTTTGGGACGACTAATCCGAAATGCAATGCGTTTGGGCCGTTAGCGGCAATGCGTCTGGGACAATGATCTAAAGAAGCCAGCATGCGTTTGGGACGATGGGTTTGGGCGGTATGCAACATTTTCGTTTCAGTGTACAAAATGACGCTACACTTTCGGTTGGTACAAGTGAATTTCACCCTACCGTCGTTCTGAGCGCGTTTACTCAACTTATAATTTTCCACCACAACCCATACATTCCCTCGCTTAGTTTCAAGAACGTGGTCGATTTTAAGATCCATCCCGACGCAGCTCAACTAGCGGCTCACAAGTGGTACACCTACTGCCAGGTGATGAAAAGATCTGAAGAGGATAAATACCTACTATCTCTACACCTATGATCTATGGTCTTTGTTTACTCAATTGCAAGGTGGAAGGAACCCAGCGAATGTTTGTGGGGCCCCAAACGCAATGCCACCAATCGTCCCAAACACATCGCCAGATAATAGGCCGTTAATCCTCGACCGCCCCAAACGAGGTGCACCCGTGAGAAGGTGAGAACGAGACGAAAATAAAGGAAGAGGCGCAAAACCCGGTATTTTCAAACGCCTACCATACACTGCTTAGGGTTACCAAACATAGGCTGTACCTTTTGGTTTATTATTCTGTGAACAATACAATTAGGATGTATTCGCCCAGCAAAAATTTTTATAACACCCCCTCAAAATTGTTTCTTTTACGTTTCAAGGTGCGCAGATTAAAAAAAAAGCAATGTCCGTCCGCCGTCCGCCCACCGCCGCGCCGTCCGCCGTATTATGCATAAATACTTCATTTTCGGTCTAAAAAATTCGTTCATTCGCATAAATGCTCCATTTGGGCCCTAGTTGTGTCCTAAAACTTTGCAGCCCGATCGGAACATACCCAGGGGTTTTATGGGTGAAAAATTGGGGTAAAAATGGGTTTTTTGGTGTTTTAGTAACATGAGCTTGTGAGGTATCGTTTTCCATGTTTTTTAGGACGAGGAGACCGAATATGAAGTTGATTTTGACCATAGTGATGAACTGATGTTGTAACGAAGGTTAAGCTCCCAAAATTCATTTTTTATTAGCCAAAAACCTGGGTAATTGTCTGAAGCTCATATTATTAGACGTACCTACTAAAACTCAAAAAGTGCATATTTTATACCCATTTTGGTTTATTATTCTGTGAATAATGCACCTATGTAATCGCTCAGCAAACAATTTTCATAACACCCCCTCAACATTTTTTCTTTTACGTTTAAAGTGCGCAGATTCCAAAAATGCAATGTCCGTCCGCCGTCCACCCTACGCCGTCCGCCGTCCGCCGTATCACGTATACCGGCTTCATTTTCGGTCTAAATAAACTCATTCTTTCGCACACATGCTCCATTTGTCGCGAAACTTTGCAGCCCGATCGGAATACACCCAGGGGTGTTATGAGTGAAAATGGATAGGTACATAGGTACATTTTGTGTTTTCGTAGCAGGTTAGTAACATGAGCTTTTGCGTTATCGTTTTTCCGTGTTTTTGGGACGAGAAGACCGAATATGATTTCGATTTTGACCAAAGAGTGGAAAATTGAGGTTCTAACGAAGTTTCAGCCTTAAATTTACGTCAAATTTTTGTCTAAAATCGTCGTTTTTCCGCACACAGTTTGGGCCCCCATTTGGGAACACATTCGGGTCCTAGTTGTGCTCAGAAACGCGGCAACCCGATTGGCATACACCCAGGGGTGTTATGGGATAAAAATGGGCGTAAAAACAGGGGTTTTCGAAGGATGTTTGAGGTTTTAGTCAACATGAGCTTGTGAGATATCGTTCGGTGTTTTTACCGAATATTAAGTTGACTTTGACCGAAGAGTGAAGAATTGAGGTTGTAACGAAGGTTAAGCTCCCAAAATTCATTTTTTATGAGTCAAAAACATGGAAAATTATCTGAAATCACCATACATTTGTATAATAACACTTGAAGTGGTATCAACAGGTGAATCGAGAAAATAAATGGTACTATCAATAATCAAAGATGATCTTTTTTTAAAAAGCCGAGCCTAATTCGGTTTTTGGGGGCCAAAATTGGTGGAAACCATCAAATATAGCCATTTCAATAATTCTGCATGAAAGAAACAATAAATGAACAGCCAAAATTTCTCTACTATGTCCAGTAGAATAATTAACCCATGTGACAAAGACTTTGCAGCGTTTTTTATAGTATAAATGTGTTTGGCCCCATGATTTCGTATACAGTCAAGTGCCAATTCTTGGGACACTGCCCTAACTTTGGGCAATTATGGACTTTCCGTTTTAGGTTGTTGATAACACTTTAATTAGTTGCTGGTTATCTCTAAAACAGGTTATCTTGTTGCTTTGCTATTTTTTTGTTATTTCATTCGGGTCCCAGCGTGTCTGGGGACGGATTGGTGTGGTGGGCGAATTTTTTCTGTGATCACCAAAATTGAAAGATTTTTCATAGAATAGGTACTTAAGCTATGTAGTGCATCTATGTTATGACTACATAGATCGCTACAACTTAAAATTTTCTAAATTCCTTCAAATCATTTTCGACAAACTTTGGAAAGACGCCATTTTTTTAAGGTTTTGAAAATTTCAGAATCATAGTCCAGATACCCTTTAAAATGTGGGTATTTTTATTTAAATCTTCAACTCACCATAAAGAGGTAAACGCCATCGCTCGAGGTGCGGAATTGTTTCAAGTATTGGCACTAGACTGAACTATTCTTCTTTCATTTTTTTATAAATACATAATACGATTTTTTTTTCTTTCAGTTTGAAAATACCTCCAAATACCGAGAAACCCGTCAAAAAAACCGAAAAACTCGAAAGCTACCGAACTCTGTTTACGCGACAGAGCAACTGCCATTAATATTGTTCTAAATCCAACCAAAGCGTGTGCTCTGTTTATGAATCCTGGCACACTGCTGACGATTATGAGGATCTCCTCCACTCCAAAAAACGGAATGAAGAAATGTCCGTCCGCCGTACTTGGCAATTTTCTTTAGAATGTTGTAGCTCGAAAACTTTCAATAGCGTTATTAAATTGATCCCGAACTTGAGAGTTTTTTGAGACCACCCGGAGCATTCAAGTCCCGTTACATTGTCCAGCCCAGATATTACGCAGGAAACAGTAGATTATAATCACGCATGGATTTATAAAATCGAGTTGGTTGTTCCGTGTATTATTTCATTTGAAGATGGTTCGAATTTTGTTGATAGGTACTTTTGTAACGTGAGCAAATTTGGTGCGGTGTCTGTGCGTCCGCAATTCCTTGCCACACGCATTATTTCCTCAATTCAAACAAGATTTTGCTGAAATTTGCGGGTTGAGCCCAAGATCATCTCCTGTGAGTTACAAAACGATCGGGGGATCATTGGTACGGCTACTGCGCATGCGCAAAGACGAATCCGAGGTACTCAGTTTTTAGCGAATTTTCGAAGAAAAGGAAGCTATTTAAGAATAAGTTGTCCCATTTTGCTCAAATTGGGTCATTAGTTGGGGCGTAGCTGCTAGATAGTCCCCCGTGAATTACAGAAAGCTCGGATCATTGGTATGACCACTGCGCATTAGCATTAATTTTGTATGAACGAATGGCTCGATTTTGATCAAATTTGGTGGGTAGTTGGGCTGTAGCTTCTAAATGGTATCATATGAATTAGGTACAGAACAATTGGACATGAGTACAGCTACTGCACATGCTCAAACGCGAATCCAAGGTAAGTACTCAGTTTTTTACGAATAAATGGCCAGATTGGGCTCAAACAGAAACCAGTGATCTAGGCAGAAGGGGTTCCTTTACAGGAAAATGATGAACAGTTGGGTGATAATTGGGAGCGATTTCATTTGAAAGCTTCTCTTTGGCTAACACTTCATCACGTTCGTCAATTCATACGCCGCAGTATAAAGACACACATTGTCTACATCAATGATTCATGTTGCAGCTGATAAAGCTTTTATCCTCATCATAAAGTACCTATCGTACTTAGGTAAATGTATGGGCCATTTCATTATTGCAGCTTGCAAATTTATGGGATTATGGAGCGTGATCTATAAATCTATAGATAGATGATCTATGTATCTCTACCGAAGCTAATCCGCCGTTCCTGTAAGCACCAGCGGCAAAACTGTGTAAATACCTACTCCTAAACTCGCCTGCAGTAAATTTATGTTCGATCTTCAATGCCTGACAAATCGACTGCTTTTGATGATTCGGAGTTTGCTATTGGTTCTCACTGACGTCGCCACTGATTCAATTTTATTAGCACTGCCGACTTTTTATTACCTCCCCAAACACGAATGGCTGAGCAATAAAACCTTTTACCCTGTTTCGAACGAGTCGACGGGGTGGTTGACAATCCCGTCTGAGGGCAGAACTCCCGAGGTCATTCGAGGGACGTCCATCGCATAAATCTACAGGTCCGTCTGAACCCGAGATCGTTTGACGCTGCACTACGTGCGCTCGGATCGGGCACGAACTCAGCCGAGCGTCGCCGCAAAGGACGTGGTAGAATGTGAAATGCCACCCAAGGGCGCCTGAGAATTAGGAATGTTTTTTCTCTCTCTCTTTCAAACCCTTTTCCAGCCATTCGGCATCGTGACATTACGTTTATTACTTCAACTTCCGACAATGAACCTCTCGCGCAATAAATTCAAACATCAACGAGGCAGTTTATGATTCGGAGACGTGGGTACACTTGTACCTCTCAAGGCGTATAAGTGCAGCGCTACGACGATTTACGCAAAGGTTTTATAGGTTCTCCATATGAAGGCCGGCTCAGAATAAGCGAGACGATAAAATTGGGTCAGATAACACCAAATAGAAACCCGAAACAATAGACTAATAAATTCGCCTGAGCGGTCCGTTAAAAACGAAGAATAAATCTAATTTCTCCATTTGATACCTATGTCGTCTATTCATTTAATTATTACATAGATATAGGAGCTACCACCCTGCTGAACCACCCTGTGTTGCTGGCATTCCGTAACACCTGTACCAATTTTTCGGGATGTGGGAATATTTCTTGATATGCGGCTATCGTGGAATGGCCAGGTTTCTAGTATTTGGTCGCTTTACACCCTAAGGCGCCTTGGAAATTTTACTCCACCTAACTTGAAACTAACCCTGGCTGAGTCACTGCTAATTCCGCATTTTATCTACTATTGTGAAGTATATTCGTCAAACTCCCCAGAATACCTAGATCGTATGTTTGCTTTCGGGCGTTCTGGGTTCGTGCCTAAACGTGCCCCCTCACGGAACAATCTCCTTGGGTAGGTCCCTCCGTGTCACCGGTGCAAGGATATGGAAAGCCCTACCTACCTGTTGCCGTCCGTTTGCCCAAACCTTCCCACCTTCCTTTCGTGAGCTGCATTTCGGTCCCATAGGACATTCGTTACCGTGACATACTTATACTACATCTTTACCACACCACATTTGCTTCATTCATTTACTTAACATAGGATTATTATTATTATTTTTTTAAATCTCCATGTTTTATAAAGGTTTTTATATTTTTGTAAAAAAGTTGTTTCTAGTTACTTGACTATTATTATAACTCGAAGTGATATTTCAAATTTTGTGTTTTTGCTTGCACATAATCTTAAGGACCCTTGAGGCTTAATTGTGATTGTTGTCGTTTTGTCAATAAAGTCTTCTTGTTCTAATAATACTTGCTCCTTCAATGAATCGTTTCTAGATTCTGGAAGTATCTGTATTAACTTAGCTCTTTCCAAGACTGCCCCAGCTTTACAAAATTTTTCTCATTATCGTCCTCGAAACCACGGAAAAGCGAGCAACAAGTTCGTATAGCGACCACCCTCGTCCCTCTCCACGAATAAAGTTATGCAATGGTGGTGGTATGAGAGCTCCTCTAAAAGCTGCCTGATACAAATTCATTGATTTCAAATGGATTTTAGTGCTTAGAAAAGTCAATTTTCAGGAATCAAAATTCAAAAATAAAAATCATTCCGTGATTTCCGAATGACAATGTTTTTTTGAGGACAAGGTGGGTTTCATCCCCCCCCCCCCCCCCCCATGCTCAGAGATTGATCCGTACGCAAGGTGAGAAACAACAGTAATATTTGAAAAATCAAAACCCCAGTTAGCGTTTCTGGTTCCAACTTGTGAATCAGTGTCAACATGTCTAGTACTTGTTTCTATGTTCCCTTCGGTCACTAATCTATCTGACTTGCAAATGGACGAATTTAACACATATATTATTACAATATATATTACATATACATAACATATATTACAATATAGCTTTGCATCAAATGAAACCCCCTTATAGGTTTGCCTTATTTTTCTAAATGAAAGTAGATTCCAACGATACGGACCCAAGTAGATCCAAGTAGATTCGGACACCAACCGCATTTTTTTTAGAAGTTTCGTTCACTATAATTGTTGTCACACCGTGTAAGGGGGTGCCGCCCGTGGAAGAGGTGCAATGACGTCACTGGTGCACGAAAATTTGACAAACCATAGAATAAAACCTTACTTATCGTAGACAGTGCGGTTGGTTTTAAATAAATAAAAATAAAAAGGTGCAAATTATAACACAACGGTTTATTATTCATCTGGATAGATATCCCTTCTGCGTAGATCACCGTTTTCTGTGGTCACGTCCCCCCCCCCCCCCCCAGGGAGGTCAAAATCGAGTATTGGAGCCGGCCGGGGAATGACAGTTACATAAACATTCGGCAGATTCAACATTTCTGTCACTGATTATTTGCTGTTATTCATGACGCATATAACGTTTGTTCAATGTTGCAAAAGTACCTATCAACAAAATCCAAAAGAGCTATAATTATTCAAATGAAATTATATCACTGAACAACCAACTCGATTTCATTCATCCATGCGTGATATAATCAGGTGTTCCCTAGCAATGATATATAGGCTGGAAGTATACCGTTTCATTCACGATCATGTCGACGAAGCTTTTCTGTGCAAACGAACGGCTAGACGTACAATGCTCCGGGTGATCTCAAAAAGTTCTCAAGTTCGAGATCAATTTGAAAACATTTAAAAAAAAATCATACCTTTCTATTGAAAGTTTTCGAGCTAGGGCGTTCTGAAAATCTCAACCTCTATTGTTCACCCCTTAAGAGATGACTGACAGTAACGCCGAGCTTTACGGACCAACTAGACACCAAATGGGACCTAGAAATCAAGTTTAATTAATTCTGGTTCATGGTAACTAAGGAAAGTGCGAAGTATGGCGGATGGCCATTCTAAATTCCAATTCCAATCATTGCAAAGGTTCATTATTGAAAATAATAAACCAAAAGAGTAAATTTTTCAGACCCACGGCTATTCGCTATTGGAAGCCAACTCCAGCGTAACATTGATTTCGACAAAGTTGTGAGAAAATGGAGCGAGCTGATTGGGAGACGAAGGATTGAGGTCATTAATTTGGGTGAATGGGAAGGGACCTGATGCAGCCGCTTCCACGTGGCAAGTCCTGGTTACTGGTTCATATTATGTATTTAATAATTATTATATTAACTTAGTGAGAGCTGCAGTTAAATTTAGACGATTAGCCATTCCTAAAGAGCGAGGGTGGTGGGGGAGTGGTCTTTTTTTTGTTGGGTGAAAATGCTTGGACACAAAGTTGGCGAAATATCCCCCCCCCCCCCCCGGAATCCGAAACACTTGTCAAGGTTAATGTAAACTGTATATTTAATGCAGTAGATATTGCGATTGTGACTAGGTGGTATAATTTGTTCCCCTTCCAATTACCTATAGCAATTTATCAAGTACCTACTGGTGGGTTTGACATTATCCAAATCTCTGCATCCCTCTCCCCATATATTCGACATAATAAGTTTAGATACCATGTAAAATACGTGGCTGTGATTTATTCCACTAGACTGGGAAATAAGGTCTAGTCCCATAAAAACTCATACACAATGGCAACTTCAGGATCAACAATACTTTCCGTACATTTACTGATTAATTGTAAACCTAATGAGTCGAACAAAATAAAAAGAGATAACGTCATCATAATTTCTGCAAATGAAGAGGGATACGGAAATGGTTGATACATTATGATTGATAAGTTTTATCAGCGAACGAATATTGATTATTTCTGCAATTTGATTAGATTTATAATTAAAATGAAATTAAGTTATTATAGTTATTATAAATGGTTTTGCTGGGCCAGTCATAAGCCTAGGTACATGTTGAGTTTTTGGATACCGTTTTGATTAATCAATTATTGCTTAAAGATTTGAAATAACGTACGTAATTTGGTTTTACCGATTTGGTTTGGTTTTTTTGGTTTTAGAGTAGGTACCTTTCAAGTACCTATATATTATTTATGATTCCGAATGGATATTACATAGGTAGTTTATGGAATATCTCTATGTGCGAACTTAATTAACATTAATTGCTTATTGTTAATTGAACAATATTATTAATAAAATACTTACATGAATAAAAACAAATAAAAAAATAAGTTGCCCAGTATCAGGGTTGCCTTTCGGCACAGCCCCACGCCGAGTTCCAGGAAAGCCTTCAATTAATGTTTGAACATTCAATAATAAAAACGGATGGTATCATAATAAAATAATGAACCAGAATGTATTTAGTGGAAAACCTTGAAAACTAGGTAGTTTTTTAACATTTTTATACTAAACAGTTTTGTTATATGAGCGAGCAGTTGGCACACATGGGTGGGCGGCAGGCGGGTTAGCTGTTACTTAGCGAGCAGTGACTTCAATGCCACTAGGTCCAATCTAGGAGTCAAGCTCGATTGGCTCGCTAAATAATTATTCGCTAAAATAGTCATTAAAAAAAGCGCTTATATTGGTATTTTATTGAAGAATAATATAATAATTACCCAATTGAGCTCAAAACGAGAAAGAAGGTGGACCAGCGTTAAGAGAATAAATTGAAAAATAATCTCCCTTAAAATAATCCACCACATTTTGAGAAAGGGTATCCAAGTTTAAAACGACTAGTCTGCTCAATTTTGAAGAAAATGGGAAAACGTGATACTACGAGTCTCTCCATTTTTGTTTGTATTCATAACGGTATACAAATTTGTAATTCTTACACCATTTTGGTGATGTGCGTATAATAACTTTAATAAATTCCATGATTTTAAACAATTTGCAAAATTTCCATTTCAATATTGTAGAAATTATTGGACTTTCCTTGTTACACTAATCATGTTAGGTACAATTACAATTTTTGTTGGTGTTCCGTGATTACTAACCTCGAGTTGATTCCCAAGTAGAGAAGATGAGGTCATTTAGAGTATCCGAAGTCGACGAAGGTCGAAAAAGTCGTACACGTTTCCTATTTTTTGGCGCAGACATTGAGCAAAAACGATTAATTTTACAACTTCTGGAAGATTTAAACGGGACGATTCGGCTGTGAATGGGTTATTTTTGCAGTAATATCAATTCACGTTGTTTAGTAACAATAATATATTTATGGTTTTCTATCTTTGAAGGGATATTTGGATCCACAAGGAGTTAGGGATGTACCCAGCCGGGGGCGGGAAGACGCACTGCGAAGAGACGAGGCTGCCGGCTCCGCTTTATGACGCCGCCCCCACCACCGCCGGCCGCCTCCAGCTACCGCCCGCCCGGCACCTCCTCAATCTGTAAACAAAAATCTTGTTTTCTTTTTTCGGGGCTCAAAAGGCTTTCAGCGAATTTTCGAAGAGAACTAGGTACCTACCTACTGTACTGAAATTGGTCCAAAATTTTGAATATTTTTCCGATTCTTTTCCGCTTCCACACCCGGATTTAAAAAAATTTTCTTATTGAAATCGATACCTACCTACGGTATTTAAAAGGGTTGAGAATTTGGACATTTTCCGATCCTTTTCCTCTTCCACCCCCGGATTTGAAATAGGTACCCTGGATTTATTTAAATAGGTACCTACCTATGATATTAAAATTTGTCGTAAATTTTGACCATTTTTCCGATTCTTCCACCCCCGGATTTTAAAAAATACACGTATACCTATTTTGTATACTTTAATGCTGTATTCAGGATAATAATTTATTAATATTTAAAAATAACATTTATATTTAGTCTTCAACGGATTCTTGAAAGATTCCGCGAGTCCTGGGTGTCTTGGGGGCGGCGGATTCACCTTCCGTCAGGAGCCTTGGAGGCGGCTGACGGGTCGCCGCCGCCAGAAAGAAGGCGCCGCGGCGCCTGCCGGCTTCCTTTTTCAGCCAAGTTGTTCTTCACCGGTCTCCTGAGTTGTTTTTCGAAAAACGGGGTTATTATTTTGCGACAAAGGGAAATCCTTCACGGTTGTTTACCATTCCGTGTTTCCAATAAGAGATTCATCGTTTTTGAAGTTATTAAGGCAAATGTTGTAGAATGCCGGGGGGATGGGGGGGGGGGGGGAAGAAGTTACAGTCATGCAGCATGACCATATGAGCGAGTTTTCGTAGTAGTAACGTAGGTACGTACCTACTTGGTCACTTCTTATATTCACCATTATAAACCATTTCTGATGAATTTAAAGTAGTATTAATTTGATCATTTGTTACTATTTTTGAACATTTTTAGCGAGCTTTGATCCTCAAAAATCAACTTTAACTGGCTTTTTGAGGGCTTCCTTAAAAACCCATGTTCTTCATAAGTTCGGCGGAAGGGAAGACTGGCCGCCCATTTCGTCCTGACAGGTCGACCATTGCGGCCCGACTGGCTGCTCATGTTGCCTTGACGGACAGATCATGAGAATATACCTGCTATACAGAGCATGGAAATATAATATTCTTGCATAGAAACCTCACTTTCACCCACTTTCTGACACCACACCAACGTTATTTAGCTAGTAAACCTAGAAAATGTTGGATCCATTGACATAAATATTTCTGCGACGTGGTCATTCGATTGCGATCGAGCTCAAAATCAATAGCCATGATCTAGACATCCTATCGGACATTTTGGCACCAATGCACCAGTTTTGGTCCATTTTTACGGCAGTTATCGTTTAAAAACAGAAAAATTAGTAAACCCGTCATAACTCCATTATTTTTCCACATAGAAAGCTTGTTCTCGTCTCAAATTGAAGAGTTTAACGAGCTGAACAAAACCCACAAAAGAAACCTGAAAAAGACCTTATTTTGAGGAAGTTATGACCATTTGTTTTGATACATACGAACATACATCAAGAGGAAACCCGTATAGAAACTCGTTTTGAGCACTTCTGACAAATATTTCATGGTTTTCTGGAACACCTGTTTTTGACGGTATCACCATACTTCCATTCCTATACAAAAGGAACATGGAACTAAAATAACCACTTACAAATCCGTTGTAGGGCATTCTAAAACCGAACGGCCAGATTGTCATCTTCTTCCAATTTTAATAATTATTTTTGCAATCGGTTCAGTTTCGGGTTAGCTTGTGCAACAAACACTGAGTTTCTTATTTTATTTGTTCAAGTCATCAATCTAAAATTCAGAATCCATCATTTCCCATTTATTTCCCGTAAGGGTTTGACTGTGTAGGATGAGTGAGAATAGTTTGAATAGGGTGATAGTTTCATCATTAAATATAGACGTCGTGATGTTCATATTATGCGATTATTATCCGATTTGCTTGGTTATTTCTATAATGGGTATTTCTATAAGTTATTGGCCTAGCTGCGTAATATTTAAAGGAAACGTCGATATTCATTATTATATTTATTTTTTGGTTCATTATTCTGTGAATAATACACCTATATGTATTCGCTCAGCAAAGAAAATTTTAAACACCACCTCAAAATTTTTTTTTTTATGTTTCAAGATGATTCAGGTTTTTGTTTCGTTTCAGGTGGTGGTGGGTGGGGATTTCAAAAGTCCGTTCTCCGTACGCTGTCCGCCGTATCATCTATATGTCTACTTTGTTTCGGTCTACCAAATTCGTGCTTTCGCACACAGGCTCCATTTGGGCCCTAGTTGCGTCCCGAAACTTTGCAGCCCAATCAGAATATACCCAAGGGTGTTATGGATGAAACATTGGTGTAAAAATAGAATTTTTTGATGTTCTAGTAACATGAGCTTGAGAGGTTTCGTTTTCCATGTTTTCTAGGACGAGGAGACCGAATATGAAGTGGATTTTGACCAACAAGCGAAGAATCCTTCTAACAAAGTTTCAGCCTTAAATTTAGGTTAAAATTTGGTCTAAAATCGTTGTTATCCCGCAGACATGCACCATTTGGGTCCTAGTGTGCTCCGAAGCTCAGCAGCCCGATCGGAATACACCCAAGGGTGTTATGGGGGGGGGGGGGGGGGGATGGGTGTCAAAATAGGGGTTTCGCAGTTTTTTTTTTGTTTTTTTTTTTAGGTTTAGTGAACAAGAGCTTGTGAGGTGTCGTTTTCCATGTTTTTTAGGACGAGAAGACCGAAAATGAAGATGATTTTGGCCAAAGAGTGAAGAATTGAGGTTGTAACGAAGGTTCAGCTCCCGAAATTCATTTTGTATGAGTAAAATACCTGGGAAATTGTCTGAAATCACCATAAACTTGTATAATAACACTAAAAGGTGTACCAACAGGTGAATCAAGACAATAAAATGGCACTATCAATGATCAAAGATAATTTGTAACAAAATAGGAGCCTAACTCGTGTTTTTAGGGGCCAAATTTGGTGAAAACCATAAAAAAATAGCTGTTTTAGTTATTGCACATGAATGAAACAATAAACGAACAGCATTTCCGTAAGTATGTCCAATAGAATAACAAACCCATGTGACAGGCCTTTGCAGCGTTTTTCATTCATAATCCTATCATAATTCTATGCTTCTTTTTGTAGCCGATTCGGTTTTAGTCAAATAGAAACTAACGGAATAATATTTCAGTACAAATACCTTCACACCGTCCAGCGGATTTCCCTCGTGATGGCAAAATAGAGGCGAAATATTTTTGACGATTGAAATACGTAGGTAGCTGCCTAGTCTTTTTCTGTCCCGAGAACCTAACAGGGGTGTTGACAGCACTGTGGATTCTATTGGTGGCGGAAAAAAAGTGTAATTGGATAACTCAATAACGATGATGTTTTTATCGTGTGTAGCTTTACAAGGAGACACTTTTGTTATGATGTAAACAAGTGGTGCCAGGGCCCCGCTGAGGGCTCGCCGCTCCAGGCGGCAGACGGCAGTAAAGATGCGGGATGATCTGTTGCATCATGTTCGAAGGGTAAACGTGTTTATCGGCTCATTGTTGGCAGTATTATTTATTGGAGTTACAACCTTCTCCTCTGGCGCAAGAACGAGAAGATTTTTAAAAGACAATGGGCGGTATGAATAAAACGAAAGCAAATGCTTTTAAGCATTTGCTCGAAGGAAAAGCATTTGCTTTGGAAGGAAATGCTCGAAGTAAAAGGTTTTATTCTTTTTCGTATGAATAATCATTACCTTCACTCCGAAGGATTTGCTTCACGGGAAAAGAGTAAAAGCCTCCTCCGATCATCAGCTGACCCAGAAAAATTGGTGATCCAGGTGTTCCCGCCTCAACGCGGGACGAACTCGTTTCTCGTTTGTTTCCATTTTCCGATTGATAAATCTTTGCTTTTGCTTCTCATTTTTGTTGCGTCTCGTGTTTTAAATAGTTTGCTCTTGTTGTAAACTTTAAAACGATTATAGTTTCCGGTGGAACATGTCTTCCGGAAGTGACGAAGAGTTAGAAGGGTCTGAAGGGTTAACGCAGCCTGCAAATACTGGCTTGATGGATTTCATCGCTAATGAGGTGAGATTAAATCCGATAATCTTATCCAAATCTCAATTACCTCATGTGAAGAGAAAGAAAGATGAGGCCGTGGAGAATACAATTAAAAAACATGAAAATCATTTTGGTAGACGTATCGAAATATCGAGCCTCATGAAAAAGATAAATAACATGAAGACACGATTGAAGAAGAAGACCGACCGGACGAAAACTGGGAACAAGAGGATCAAACTTCAAAAATGGGAAAAATTGTTTTACGAAGCTATGGAAGGAAATGTTAACCCGTGTGTCTCACAGGTGCCACGAGGGTTGGCATGTGGTGTTGCGAATACTAGCTCTGCGTCTGAATCGCCAACCCTGATTTCTGAAAGCAGAAGAACTAGTTCTTCAGACACCTCCATGCATTCCAGTCAATTAATAATGGAATCCAGTACAAGTCCGCGTTCAGATGAGCCTTCAGCGCCGTCCCGTCTACTGCCTCGAGGGAACAAGTACTATTTCAATGAAACTTCGGAAACAAAGTCGTTGACGAACACAGAACTGCAGCGCTTAGTACTGCTGGAGCAGCTGCAGACTGCAAGAGCACAGAGAGAGTACTATAAAAACAAACTGGAGGTACTGAAAACGCCAGCACAAAGATCTTCAGTTTTGGAGAATGGATCAACTTCTTACTTCACTCTTTAGAATGATTACACGTGTTCATTTTCAAGTTTTGAGATGATAATCTTCTCGCATGTTCTATCTTTCCTGCAGTTGAATAAAAGTGTTTTGAAATTGCAATGAATTTATTTATTTAATAATACCTACATACTCGTACTCATTTCATTTAGTTAGTAAGTTCATTCAACTGGTTGAAGTCGTTAAACTGGGCCTAGTTCAAGTTGGTTTTTATATTACTAAAGGTATGCACTAGGCGTTATACAAATTATTCATAAATGGCGGTTGTGAATTATGGTTGCCAACTCTTGCCTCACTTGTTGTCCATGCATGCGGAGATTTCTTTCCCCTCTTTCTTCATTGGCAAGTGGCAAGTGTATGACACGCTCAGTTTGCTCTTCTAAGTCTTCGAAGTCCGGGTCTCGTAACATTTTGGCTATGTTATGCAGTACAACGCACGCCACGACTATTTTAGGTACTCTGTCTTGTTTAACCCGGCAAACGTACTTTAAAATTGGAAACCTCCTTTTCAGTTGGCCAAAAGATCTCTCAACGCACACTCTTTCTTTTGTCAGTAAGGTATTAAACGATCTTTCCAGATCATTGCTGGGGTTATGAAAAGGGACCATCAGCCATGGTTCAATGCCATACCCACTGTCACCCAGTATAACAGTGTTTTCAGTGCGAGACATGCAGGCACGTATAATGGAATTCTTCCATATTCGACTGTCATGGACAGAACCCGGCCATGTGACGTCTACGCTTGTGAACTTGCACGTGGCGTCACACGTTGCTTGCACGTTCAGTGATGCTCGGCTTTTTCTGTTGATATATTCGTCCCCATGTACCGATGGTTTTTCAATACCAATATGAGTGCAGTCCACCACACCAATTGCACTGGGAAAAGAAAAATTACGGAGCCACAGTTCCTTTGCCCTCACTACTTCCTCTTCTGCCGTCGGAAATCGTATCCAAGTGTCTGCTTCCGAGACAATTCTCTCAACAACAAATTTCACCGCCAATGAAACACTCGACTGGTGTATACCAAGTTCTTCTCCGATGCCTTTTTGGAACCCGGGATCCGCTAGATAACGCAAACATGCTTTCATTCTCAGCTCCGGAGATAGGGAACCACCGCGAGTATCGTTGACATCATTTCCAATAAAATGATCTGCTAGCCACTTAACGTTTTCCTCCGAAAATCGAAATAAACTTCTGAAATCTTGTTCCCGTGGGGACCTTCGTTCCTTATAACATTTACGATTACGTATATTCACGATTTCAGCCATAATCACTGACTTACATTAATATAAAATCACTGACAGAGGAAGCAAAAAGCACGAAATGCACACTCACACTGATAAAACAGGGAAAAACGCACAAATGAGGAGAACATGGCACTTGATAAACGACCGATATGATAAATTGAGGAAAGTGAATCTACTCTGGAGTAGATGCATCTTTTTTAAAGCTTTTGCTTCACAAGCGAAGTAAAAGAGCAGCTTTATTCATACGGAATACTTTTGATTGAAGGAAATGCTTTTTTTTCGAGCTTATGCTTTTCCTACAGAAGCAGAAGGTTTTGCTCTTCTTTTTTTTATTCATGATACTTGAAGGATTTGCTTCGTTTTCCGCAAGTAAAAGGTTTTACTTCGTTTTATTCATACCGCTCATTAATTGATCGCTCGTATTTGAATCGCGAGTTGAATTACTCCGCGCAGTGGTCGAGTACCTAGGTAATTTCCAAGTTTTCCCATCTGTATTACAGACGTGCTCATAATTATTGATAAACAGCCGTTTACCTCCTTCATAGATTACGATTAAATAGGATGATGCTAACATCTCATTTAACGATTAAATAGAAGTGACATCAGCAACATGTGAGATAAGTATTATCCAATGAGACAGGCACCTAGTGATTCTATCAATCTGTACGCTGATTAAAACCTCAAAACTACACTACAGAATCTCTCAATAAATTGTTCGGTGTTTATACACCCAGAGACAAACCGGACGTGTGAAGTTCCTACCTATTTTCAGTTTTCCCTGTGCCTAAAATCAGAGAAGGGTTATTATACAGGCCTAATGTACAGAAGGGACATTCCTGGTTGTGAATAGCGCTGTAATTAAGTGTTATGATTATGCTGGAACAACTAGGAATTGACTTTCTAATCAAACTTTATTGTTACCGATCTACTGAGATTGTTATTCCTTCCCAATATTCTCCCCATGCTCAGTCCTAGATCTTTCAGACCCCGCCAATAATTAGAAGCGACACGGCGACGCTGTTTTTATGATCACAGCCTTTCACAACCTTCCTCAGGCACTCGAAAATCACACTCTTCCCCATTCTTTTTCTCGTACCCCCACAGTTCTAATGACCAGAAAAACCTTCCGTAAGGGGGGACATCGGGTGCCTTCTGGTGACAAATTAGCGGGGAAGTCCGAGGGACGGGTGCCGCAATCAAACGGAATTAGTATGATGGAGTTAGGCACCGTGTTTCCGAGGTCGAAGTAAGTACTACTGGTAATTAGGATTGAAAGAATGAAAGGGGAGGAGCTAGAGACGCTCGCAGGAAAGACAAAAAAATACAAAAACATCGGTAACATGTGTCATTCCGTGGATGTGGTTTTCTCTCAGTTTTTGTCGTCGGAATGAAGAAAAATGACTGGAGGCAACTATTAGCCAGGCGCCACCCTTGAGCCCTTTCCTTCAATCAACCGCCGGGACGTAGAGAATCGTTTTAGATCAAGACAACGCAGCTGCGTATGATGAATGATAGGTACCGCGTGTAATAATTCGTTAGCTGGAAAACTTGAAAAAAACTCAAGGATCGTTCGTGAGGACATCTGTAGGTCGTAGAGGACCTTCAAATAATGAAACATGCGAGTATTTTCTTCTGCTTCACCTTTCCCCCCTATTTTTCAGGATTTAACAAGCTCCTTTGAAACATGGAATAATACCTAAAGACTATTCGTCTATGGAGACCGGCAAGGTTTCCGATTTGCTGGTGGAACATTTTATAGAAGTCCATAACAAGAGAACCACAAATGGTCGTGTAACATCCAAATATGGGTTTGAGGCATACCCATAATGCTATTCAAGTAAGGAACTAAGGATATTAACTACAACTACAAGCACAATTCATATTTTTATGAACTCACTCAGCGGGGCCAAACGCAATACTTTTAGAAACTAATAAGATGCCTAATAAAGAAACAGGCTCAAGTTTCTAGCAGTCACAAAACCAAGAACTCCGATTTTTATTGGAAACTCTAAAACAAATTGATACGAGTACCGAAACCAGCCACTGCTTCCCTAACAATCCATAGCACTATTTCCCATTTTTTCTCATTTCTTTTGGGTTGGAGGTTACCGGCATGGATAACAAACAGTTTTCGGTACCTTCTGGTGTGTAATACGTCCTTCCTTATCTTATCAACTATCGAAACTATCGATTTGTGGACTCGATTATCACGTCGGGAAACACGGTGATCGATAGTAGACATGGAGTATATCGATCGTTTCAGTAGTTGATAAGAAGTTGACAAAACCCCGAGGGACGTATGTATAACAGACCAGTATCCTTACCCAGTTTTCATTGGGGATTGCTTATTTGGAATACCACGTTTGACATTGCCTTGGTGATCTGACAAGAGCCAATCAAGCCTGACTGTAACTTAGGGCACACCCCAATCTGGCGCCGAGGTCGATTGTACCACATTTCGTCGTCAACATTGAACCGAGGTGTTTCTGTGGACGTCATACTTCCTCTTTCACAGCATCTGTTAGGTACCTTCAGAGTCCGTTTTCTGGTCATTTCATGGACTTGAAGCAGCTACTTCTGTAACATTAGGGCATAATATTATGTCGAGTGAGGCGTCATACCTGGGGGCCTATTCACTAAAATAGATAGTGGAAAGAGATTATCTATTTTGAAACTCTCCCGCGAGAGATAGTCTCTTCCAATGTCTCCGGTGTTCATCTATTTTACAGAATAGCTCCAGTGACCTTGAGAAAGAGATATGGATCCTAATGCATGAAAATCCCATAGTATCCATGAAGTGCGAGATGTTTGCGCCCCCGGGAGTTCAATTCCTTAATTATGAACGCATTTCTTTGTAATACCTATTCAATGGGTACCTACCTACCTCATTCCATACTTGGACGTTTTTACTCATGAATCGGATAAAACCTTAAAATGAAATTGAAAAAAAGTTTCAATTATAAACAGAAAAAGTCGAATTAGGGGGCTTAATGCTTGTAATATATCTACACCTAATGAACGGCCACTCTTAGGTAGGTAGGTACCTACCTCAACCCGTACTTGGACGTTTTTACTCATGAATCAATAATATGTATATATTTTTAATGAAAATTGACTTAACTTTATGAAATGAAAAAACAAACAAAAAAACCACGATCAAAATTACCGATATTACACGATTTATCACTGTCAAACAAACGAGAAATAGACTCTCTCTTTCGAGGAAAGACACCTAATATAATTAGCTGTCTCTCTGAAAGAGATCGAAAATGCCAAGATGGCCACCAACTCTCTCTTTTAGAAGTTACTGAATAACCCTGTCATGCATACTATAAAAATCTCTTCTGCCAAAAGAGAGAGTAGGACCGAAGAATTGTCTCTTTCGCTTAGTGGTAGTAGCACTACCTGTCTTCCCATCACCATTTAGGCTTGTGAAAGACCTTTGGCCGATGTTCAGTAGCTCGGTAGGCTAAAAGAACACATCATGGAAGCTTCAAGTCCCAATCACTTTGGTTATTGTCCACTACCTTGGCAAGGGCACCCCATAAGGTCCTATAAGGCTCTGGTCTTATGGGCACTCAGCAACGGAGGGAACTCTTTCGCGATTGACTCAAAGTTTGACCCTTGATCAGAGTGGACCTCTAGGCATCCAATTCGGGAGATTACGTTGGCAATCAGTCCTTGCCCTACAGTCTCTGCTCGGATATCTCGAACAGCAAATGCCTCCGGCCACTTTGTAAAGTATTCCACAACTGATACGATTTACCTCATTATTACGATGCGTAACTCGGCCCGCTGACGATATCAATCCCTAAACGGATTTCAATCGGATCAATCCCTATGGACTTCCTACAACATGATTTTGGAGTGGATCTTTCTTCTTCTAGGCCTTACTCCCTCTCCGTCCACAGGTCTCACGTGTCACACAAACCAACTTTACATCTCAATGTAGCCCAGCCCAAAAGAAACAAGTTCGAATCTCTACCAATTTTCAGCGTCGCCGAAGTTTCCAAAAGCGTGCCATCCGGAGGACCTTCTCTCATCGTGTCATTGGTACCAGTAGCGGTGCGTGGGGTCTGAAAGCGGTGAGGTACCAAACCAGGGGGCCTATTCACTAAAATAGATAGTGGAAAGAGATTATCTATTTTGAAAATTTCCGGCGAGAGATAGTCTTCCCTGGGAGACAGTCTCTTCCAATGTCTCCCGGGTTCGTCTATTTTACTGAATAGCTCCAGAGACCTTGAGAAAGAGATATGGATCCTAATACACGAAAATGCTATAGTATCCATGAAGTGCGAGATGTTTGTGCCCCCGGGAGTTCAATTCCTTAATAACGAACGCATTTCTTAGTAATACCTATTCAGTGGGTACCTACTACCTCAATCCATACTTGGACGTTTTTACTCACGAATCGGATAAAAGTTCAAATGAAATTGAAAAAAGTCTCAATTATAAACAGAAAAAGTCGAATTAGGGGTATGGTGAATTTAAGTTGCTGTAAAATTCACCATGAGAGGTGGAGGTAGTTGGATAAAGGATAGGAGTGAATTTGAAGCTAAAATTTGATGTGTGCGATTTTTGGTGTGTTTGCGGTTAAGGGCGGACCTCCACCGAGCGTGTGATGAAAAAGTTGAAGGTAATTTAAGTTAGTGAATTTGGTTGCATGAAATTTGATTGATGTGAGTGTGTGTGTGCGGTTAAGGGCGGACCTCCACCGAGCGTGTGATAAATTTCGTCAGGTTGGTTAAGGGCGAGACCTCCACCATACCTGACTAAATTTATGTGTGTGTTTGAATTTAATAGTGAGTGTTTGTGCGGTTAAGGGCGGACCTCCACCGAGCGTGTAGTGTGTGTCATCCGGATCGGTTAAGGGCGAGACCTCCACCAGATCCTGATGAAATGTGTGTGAGTGAATTTAATAATGAATTTGTGTAGCGAGTGTGTGCGGTTAAGGGCGGACCTCCACCGAGCGTGTTGTGTGTTTCATCAGGGTTGGTTAAGGGCGAGACCTCCACCTAACTCTGATGAAATGGGTGAGTGTGAATTTACTGTGTGTGAATTTACTGTGAGAGCATTTGAGAAGTGAAGTTTGAGAGAAGAGGTTTGAGGAGAGAGAGAGAGTAGCCAGCAGCTAGAGGAGACGTAGAATGGCGAAAATGGCGCAGGATCCGGGGTTATATAGACACTGAAGTCCCCACCCTGGTGGTGGGGTTTCAGGTTGAGCCGGGTCCTGCGTCGGTTGCCCCACTCTTACCGTTTATTCTCAGAGCCTTATTTTTACAGGTTGTTTTTGGTGAGAACTTAATTCTAGTGAGTTGGAGTTCCGGGAGGGACTCACGACAAGGGGGTTAATGCTTGTATTATATCTACACCTAATGAACCAATAATTATTTATATATTTTTAATTAAAATTGAAATGAAAAATTTAATCTTTATGAAATGAAAAACTTTATGATGAAAAACTTTATGAAATGAAAAAAATACACGATCAAAATTACCCATGTGTTTGCGGATGAACGAGGATATTACACGATCACTGTGAAACAAACGAAAAATAGACTCTCTTTCGAGGAAAGACACCTAATTAGCTGTCTCTCTGAAAGAGATCGAGAATGCCAAGATGGCCGCCAACTCTCTCTTTTAGAAGTTACTGAATAACCCTGTCATGGATACTATAAAAATCTATTTTTCCAAAAGAGAGAGTCGGTCCTGAAAGAGATGTCTCTTTGGCTTAGTGAATAGGCCCCCAGAACACAAAACCAACGGATTTGTCAACAAAATATCCTAAGGCAACAACACCCTTCCCTTATTTACTGACAGAAGAGCGATATTCAGCAAAGCTTATCTCTTTTAATCAACACTCTATTGTCGTTGAAAGAACACGAAAACGTCTTCGATTTCTACTGCAACTTGGCCACCGAATTCATGTGTTAAAAAAATGTAGTAAACTAAAATACAACAAAACAATGAACCGTCGGCCTGTACCTTCTTGAATGGAGAAGCTATTGACTAGAAGCTAGGTGTGTTGACGCCGATCAATCTACAGACCACAAGATCACAAACAGCAAACAGGACAAAACGCACGTAGGTACCACAAATACAAATCTGTCGTCGGAACCGGACCGAACGCAAAACGCACAAAATTTGAAGCCACAAAATTGAAAACTGACAACAGACTCAACAGAGAAAGCGAATGTGATTAAGAGAAAACAAAAACAAATCGGAAGAAGAAGCATCTCCTATCGAGATGGCAAACTGGATCGAAGGGATCGAATCTATTGTGAAATGAACGATTTTGAGGTGGAAATCAGATTCTGGGTACAGAGCCCAAAGTGGGAGTGGCGAACAACATTTTTACTCGACTAAGCATGCACGGAACGGGCCACTATTCTCAGTTGCCATGGGAACACTAGGTCCCAGGACCTACCTGCCAGTTTCAGGAGCCTAGTTTCGATTTTGATTGCAGGACATCGATTACTGTCGCTTTATTCCGATAACATGCATGTTCTATGGAGCTAACAAGAAGGAACCACCATCCCCTACTAGAGTATTCAATATTCATAGCCATAGAAATCTGGCGAGTCGCTGTTGAACTTTGTGAAAAATGCTAGGTACAGTGTACAGAGGGAAATTCAAATGCCAACTGAACAATGGTTGATCTTTTTAGTGTTTTTGGGGGCCGGGGCAGTGGCACAAGTGGCCTTATGGGCTCAACGCCCCTGATGGGTACCAATATTTGCTCCATAGCCACCCTCCCACTATCATCTTCCCATCGTCGGATCAAAAGCCGTTCAAGCCGTTGAAGCTGCGCCCACATAGCCTTGGTCAAATGGTCATTTTTCCCTACCCCGGCTACTTTCCTGCCAAGGAGGCACCCATCCCTCCTGCACTCATTGGTAGACAGGCCCAAGCAAAGGATCTTTCTGTTGTTCCACCCCGTGCTCCTTGGGAACATCCAGCCCTACAAACAGGGCATTGGTATTCTCCTGCTTCTGCTCATGTCGTTGACTATTACGGTCGTCTTTTTCTATACAGGGTCGGCAGGATATCCATTGCGTGTTCCTGCCAGCCCTGTATTCTAACCGATAATTAGGTATTACAAGGTACACAACTGGTGCTATCTGGGTCCCGAACATTTTTCAACCACTGTAATGAGGTTTTACCACTATAATCTGTCCTTATTAGGAACTCCTCTCCACTCTCTAGCCCATAAGAACTGAAGTGCCGTAGTGCCTTTATCACACTGAGAAGTTCCTTGCGGGTTACACAGTAATCATTCTGGGCGTTTGAAACATTTGCTTAACTAAGCCAAAACTCGCTCTTTTCCCTTCCGCAACTGAGAAAAAACCGCTTCAACTGATGTATCGCTTGCGTCCATGGCAAAATAATTTCTTCAGAAAACTCGCGTTTGACCACGACTTGTGATTTGGGATCTTTTTTCTACATTTTACAAATTTTTTATTTCTTTTGCTAGGTACCTACTTTTTTAATGGTAGTAGATTTCAAAGTACTATAACATTTAGCCTCGTGGTGTTTAGTGTGGATAGTTTGCTCTTCTCGAACTTCTAGTTCGGATTTCGTTAGTGCCTAATACAGTATACAGTACCTACTGTAATGGCTGAGAATGTACGAAGGAAGGCTCCGATCCTCTTGAAGCCATGGCGGTCTCAAGCCAAGGGGCACGGGGACCCTGGAATTCATACCCAATTTTTTTTCTAAAGTCTCGGTTCGTCAGGGTTGTTGATATGGTAAAGCCCCCCCCCCCTCCCCTTTATCTCCTTGCGATGCGACATTAACAGTAACACTTTAGCTTTCACTTGGTCTGATCATGCTGCAGCTGAGAGAACCAGCGCCAATCGTGGTGGGAGTCTGCACTTTCATCGGCATACGCCATTGGTGAAAATCGATGATAACTCACTACAGCAATCAAGCTGTCGTAAACTCCAGGTACAACGCACAGACCAAATTACTGCATCTCACAACGTTTCAAGACTATCCATTGCTCTTGTCAGAGCAGCTGATTTGTCCTCTGAATCAGCCCCAGACTTGGTAGTCCTAAATATGAATAAAAAGGGAATATTTCGCATAGAACACCTCAGAACCATGATCGACAAGCCTCACCTCCGAATCCTCCATATGGCGCAGAACTTGATCAAGAGACCGAGACAGCTGAACCCCCTCGTCCCTCTGGACGAAATCAATCTGCAAGGGCATTGCCTTCCAACCTCAATAACGCAGGTCATCACAGGGTAGGTATCACATCAGCTTTCTCAGCTTTGTCAGCCAATTCGTCCGTGAACCTGCGGTGATCGCATCTTGCATTTTTCTCCACTTGCTGCATGCTCTGCCTGGGCTGAGGCTTTCTCTTGACGACGATTTCTACTCATATTGCCAGTAGAATTTTTGATCGTCCGCTCATTTATAAGGTTCCAAGTGTTGCCAGGCATCCATTCCTTTTCAGATGGTTTTTCTTTCCAACACGTGCTCACTGGCTTCCGTGAAGACATCTCGCGCTGCAGTCCACATTTCCTCAATGTCCTTGGCATGCTAAACCTACGTATCACTGTCGGGTGCCTCGAATCGATTCCTAAGCTCGATATGAAAGCATCGGCCACCGTTTCACTTTTCAGCTTAGCCACGTCAAACCGTTTGTTAGTGGTTTCAAACTTATTCCCTGCCGCAACTACAATAGCAAGGGCATTGCCGTCCAAATTATTGTTTCAAAGAACTCCGATTGTTATTGGAAACTTAACAAACATCATAACTGGAAACAAATATCATAATATGGATACTACTGATCTGTACCAGCGGGTGATGAAAATGCGAGATAAAATTATGTACCCACCTACCTATAGACCTACCTATATATAGAGTTGCTCACGCGGGGGGGGGGGGGATGATGCATTAGTACCAGAAGTACGTATACCTATTAGGTGTTCGGATTCGGAAGTTTCGTGGTAGTGAAGCAACCGTTGTGATTAGGCGGTGTGCGGTGCTTTCGTATAAGATGCAATGAAACGAATGTGGCTATTTTAAATAAATTTGTTATTTAAATAACGTTTGGCTTGAACCGCAGGATAATAAATGGGTATAAACAAGGGCATAAACAAATTAAGTAGGTCTCCCTTTAAGTTCCTCTACGATGGTGCCAGACCTTTTTTTCCCCTACGTCTCCAGGATCCAGGGACATAAACATCCACTCCATCAGAGGGAGGCGAAAGGAAAAACAGAACTATAATACCATGAGGGTGAGTGTGGGTTGAGATGCGGGGGCTCCAGCTGCTGTATAGGCCCTTTTTTCGGATAAATATGAATTACATAATATAAGAAGATCAAACGATCCTCTAGATAGTCTGAGACGGTCAGCCTCGTTTGTAGAGTATCGATGGACCAGAGGAAGCCGCGAGGGGAGGGTTGTTTACCGTAGATAAATCATAGGGAAAGTTGCAGAGAACCTGACCCCGTCTGGTCTAGGCTTGTTTACCGAGAGGAGGCGCCAGCTCCGCGCCGCGCGCCACCACCAGAGGTAATTATAGGATCCTCTCTTTTTGGCTTATCACTTGGCTCTTTAGGAACGGATTTCCTACCTAATGCAAATGTGTGTAAAAAAAAGAAAAGAAAAAATCGCCATTTTGAAAGGTTTAATGTATATGCACAGTCATGATAGGTATTAGGTACACATTATTTTCATTACCCATGTTTGAATTTTTTGACGTATATGGTATGAGTTACAAGTACATAATGTGGAAAGTAGGTGCCTAGGTACGTATTGTAGCGAGGTAACATGAGTATTGCACATGACATTAGTGGTGCAAGCGGAGGCAGCGGAGTGGTGCATCCGACAGAGGTAGGAATCCACAGACTCCCTCGCAAATCTTTAAAAAATCCTTACCACTTCACGACGTAGAAAATGTGAGGACTTCTAGTTCAAGGAAGAAAGCCATACATAGTATTTTGTTTCCTAACGAGCAAACTATAAGGTAAGCAGCAAACTTACCCGACGTTTTGCAACAGGCGAAATAAATTAACAGTGGTTAGATGATGACATGACAGGACAAGAAAACAACCCATAGAGTTATGCGTGCTTTGCAGTGACGTCCCTCATGGTGGTGTATAGATCACTCTCGTGGTGGTCAGATCACTCTCTCTCATTGCAGATCGTCTGGAAGTACCTATATATATGAGTAACTGATCTATGATGATGAAGAATGCAATGATTTAGTTACCTAACTTCGTGACCAGCTTACGTAGGTTCATGTTTGAGAATACGGCCAGCGGAAAGATTTGCAGAAAAACCCGCGTTCTAACCCCCCCCCCCCCCCCACTATAGAAATACATTTTGAAATTCCGATGACGTAGTGCACAACTACTTTTCTGCATCGAACAAAAGAAGAACACCACACACGTCGGTTAAGAATAGCGGCCTGGGCAGCGCACACAAGATTTTGTCACACGCGCACACATGCACACACACGCGTGCATACACAGGCACGGTTTTTTTTTTTTTTTTAACGAAGTTGGATTTAGGATTTGGAAACGGATTTTCTTTTCATTCTCGGCTGAGTGTTGTCCTCTTCTGACCAGACAAATACATAATACATAAGGACGTCTCATACTACTGAGGGACGTCCTACAAAGTAGTTATGAATTAGAAGAAATAGTTCATAAATATATACATCATTGCATTGGGAGTTAACTCTACTGACGAAGGTACTTCAGCCAAATGTTTGCAAATGTCAAAACGCAAAAGAAAACCTTAAATTAACAAAACTCAACCACAAAATAAAATTCTGAACGTTGCTAGCATTATTAATTATATATTAACTATCCTATTTTGGTTTATTATTATTGTCAATAATAAACCTTTGGAATCGAGCATGAAAAAAAGTTAACCCCCCCCCCCCCTCCACAAAATTTGATGGTTTACGTTTCAAGGTACGTAGAATCCGGAAATGCAATAAAAAACGCGCCAATTATTACACAATGGCTTATTATTTACCTGTATGCCTCTTTGCGGCTGTGCCGCATTTTTACTTTTAATCGCCCTCAGTGAGAAAATACCGGTTTTTTTCTTTCTGAAAACGGCCTTCAAACTACCATTTTTCCAAGAGTTATGAATAGGTTCTTCCAACAAGAAAATTTGACGAAAATTCCCCAGTGAAAACGAAGAGCCATAAATAAACCTTCCCTGGGCAATTTCATTCATTTTGCAAAAAACTGCGCCAAAACCCGTCCAACCGTGAACGTGTGAGAATTGCTGATGTAGCTTTGCTACCAGGAGATCCATTCCAAGTTCCTACTGATACTCCGGATCACAGAGCATCAGAGCCTCGTCCACCTTAGATTGAACAGATAGTTACGATGGTATCTATTTTTCTTGAATCTTGAATGTCTATTCAAGATTCATTATGAGTTCTAAGGTTTTTATAAATCATTCACATGAGAATCAAAAATTTCCTTCTGAAACTTGAATAGGTAGATATTAATACCGATTTCATCACACTGTACTTTCATGAATAGGTACCTACCTTCCTAATGATCTCGATACTTCAGGAATTCTGCATTGATTGATTTCTAGATGAGCAAGCAGCATCTCTAGCAGGAAAACAGAATCAACTCGACGCGACAGTGAGATGAAATCGTTCACTCTTGACTGTCCAAGTAGACCAAGGCATGCGGTCTACCACACGGAGTTGTGCATCTTTAGTATCTCGACAAATGGAAGGCTTTGTCCGCATGTTTCACAGGAATGTGCGTCACGCGGCCGGGAAAACAGTTCGTCATGCAGCATGACCATTATGATCAAGTTTGGCTACTTTTGTCCTTTAGTTACTTTCAACACTTGGAACCTCGAGATGGAACTTTTCCCTGAAAAAACACATGTAGTTACTAATGAAGTGTTTCTGCCTCTAGCCACCACTAACTTCTGGTGAATGTACATAACCCTTAGTGATCTTTAGCTCTTTTACTGACAATAAATTATTGTTAGCGATTGTTGACTCTTGAAACCTTTTTTGAGAAAAAATATTTTCAACGTATTTTTGTCTTGGGCCACGACTTTATACCATTTTGGTTTATTATTTTCAATAATGAACCATTGGAATCGAGCATGAAAAAAAAAGTCTTACCCCCCCTCAAAATTTGATGGTTTACGTTTCAAGGTATGTAGAATCCAAAACTGCAATAAAAATATTTCTGTCTGTCCGCCGTACGCCGTACGGGCCACTTTTCTTAGTTACCATGAAAGAAAATTGATGAAATTCGGGTTATAGGATCCGTTCGGGGTCTAGTTGGTCCTCGAAGCTCGACGTTACTGTCAGTCATCTCTAAGGGGTTCAAAATAGGGGTTGAAATTTTCAAAACGCCTATACCTTTTTTTTACGTGAATCTTTTTACGGTTTTAAATAGTTCTTGAACTCACGAGTTTTTTAAGACCACCTGGAGCATTTTACGCCCCTCCGTTCGTTCACAGTAAGGCCCCGAAGTTTGCATCGATAGGCATTTTCGACTCCAGTGTGAATGAAATTGTATACAATTCAAACCAAATCTCGTAACCAGAGACAATAGGAAATTTAGCCGGAGATAAAATCATTGCTAGGGGCCACCTGATTATATTAGCGGAGTATGAAGTCGAGTTGGTTGTTCTGTGATATTATTTCATTTGAAAAATGATGGCTGTTTTGGAGTTTGTTGATAGGTAATGAAACTTGAACAAACGTTGGGTAAATTATTACTACACGATGGTAAATCATTACTCAACGGTAAATTATTACACAACGGTTCATTATACCATCTACGTAGAAGGGGCTGGAGTTTGTTGGTAGGTACTTTTGCAACTTTTTTCACTCCTCATCAACAATTTCTTTTCAGAACTTCATTATGTGTGTTTCTTTTTGTTAGGTACTGTTTGTCATCGGCAGAATTATTTTAGCAACATTTAACTCGTGATTTAGGTAGGTACCTAGTAACGAGTACGGGGTTAGGTACTAACCTAAGGAGGGTCTGCGATCTACATAAAATGTATAGAATAGTACATATTATATTATATAGACGGGTTATCTATACAGAGAGCTGTGATCTGTAACAGAAGGGTATTCTGTACAAAATAATAAACCGTTGTGCAGGGATTTGCAGCGTTTTTTAAACGTTTGTATCAATTTTCGTGGTTTTGTACTATTCATATTAACTTTTATCGGTTTTTGACCTAACAAAACCAAATTAACCCACTTTCAGCGAATTTTTGAAGAAATTGAAGCTACTGCAATGGGCCAAAATTTTTCAGAACACGAATTTTTGACTTTTTTTTTTATAGGCTAATCCGTTTTACAGCATCCTAAATTCATCCTTAGATTTTAACAAAAATTTATATATATACCACCGCCGTTTATATGCCACTCCAGACGATATCAGACCTTAGGTACATGATAGCGCAAAGTGGTAATGGAAATTTTCATTTTGACATAAATTTTTTTTAACTCAACCACGAATAAGGCTTCCTTACCTTCCGGTAGTGAGGAAGCAAAATTATGTTCGTTGATGTCTGAAAAGTAAAATGCGAGTGGAAATTTTCATTTTGGAGGAGATACATTTTTTACGACCTCCACGATTACAAAGCTTCCCTGCCTTCAGCAGTGATGAAGCAGAAAAGGTATTGGTAAAACATTTTGTTCAATTTTCATCCCTCATTTACATTTTTACATGGTATGACCGCAAAGTAAGAGGCCTTTGGTCAAAAACAGGTTTTGGTTTATTATTCCTTCCGTGAATAATACACCTATGTATTCGCTCAGCAAAAAATGTTATAAAACCCCCTCAGAGTTTTGTGTTTCGTGTCTGTCCGCCGTCCGCCGTACTCCGTGCTGCTTCATTTTCGGTCTGAAAAAGTCGCTTTTTCGCACACATGCTCCATTTGGGTCCTAGTTGTGTCCCGAAACTTTGCAGCCCGATCGGAATATACCCAGGCGTGTTATGGGCGAAAAATGGGTGTAAAAATAGGGTTTTTTGGTGTTTTAGTAAAATGAGCTTTGGAGGTATCTTTTTCCATGTTTTTTTTTAGGGCAAGAAGACCTAATATGAAGGATTTTGACCAAAGAGTGAAGAATTGAGGTTGTAAATAAGGTTCAGCTCCCAAAATTCATTTTTTTATTAGTCAAAAACCTGGGAAATTGTCTGAAATCACAATAAATTTGTAAAATAACAAGAGAATAGTATCAACAGGGGAATCAGGACAATTAAATGGCATTTTCAATAATCAGAGATAATTTGGAAAAAAAGGAGCGCAATTCGTGATTTGGGGGCCAAAATTGGTGGAAACCATCAGAAATGGCCATTTCAATTATTGCACATGAAAGAAACAACAAATGAACAGCCAGCATTCCTCTAGGGCAGTCAGCATGTCCAATAGAATAATAAACCCATGTGATCAGAACTTTGCCGCGTTTTTAGTTTTTCAATAGCACTACCTATCGATAGTTTCAAAAACTATCGTTGGTTCCGATAGTCAAAAACTATCGATACTATCGATCGTTTTAGATCACTACCCCAAACACTTTAAGTCGTTATAACGCAGATGACTGCAGTGTTTATGCCAAGATGTTATTGCTTCAGAGCCTTTATCGACTTCCATACGAATGGTAGGAAATAATCCGTTTTTGGCTCGCGGGAACTAAACAACAGAAGAGCCTGTTTGCGTATGAGAGGCCTTTTCTTCTTTTGGAACATGGGAAGGGGGATCGCCGTTTCCTCCCTCCCTTGGCGAAGCCTCTGAAACAAACAAGCGCTTGGGGATGACGGCGCCCGGCGGAGATCCGTGTAATTGCGTGGACGGAGGGACGGGGGCGCCGCGGCGCCGTTGGCGAGTGACGGAGAGCTGGGTGGCGGCGCTTGGGGTGCGACGGGATGAAGACGGCAGCCGGCTCGGTGGGTGGGGGGGGGGGGGGGAAGACAGGCGGCCTCCTGCCTATCAATCCCCCGCTGTCCGACCACCTTCCACGATATCCCCCTCGTTGACAGCTTATATGGCGTGCGCAAACCCAAATGTACGTTGACCACTTGGCTGGTCGGACAGCATCAGAACTAGTTCTGAAAGAATCCGCACTATAAGCTTGATTTTCCGACTTATTAGTTCGTAACCGTTCAGAACCAGTTCGAAGGTTCGGGATTTTCTTCAGAACGTCTAGTTTGAGACATGCGCAGTATACATTTTCACTCATATAACCTTGGGTATGTTCAAACAAGCAGTTCTGAACCGTTCCTAACTGACCACGCCCATTTTTGGCTGGTTGGACAGCATCAGAACTAGTTCTGAAAGAATACGCACTATAAGCTTGATTTTCCGACTTATTAGTTCGTAACCGTTCAGAACCAGTTCGAAGGTTCGGGATTTTCTTCAGAACTTCTAGTTCGAGACATGCACAGTAGGTATACATTTTCACTCATATAACCTTGGGTATGTTCCAACAAGCAGTTCTGAACCGTTCGTAACTGACCACGCCCATTTTTGGCTGTTCGGACAGCATTAGAACTAGTTCTGAAAGAATCCGGACTATAAGCTCGATGTTCGGACGTAGTAGTTCGTAACCGTTCAGAACCAGTTCGAAGGTTCGGGATTTTCTTCAGAACGTCTAGTTTGAGACATGCTCAGTATACATTTTCACTCATATAACCTTGGGTATGTTCAAACAAGCAGTTCTGAACCATTCGTAACTGACCACGCCCATTTTTGGCTGTTCGGACAGCATCAGAACTAGTTCTGAAAGAATCCGATCTATAAGTTCGATGTTCGGACATAGTAGTTCATAACCGTTCAGAACCAGTTCGAAGGTTCGGGATTTTCTTCAGAACTTCTAGTTCGAGACATGCTCAGTATACATTTTCACACATGTAACCTTGGGTATGTTCAAGCAAGCAGTTCTGAACCATTCGTAACTGACCACGCCCATTTTTGGCTGTTCGGACAGCATCAGAACTAGTTCTGAAAGAATCCGATCTATAAGTTCGATGTTCGGACATAGTAGTTCATAACCGTTCAGAACCAGTTCGAAGGTTCGGGATTTTCTTCAGAACTTCTAGTTCGAGACATGCTCAGTATACATTTTCACACATATAACCTTGGGTATGTTCAAGCAAGCAGTTCTGAACCATTCGTAACTGACCACGCCCATTTTTGGCTGGTCGGACAGCATCAGAACTAGTTCTGAAAGAATCCGGACTATAAGCTCGATTTTCCGACTTATTAGTTCGTAACCGTTCAGAACCAGTTCGAAGGTTCCGGATTTTCTTCAGAACTTCTAGTTTGAGACATGTGCAGTATACATTTTCACTCATATAACCTTGGGTATGTTCAAACAAGCAGTTCTGAACCATTCGTAACTGACCACGCCCATTTTTGGCTGTTCGGACAGCATCAGAACTAGTTCTGAAAGAATCCGATCTATAAGTTCGATATTCGGACATAGTAGTTCATAACCGTTCAGAACCAGTACGAAGGTTCGGAATTTTCTTCAAAACTTCTAGTTCGAGACATGCTCAGTAGGTATACATTTTCACTCATATAACCTTGGGTATGTTCAATTAAGCAGTTCTGAACCATTCGTAACTGACCACGCCCATTTTTGGCTGGTCAGACAGCATCAGAACTAGTTCTGAAAGAATCCGGACTATAAGCTCGATGTTCGGACATAGTAGTTCGTAACCGTTCAGAACCAGTTCGAAGGTTCGGGATTTTCTTCAGAACTTCTAGTTTGAGACATGCGCAGTATACATTTTCACTCATATATCCTTGGGTATGTTCAAACAAGCAGTTCTGAACCATTCGTAACAGACCACGCCCATTTTTGGCTGTTCGGACCGCATCAGAACTAGTTCTGAAAGAATCCAATCTATATGTTCGATGTTCGGACATAGTAGTTCATAACCGTTCAGAACCAGTTCGAAGGTTCGGGATTTTCTTCAGAACTTCTAGTTCGAGACATGCTCAGTAGGTATACATTTTCACTCATATAACCTTGGGTATGTTCAAACAAGCAGTTCTGAACCATTCGTAACTGACCACGCCCATTTTTGGCTGGTCGGACAGCATCAGAACTAGTTCTGAAAGAATCCGCACTATAAGCTCGATTTTCCGACTTATTAGTTCGTAACCGTTCAGAACCAGTTCGAAGGTTCGGGATTTTCTTCAGAACTTCTAGTTTGAGACATGCTCAGTATACCTTTTCACTCATATAACCTTGGGTATGTTCAAACATGCAGTTCTGAACCGTTCGTAACTGACCACGCCCATTTTTGGCTGGTTGGGCAGCATCAGAACTAGTTCTGAAAGAATCCGCACTATATGCTCGATTTTCCGACTTATTAGTTCGTAACCGTTCAGAACCAGTTCGAAGGTTCGGGATTTTCTTCAGAACTTCTAGTTCGAGACATGCTCAGTATACATTTTCACTCATATAACCTTGGGTATGTTCAATTAAGCAGTTCTGAACCATTCGTATCTGACCACGCCCATTTTTGGCTGGTCGGACAGCATCAGAACTAGTTCTGAAAGAATCCGATCTATAAGTTCGATATTCGGACATAGTAGTTCATAACCGTTCAGAACCAGTACGAAGGTTCGGAATTTTCTTCAAAACTTCTAGTTCGAGACATGCTCAGTAGGTATACATTTTCACTCATATAACCTTGGGTATGTTCAATTAAGCAGTTCTGAACCATTCGTAACTGACCACGCCCATTTTTGGCTGGTCGGACAGCATCAGAACTAGTTCTGAAAGAATCCGGACTATAAGCTCGATGTTCGGACATAGTAGTTCGTAACCGTTCAGAACCAGTTCGAAGGTTCGGGATTTTCTTCAGAACTTCTAGTTTGAGACATGCGCAGTATACATTTTCACTCATATATCCTTGGGTATGTTCAAACAAGCAGTTCTGAACCATTCGTAACAGACCACGCCCATTTTTGGCTGTTCGGACCGCATCAGAACTAGTTCTGAAAGAATCCAATCTATATGTTCGATGTTCGGACATAGTAGTTCATAACCGTTCAGAACCAGTTCGAAGGTTCGGGATTTTCTTCAGAACTTCTAGTTCGAGACATGCTCAGTAGGTATACATTTTCACTCATATAACCTTGGGTATGTTCAAACAAGCAGTTCTGAACCATTCGTAACTGACCACGCCCATTTTTGGCTGGTCGGACAGCATCAGAACTAGTTCTGAAAGAATCCGCACTATAAGCTCGATTTTCCGACTTATTAGTTCGTAACCGTTCAGAACCAGTTCGAAGGTTCGGGATTTTCTTCAGAACTTCTAGTTTGAGACATGCTCAGTATACCTTTTCACTCATATAACCTTGGGTATGTTCAAACATGCAGTTCTGAACCGTTCGTAACTGACCACGCCCATTTTTGGCTGGTTGGGCAGCATCAGAACTAGTTCTGAAAGAATCCGCACTATATGCTCGATTTTCCGACTTATTAGTTCGTAACCGTTCAGAACCAGTTCGAAGGTTCGGGATTTTCTTCAGAACTTCTAGTTCGAGACATGCTCAGTATACATTTTCACTCATATAACCTTGGGTATGTTCAATTAAGCAGTTCTGAACCATTCGTATCTTACCACGCCCATTTTTGGCTGGTCGGACAGCATCAGAACTAGTTCTGAAAGAATCCGATCTATAAGTTCGATGTTCGGACATAGTAGTTCATAACCGTTCAGAACCAGTTCGAAGGTTCGGGATTTTCTTCAGAACTTCTAGTTCGAGACATGCTCAGTATACATTTTCACACATGTAACCTTGGGTATGTTCAAACAAGCAGTTCTGAACCATTCGTAACTGACCACGCCCATTTTTGGCTGGTCGGACAGCATCAGAACTAGTTCTGAAAGAATCCGCACTATAAGCTCGATTTTCCGACTTATTAGTTCGTAACCGTTCAGAACCAGTTCGAAGGTTCGGGATTTTCTTCAGAACTTCTAGTTCGAGACATGCTCAGTATACATTTTCACTCATATAACCTTGGGTATGTTCAAACAAGCAGTTCTGAACCATTCGTAACTGACCACGCCCATTTTTGGCTGGTCGGACAGCATCAGAACTAGTTCTGAAAGAATCCGGACTATAAGCTCGATTTTCCGACTTATTAGTTCGTAACCGTTCAGAACCAGTTCGAAGGTTCGGGATTTTCTTCAGAACTTCTAGTTCGAGACATGCTCAGTATACATTTTCACTCATATAACCTTGGGTATGTTCAATTAAGCAGTTCTGAACCATTCGTATCTGACCACGCCCATTTTTGGCTGGTCGGACAGCATCAGAACTAGTTCTGAAAGAATCCGATCTATAAGTTCGATATTCGGACATAGTAGTTCATAACCGTTCAGAACCAGTACGAAGGTTCGGAATTTTCTTCAAAACTTCTAGTTCGAGACATGCTCAGTAGGTATACATTTTCACTCATATAACCTTGGGTATGTTCAATTAAGCAGTTCTGAACCATTCGTAACTGACCACGCCCATTTTTGGCTGGTCGGACAGCATCAGAACTAGTTCTGAAAGAATCCGGACTATAAGCTCGATGTTCGGACATAGTAGTTCGTAACCGTTCAGAACCAGTTCGAAGGTTCGGGATTTTCTTCAGAACTTCTAGTTTGAGACATGCGCAGTATACATTTTCACTCATATATCCTTGGGTATGTTCAAACAAGCAGTTCTGAACCATTCGTAACAGACCACGCCCATTTTTGGCTGTTCGGACCGCATCAGAACTAGTTCTGAAAGAATCCAATCTATATGTTCGATGTTCGGACATAGTAGTTCATAACCGTTCAGAACCAGTTCGAAGGTTCGGGATTTTCTTCAGAACTTCTAGTTCGAGACATGCTCAGTAGGTATACATTTTCACTCATATAACCTTGGGTATGTTCAAACAAGCAGTTCTGAACCATTCGTAACTGACCACGCCCATTTTTGGCTGGTCGGACAGCATCAGAACTAGTTCTGAAAGAATCCGCACTATAAGCTCGATTTTCCGACTTATTAGTTCGTAACCGTTCAGAACCAGTTCGAAGGTTCGGGATTTTCTTCAGAACTTCTAGTTTGAGACATGCTCAGTATACCTTTTCACTCATATAACCTTGGGTATGTTCAAACATGCAGTTCTGAACCGTTCGTAACTGACCACGCCCATTTTTGGCTGGTTGGGCAGCATCAGAACTAGTTCTGAAAGAATCCGCACTATATGCTCGATTTTCCGACTTATTAGTTCGTAACCGTTCAGAACCAGTTCGAAGGTTCGGGATTTTCTTCAGAACTTCTAGTTCGAGACATGCTCAGTATACATTTTCACTCATATAACCTTGGGTATGTTCAATTAAGCAGTTCTGAACCATTCGTATCTGACCACGCCCATTTTTGGCTGGTCGGACAGCATCAGAACTAGTTCTGAAAGAATCCGATCTATAAGTTCGATGTTCGGACATAGTAGTTCATAACCGTTCAGAACCAGTTCGAAGGTTCGGGATTTTCTTCAGAACTTCTAGTTCGAGACATGCTCAGTATACATTTTCACACATGTAACCTTGGGTATGTTCAAACAAGCAGTTCTGAACCATTCGTAACTGACCACGCCCATTTTTGGCTGGTCGGACAGCATCAGAACTAGTTCTGAAAGAATCCGCACTATAAGCTCGATTTTCCGACTTATTAGTTCGTAACCGTTCAGAACCAGTTCGAAGGTTCGGGATTTTCTTCAGAACTTCTAGTTCGAGACATGCTCAGTATACATTTTCACTCATATAACCTTGGGTATGTTCAAACAAGCAGTTCTGAACCATTCGTAACTGACCACGCCCATTTTTGGCTGGTCGGACAGCATCAGAACTAGTTCTGAAAGAATCCGGACTATAAGCTCGATTTTCCGACTTATTAGTTCGTAACCGTTCAGAACCAGTTCGAAGGTTCGGGATTTTCTTCAGAACTTCTAGTTTGAGACATGCGCAGTATACATTTTCACTCATATAACCTTGGGTATGTTCAAACAAGCAGTTCTGAACCATTCGTAACTGACCACGCCCATTTTTGGCTGTTTGGACAGCATCAGAACTAGTTCTGAAAGAATCCGGACTATAAGCTCGATGTTCGGACGTAGTAGTTCGTAACCGTTCAGAACCAGTTCGAAGGTTCGGGATTTTCTTCAGAACGTCTAGTTCGAGACATGCTCAGTATACATTTTCACTCATATAACCTTGGGTATGTTCAAACAAGCAGTTCTGAACCATTCGTAACTGACCACGCCCATTTTTGGCTGGTCGGACAGCATCAGAACTAGTTCTGAAAGAATCCGGACTATAAGCTCGATGTTAGGACATAGTAGTTCGTAACCGTTCAGAACCAGTTCGAAGGTTCGGGATTTTCTTCAGAACTTCTAGTTCGAGACATGCGCAGTAGACGTTTTCACTCATATAACCTTATCATACTCTACCTGTGGCGTCAGCTATAATTTTGTTTTCTTATTGATTATGTTGTTATTACGAAGTATAGGTTATTGCTATTGTTTAGAAGTTGCCCGTTTAACTACCATTCAGTTGGATCCTGAGGACTACCTGAAGTGAAGATCTCGTTGTCAAGAAACATGCGTTCTTCAAGTTCTAGTGACAATGAAGAGGAAAATGAGATTAGTGATCCACAATTCAGTGATTCGGAGGCCGAATTCGTTTTTCATTCATAAACCTATATTCCTGTTTTATATTTTCATGTACTATTGTTGGTACCTACTTGTTGATTGTATGTTCATGATGTTGGCATTAAATGTTTTTGAATCTCTTACCTTCAATGGAGTACCTGTTTAGGTACCTATAGGTAGGTATCTAACGTAGTAAGATTAGTTAATTCACTCCCCAGTTGAATCACCTAAACAAAACTTGCCCACCTGTTATATAATGTACCTAATAAGAATTCATATTGATTTATTATTTTCAATAAAATCGACCAATGTTTCAAGAATTACCTATGACGTTTTTAGTCCAAATTTTGCCCCAAATCTAGGTAGGTATAATGTTCAAGGTGGCTCTAAATGACCAGCAACTAATCCCAGAAAAAATGTTGTTAAAAAATCATTCTTTTTATAGGATACCTACTCCAAGTAAAAGCATTGTTAGTGGCCACAGAAATTGTCTACGTTTTTCATGAATTTCAGTTTCTGGTATTTCTTTTTATTGCTTCATTTATAGCTCAGAAGAAGGGATAAGGTTATGACTGCCTGGACTGAGGAGTTGATATTCTGGTTATTATTTCCGAACTAGTTCGAAAAGCGTTCGGACGGACAGAGTTAGAACTAACGGTTCTCACCCCCCCCCCCCCCCCCCCCCCTTTACAGTTCCATTCGTAACTGGTTCGATTCCGAACTGGTTCAGAACTGGTTGTCCGAACATAGGTACCCGTAGACTTTCGCATGGAGCGTCCGGGTCTGCGCCTCGCTTTCGCGTTTTAGCCTCCTACGGACGCTGACTACAGTCGCCGGAGAGGTGAATTCGCATACCGCATCGACCAGTGCGGTTCAGGAACTCGATATGTCATCATGCGACGATGAAATATCGTTAGCATAACGGAAGATATCGATGCCGTACGCCGTACTTCGCACTTTTCTAAGTTACCATGAACCTTAAATTAATGAAATTTGGTTAGGTCCCATTTCAGGTCTAGTTGGTCCTCGAAGCTCGGCGTTACTGTCAGTCATCTCTAAGGGGTGAAAAATAGGGGTTGAAATGTTCAGAATGCCGTAGCTCGAAAACTTTCAATAGAAGGGTATGGTTTTTTTACGTTTTTTAATTGAGCTTAAACTAAATAATTGTTTGAGGCCACCCGAAGCATTGTACGATCAGCCGTTCGTTTGCACCGTAAAGCTTCGTCAACATTTTCGTGAATCAAACGGTATAAATCCGGCCCAGGTATCATAGCTAGGGAGCCCCTGATTATAATCACAGATGGCTGTATGAAGTCGCGTTGGTTGTTCTGTGATATAATTTCATTTGGTAAATGATGGATCTTCTGGACTTTTTTGATAGGTACTTTTGCAACTTGAACAAACGTAAAGAAGTATTATGGGGTAAATTATTACACAACGTTGAATTATTACAGAACGCAGAACGGTAAATTATTACACAACTGTTCATTGTACTATCTACGCATAAGCGGAATCTATACAGATAAATGATAACACACCGGTTTATTATTTACCTTATGCTCCATGAATAATAACAAATAATTAATTATTGAATGATTGAATCCCGCGCATTTATATGAAACTTTAATTCCCAGGGCCGCTCCAGTACTCCATTTAGGGCTTTTCTGGAGGGAGCTCGAGGGTATTGACCACAGAAAACAGTGATCTACGCAGAAAGGGTATATTTACAGGTAAATAATAAACCGTTGTGTAATAATTTGCAGCGTTTTCATTGCATTTTCGGATTCTACGTCCTTGAAACGTAAACCATCAAATTTCAAGAGGGGGTTAAAAATTTTTTTCATGCTCGATTCCAAAGGTTCATTATTGAAAATAATAAACCAAAACTTGGCGTGGCGACGCTTATCGGCGATAGGTTAGGAATAAATGAAGTCGTACAACGTAAAATTCTGTACATTCTTCTATACATATTATTTGCTTATTTGTTTATTCTGGGTTGTTTTGGTTTATTATTCTGTGAATAATACACCTATGTATTCGCTCAGCAAAAAATTTTTATAACACCCCCTCAAACTTTTTTCTTTTACGTTTCAAGGTGCGTAGATTCCAAAAATGCAATGTCCGTCCGCCGTATCACGTGTACAGGCTTCATTTTCGGTCTAAAAAATTCGTTCTTTCGCACACATGCTCCATTTGGGCCCTAGTTGTGTCCCGAAACTTTTCAGCCCGATCGGAATACACCCAGGGGTGTTATGAGTGAAAATGTGTGTAAAAATAGGTAGGTACTTTTTGCGTTTTAGCAACATAATTGTAACATGAGCTTTTGAGGTATCGGTTTCCATGTTTTTCTGGACGAGAAGACCGAATATGAAGTCGATTTTGACCAAAGAGTGGAAAATTGAGGTTGTACCACATGTTCAGCCCCCAAAATTGATTTTTTATGAGTCAAAAACCTGCGAAATCGTCTGAAATCACCATCAATTTGTAGAATAACACTAGCAAAAGTTTCAACACGTGGATCAATACGACTAAATGGCACTACCAATGATCGACGATAATTTGAAAAAAAAAAAAAAAAAAGGAGCGTACCTACCTACCTAATTTAAGTTTTGGGGGCCAAAATTGGTGGAAACCATCAGAAATAGCTATTTCAATTGTTGCACATGGAAGAAACAATAAATGAACAGCCAACATTTCTGTAGGTACGTCCAATAGAATAATAAACCCATGTGACAAGGACTTTGCAGCGTTTTTTACTGTGTCAACCGTTTGTCAACCGTGTCAACCTGTTTTATAAAATCAAACAGTGGTCAATAAAACGCGAATCTGTTAAATAATAAACCGTTGTGTAATAATCTGCAGTTTTTTAAATTCCATTTGCGGATTAAAAGTAGGTACCTTCAAAATCAATTGCAATGGTAGGGTGGTGGGGGGGGGGGGGGGTTAAACTTTTTTTCATGCTCGGTTCCAAAGGTTCATTATTGAAAATAATAAACCAAAATAACGTGGTCGAAATTCATTAAACATAATTACCAGCAATTACGTTAGTGATGCGAATTGCAGCATTCACTTGTGAGGGTAAAGAAAAGACATTTTGAAGTGTGGTTCCCGTTAGAATTAGCAATATTTTAAAGTTCAGCATAATTATTAGTCAACAATACTGTCTAAGCAGCCACCCCCATTAGAGCGAGCCCCTGACTACCTGAATACCTGTGCCATCCCTCAAGCTTCAAAAAAGCTGTGTATAAATAAAAATTGAAGAATATATTTAAGCTGAACAGTACACAATATATTCAAAGCCAGTACAACAAACATTTTTAAGTCGGCGCCAAATTTCAACTAAAAACCCCACACACAGCATTCATATTGTATCCCTTGGTTATACTTTAGTTGAAATTTGGCGCCGACTTGAAATTTTTTGTTGCCTACTGGCTTTGGATAAATTATGTGTTTTTTCAGTATAAAAATTATTCTCTACTTTTTGCTTTTTACAACTTTTTTGAAGACAGTTTTGTTTTTTGTTTAAAAAAAAATTTTTTAAACTAAGATCACCCAAAATTTAAACTATAACTTCCAATTAGATATTAAACGAGGGTCCTTTCAGGGCGTAAATTAGATTTCAACGCCACCAGATAGGTGCGGTGAAAAGGTTGTCGAGGCTGGTGTGGGAGCAACAGGTGGGGCCGTAGGGGCGACGTATTTAAATTTACTGAGGAAGCAACAGGTGTCGTTGGAAGGGGGGCGGACGTTGGTCTTCCAGACCCCTCAACTCGGCCGTACGCTGGGACCCTACCACGTACCACCATCCAGGAGGGACGGTGAGAAAATTGTTATTTATTCCCAACAATAGGTACAGTTCTGCGATATGTAATAATATTTACATTTCAAGTACACGTTTTTTGAACCATAGCAATTCATAAATAGTATATTGATCCCACCCAAGTGGACAAAAAATATATATATATATATATAGTCAGAACTCTTGGGAAAATGGTAGTTTGGAACCCGTTAAAGAATTTAAAAAAAAATATTTTTTAAATGAGGGTGATTAAAAGTAAAAGTAACATTAGAAATGGCATTTTCCATGCAACCTTCAAGAACTTTTGCTGTGATTTTTCGTAAACCTCCCCTCAGCTTGATTTTGAGAACATGTTTATTTGAATTTATTATAAATTTTTGGTTTCATCCATTCATCTATTGGGGTTCTGTACAACGTTTAAAGTGATGCGCTATCGCTCCAAGCGGGATTTGAGTTGAGCTACTCGGCAATTTGCCTGCTACGTCATTTCTAGCGGGAACTCAGAAATCTAAATATCATACTCGTTTTAGTGGTAAATAAGTGTTAATTTCCTACAGAACAGAATTTGGCGAAAAATGGGAGTTAGTGACCCACAAAATTGCCCAGTGGTATTTCCTACCTATTACGGCGTATACCGAGTGTACGTGTACGTATTAAGGTGGTCCACAATATGTAACAAAACATGTTACAGAGCAAATGTTGCATAACTTTTTTTCAGCTTTTAGTATAGCATTCCAACAAAATATAACTTGTGTAAGTGGATTTGTAACAAAATTTATTTAACAAAGTGAACCACATGAAAGGGTGGTTTCATGATATATCTATCCAGTTTCGAAAACGGCAGCGAACGAGGATGATCTAGTGTCTAGTGCGTGCGGCAGCAGCTTATATATTATTATTTCATCTCAAAATCATCAACGAGAGAAAAAGCGAAGGTACTGGGTGAGATCCTCATTACAAGCTCGACAAGTGTACAGTGGCACAAGCGGATCTCGGACAGCCTATCGAAATTCACTATAAGTAGGCACTACGAAACGGTTAGCCGCCAACCATCTCTAAACATCGCTAATTATATCTTCCAAATGACTAAATCGAACATCGATAATCGATTTCTACAGTGCCTCCTGCATATTTATGTTCGAGATCCGCTCCCTCCGTTCTTTAAAGACTCTGATCGTGGCCTCCCCACAACTTTGAGATTTAATTTCGTAGATGTTTAATTTATTTTATTTATTTTTTCTCTTTCGATCGCTTCCAGTGTAATTTGATCTTTTTGTAATAATGGTGACTACTTACCTGAATTTTTGTAAACATGTTTTTTCCATGTATTGAGTTCGCCCGTTTATAAATAAATAAATAAAATAAAAAATAAAATAAAATTTCCCTTGGATGTTAACGGCACTGGCCGGATAGCATGTAACATGTGATATAACAGAAGTAATGTTACACAACAAGGCTGTGCAACGGATGTTATAACATTTTTACCGCGATTTTCTAACTTTGTTACAAAACATGTTATATAACATGTTTTGTTACATAGTGTGAACCCGCCATAACGTTAAGCTCGTTAAGGCTCTACGGAATTTAGGAATTGATTACATACTCCCCTTTAGGTTTGAAGGGCTTCTTAAACCCCCCCCCCCCTCACCCTTCTATCACCAACTTTCAAATTGTCTCGCATTTTGACATGGAGATGCCAAACTCGCTTTCGATCCTTTAGAAAACAGCGACACACTCAAGTGCCGTTTAGTGACCACTTCACCCATCGCTTTTCCCCAGTCCTCATCGTCGGTACGCGTCTCCCCATTGTTTACCCATTTACGACCCCGCCGTTCAAAGTTGGCGAAGGCTCTTGGACCGCCGATGGAAGGGGGAAATATTACGCCCTGGGGAAACGTCGTGCCGATGTTCTTCGTTTCCGAGGTTTCCGAGTCCCGACTTCGAATTAGGAAAAAAACTCGACTCGCGGTTTTCGTTCTTTTACGCTCCTCTCGTCTCCGATTGTGAGACCGAAAATGACGGGGTTGCGCGTCCTCGGTCCTAATTTTCCCTTCTGCCCTTGTGAAAGGTGGACACCGCCGTGTAATCAAAGTCGGGCTCTCTGGGAATGTCACCGGGGTCTTGGGTGATTTGGCCTGGAAGGCGCCTCTCGCTAGGACCCACTGGCACCGTCTCGCCCAATGAACTATCAAGAAACAGTGGCCTTCTTCACATCAGGCAATTCTGAAGGGACGCGGCAGATAGTCAAGTATCGTCAACTTCAGTTGCTTTAGCGTAAGTAACCAGAATCCCGTTTGCATGCTCAGTTTAGTTTAGTTTCAAGAGGAGCTAATTTCAAACAAGGATTCTTCAAGTGACGAAGAGTTGGTTGTCGCATCCACAGGAGAAAGAAAATGGCCACATTATGGCGTCATTCTTGCATTGAAAGAAATCTGAACTGCAGGTTATTTGTTGCTGCGAAAGAGCTGGAAGAGACTGATTCCGAGTTCATATAGCCTTCTACCGCATGCCTAAAGAGGCATACAAGTGCGCGCGCGCAGACAGGCATACACCCATGGTTTTTTTTTCTTCGCGGATTTGAATGTGGTTCTTTTCATTTTCGGCTGAGTGTTGTATTCTTCTGACCAGACAAATGCATAAATAAGGACGCCTGTTACTACTGAGGGACGTCCTAAGAAGAGAAAAGTACCCAAGGCCCTACCCGTCGACCAAAAAAAATTGTTTTTGAGACTTCCTTTTTGGCAATTTAACTTACAGGAGGAATAAGAAGAAAAATAATGCTACGAAAAATAAGGAATTGAAGGGTGGTGGAGGGGGTGTCGCCGCTAGGTTTGTTTTCCCAAGCCAACTGGAGACCGCCCGCCTGGCGTCCACCCCGGCTCGGTCTTTTCCAAAGGGGAGATCGGGTTATGTTGGAGATGGTCGTCATTTGGAAGACCCTCTCAAAATACATTTTACATTGTTAATGTCGATTTTATACCCCTATACCCCGTCCTGACCCGTCACAAGGGAGTGGATGTGCTGTACAACCCCAGCGGACGGAGTAATTGCCCTTTGAAAGGTTCAGTCGGAGCCGAGTCGATGGGAGTGGGGGTGGCTTAATTGAAAGTAACCCTGGTGGGCCGCCCCTCATGGAAATTATTGCCCACAAAGATTGCTCTGGGGGGGTTTTCGTAAATATGTTTACATCAGCGGATCAAGCTCTCCTGTCACAGCTAAGCAAACAAACTTGTTTTGAACAAGCACATCCATTTGTTACCCTTTAATTCTGTCAACAAATCCCGAGTTGAGGAGACAGGTTTCCAACTTCTACTCAATCTTTTGCTTCCCGAAAACCGAATAGGCGCAGGCGGATGGGTGAAAGGGGTTTCAAGAAGCAGCATTCGGACTGGCTTTGCTAATTTTGCACATTTTGTTCGTATTTTCCTCCATTTTAACTCTAAAATTCACTGCTAACGGCGGACGGACAGACATTTTTTATTCCATTTTCGGATTCTACCTTGAAACAGAAACCATCAAATTTTAAGGGAGGTTGAAAAATTTTTCCACCCGAAGTTTCATTACTGAAAATAAACCTAAAACCACCATACTTGGGTACACACAGTGTGGTCCCTAGTTTAGCTGTATAACCCCAGGCGCGGATCCAGGGGGGGGGTCACAGGGGTCATGACCTCCCCCCCCCCCAGAATCAGCCTGCATTTCAAAAAGCAGAGCTGAACGAATTGTTCACAAACCCGAAAACCAAAAAAAAACCAAACGAAAACGAACCCAGTTTTTGTGAAATCAAAAAAGAACTATAAAAAATCTAAAAAGATTCGATCAAAAATGTCAAAATTAGTCGAATACAATCGTACACTTGGTCCTACCAATGTTACTTTATATACAATTATGTCAATAAATTTACCTTGGTGTATCCGTCAAATTACACCTTGTTTATTTCTTCGCATTTTTATTAATTATTATCTTGTTTTTGTTTCGTTCTCGTTTTCTTTCCTGCCAAATTCAGTAAAAACGATACTGAACTCACTGAGATCAACAATAGATTGCTGTGGTTTCAATGTTTTGATGTGCAAACTCTGAAGTTAGCTACGCTGCCATAAAATGCGCCAATTTGTTTGAAAACACATTAGGACACTTTTTTAGAAGAAAATTGAAAATAAATACATTTATCAGTTAAATAATTAATAGATATTGAAAAATATTTTTTACATAAACAATGAATTTTGTAAATAAATACAATTAATTTTGTAAGTAGACAAATTGGACGAGTTTAGGCATAAGGTTGAAAATTCGGTTTGTATTGTTCGTTTGGTTATTTTTTTATTTTTTGTTATTTTTTATATTGTTCTACCCTGTGACCCCCTCCGGAAAAAAATTCTGGATCCGCCCCTGTATAACCCTAGCATTTTCTCTGTCAGCATTTAGAACATTGAAGGGAATTCGGTAGGTATTTTGTCGACATTTTAATTTTGAATTTAAAAATCGAATGTAACATCAATTTTATATCCGCACCCGGCCATTCAGAGAATTAACATCAGCCGATTATTTGAGGAGTAACTTGTAATATGAATTTCGCTTCACCACATTACTTATTCTGAAACAATGTAGCGGCCGTTTTTGGAACTGTTTCGGGTAGGTTTGATCTGTTGCTGTAGGATTGAAAAGAGGGCAAAGAATTTCCATTCCACTCCGCTGCAGGACGATAAAATGTAGGTCCAAGATGTAGGTATACCAATCCCGCAACACCGTTGTGTGTGTATGGCCGCATCGTTCGGCGACAGAACCGGTGCCTCATCAGCGTTAGACACATCATAATATTCATAGTACTGGAATTATTCCGATTCACAAACCGTTTCATACAACGCTTCTACGTTTTATGTTTATGGATCTACGTTTTATATGCCTTCATTAGCAATGCACCTAAATAGCTCTTGTTCATTGCTTGCTCCCTTCCGGCGGTTCAAAAGGTGTAGGTACGTAGTCTTAATTTGATCCTCTCATAGCCTATCTTGTTTGTCTGGAGCCGAGTCGTGGAGATCATGAAATAGTTACAATGAACTTATGTTTCACACCTGATAATAAGCATTTTTCTCTTCTTTAGTCCGTGCGAGACCTAATGCCTCTATATTATCCATAAATATACGTTCAAACGTTGGTTCAATAAAATCGGCAAGTAGGCACCTAATCATTTTCAGTTGCTAAAAATAGAGATTTCTGGGGATGTACGATGGGATATCACGTCGTCGGTAATGATAGAAAAAACGCTGCAGATTGTTACACAACGGTTCATTATTTTTACTGTATAAGATGCTCCTTGTGCGTAGATCTCGGTTTTCTTGCTCCCCCCAGGAAAGCCCTAAATCGAGAACTGGAGCCGGCCCGGGAATTACGGTTTCATAAAAATGCGCTGGATTCGATAATTCAATAGTTCTTAATTATTTGTTGTTATTCTCGAGGCATAACGTTTGTTCAAGTTACAGAAGTACCTACCTATCAACAAAATCCAAAATCCATCATTCTTCAAATGAAGAATGCTGATTATAATCAGGTGTTCCCTAGCAATGATACCTATCTGGGCCGGATTTATACCGTTTCATTCACGATCATGTTGACGAAGCTTTTCGGTTCAAACGAACGGCTGGTCTACAACGCTCCGGGTGTCTCAAAAAATTTTTTAGTTCGAGATCAGTTTAAAAAGGTAAAAATCCCATACCCTGCTATTGAAAGTTTCGAGCTAAGGCGGTCTGAAAGTTTCAAGCCCCTATTTTTCACCACATAGAGATGACTGACCGTAATGCTGAGCTACGCGGCCCAACTAAACCCAAAATGGGACCTACGAACCAAATTTCATTAGTTTTGGTTCATGGTAACTAAAGAAAGTGCGAAGTACGGTGTACGGCGGATGGACAGAACTTTTTAAATTCCATTTTCGAATTCTACGTACCATGAAACGGAAACTTTCAAATTTTGCGGTGGTAGGGGGGGGGGGGGGGGGGGGGCTTTTTTCTATGTTCGATTCCAAAGTTCATTATTTAAAATGGTAAACCAAAACAACAAAGATTCAAATCAAATCAAACTATTTTATTTGTAGAAATCATTCGCATGATCGTTAGGTACAACTCTAAACCAAAAGAACAAAGATTTCTCATAATTATTCATGTTCTATTTCTGAAGTATTTTCCGAACACGGATCATGTTAGGAAAACTATTGAATAATATCGGGTAGGACTTGTGGGGACTACAGACTGACTTTGTATTCGCTGTAGTTCCGATAAGCCGATGTATGCCAATATAATTTATAGTATTTCCTGAAGATCACCCAAGAGCGTCTTTACGAGTTGAAGAGGGGTCGCAGGGGTACGACACGAGTGCAGTAGAAATGGCGAAGGAGGGGCGAGAGGAGACGGTCGCCGTCATCGGAATAAACATGTTTACAAAAAACGGTCGAAAAGATCTGTGATAGTTTTATGTGAATTGCACCCTTTTCACCCCTCGCAATGTTTTCAACTAAAAAAAAAAAAAAATAAGTTAATCTATAAGCCGTTTCCTGTGTTGAGTCCCAACGGGAAAAACAAGAGGGATTCCTCCTTTTCCCTCAGGAATGAGGGTAATTGTGGTATAAAAAGAACAAGGCGCCACACACCAAAACAAGAAATTGACCGGAGGCTCCTAGTCGTCTACGGGATCTGGTATTATGAAAAGAGGTGGCTGTTATTGTAGTATGTTGGCACGGGTTCTCCCTCTACCGCGGCGCAGGGTATTATAGTTTCATAATAAAGCTGCGGGAGTATGGGGATATCGGGGCGGATTTTCTTCTCTTGGATGCTGTGGAACCCCCTTCAGACTTCTACCCTTCTTTTTCGCTGTTCTGGTGCCGTCGGGGGAAGACGCCCTGGCCCCCAGACGTCTGGACGCTACCATCGACAAAGTCCGCAGTGGAGGGTGCCTTGCTTTCCACCCCTGGTCCAGAAAGATCTTGTTGACCGGTATAGATCACTTCTTCCGTCGAGAAACCATCCTTCAACTTCTTTTGGGGAGATTTGGGCCAAGAAAACATAGAGCCATATATTTCACCCGTGTCTCCTCGCCTTATCGGCCATAATCGCAATAATACGGAAGGTTTTCTACAAACCGAGATTCATAATCCTGCAAACTGAAAAGAGGAACTAGAAAATGATCTGCTCAAAACGATAATCCTCAATTACCTATGCAGTAAAATGTACAATAAATGTAAACACAGTTCTGGTATCTGATTATGTAGGATAGAGTGGGGTATACAGCCGCCATGTTGGGGAATACTGCCACCCCTTATAACTATTATTAACGCCCTGGGTGACAAGTCTTATAACTCATCAACACTTTTAGGGTTTCCCCAGATTTTTTGTGAAAAACACTCATACTGCAGGTTTGATATGAAAGAATACCTTTAGTTTTTCACATAATTATGATTTAATTAAAACCTAACCTTGTCCAGGTTAAACCTGGTCCAAGTCCAAGTAATAATAATAATAATCTTTATTGTGCATGAGACTTTGCAGTCTATATAAAGCACACATGAATTACATGAGTAAACCTAACCTAAAGTAAAACCTAACCTTAAAAGCAGAGGTTTTAATTAAATCATATGTGAAAAACTAAAGGTATTCTTTCATATCAAACCTGCAGTCTTGTAACTTACTAATGTACCTGTAAGGGCTTGATTTTGAGCTAGTTGATGGGCCTCACAATTTTTACGTTCCCTTCCCTAGTGGAAGGTAATTGTTGGTATGCTAGGTCAGTTATGTTTCGGTAAATTTGTGTAGGAAAGACAAGTGTTACCGAGGTGACTTAGCCCCGCACTCCTTGACTTATAAGGGAAGGAGAATTGGTTGATGAATTTGGTTGTATTTAAGGAAAAACCTGTGTTACCAGGGTGACTTAGCCCCGCACTCCAGGTTTTGTGAGGAGAGGTATTATATGACCAAGTGTTACCGAGGTGACTTAGCCCCGCACTCCTTGACTTATAAGGGTAAAGGATAGAGGGTTGAAACAGGTTAACTGACCGAATTTAGTAAGCGAAATTTTTAAGGAGAAAGAATTTGGCTACTTCGGAAAGGTTAGCTGGTTTAGAAGAATAAGGCGTAAAAAACGGAGAGGATTACTACCAAGAGCTTCTACCGACTGAATGACTTTCACCTGCGGCCCTTGGGGTTATTATAGGGTCGACTGCTACCCCTCCACAGGGCTGTGGCTTGCCCTCTCGTACTTGGTATGCCGCTCTTGGTAGGTTGCTTTATTTAACAAGAATTATACATAGTACATGGTGGTTTCCCACAGTACCTATCTACTGATGCTAATGTTTGTATCTTTAGATCAGATGTTATGTTGGTAAAGTTGGCTTGGCGTCATTAATTTGTTTTCATCAGATCAAATTCGTTGTTTTTGAAACTTGGCATGCTAGTTTTGCTGTTGGAGAATTTGCATGGTAAGCAACAGTTTTTTTAAAAATCAGTTGTTGAGCATGACGGTGTAGAAAAATGTCTGAGCTTGCGTTGCATCGAAACGAGTAATGCATCGATATATTGCTTATTGTTTTCTGTAAAAAGTTACAGCTTTTAACGATGATTTACTTTGAAAATTTACTGGGGCAATACCACTACACCAATTTCCAGGTAATTCCGCTATGGCGATTGAAATTGTTTGAACACCACTTATTGTAATTTCAAGATAATATGTAGGTAACTCTGGTGTGTACCATGGGCCTTTAGGCCCTTTCACAAGAAATTATTATTATTATTATTCCTGAGTAAGTAAATGAATTTAAAAATTGAATTATATTGGAAAGCCAAATACTTCTATTTACCTAATCGTAATTTATTATTTACCCACCTACTGAATAATTAGGCATTCAATATCTACAGTAGTATCATTGTAGTTAACTAATGGAGATTTAAAAAAATAATTTCCCTAGAAATCTGAAGGTTTAGTTGAAAATTGTCCTTAAGGATCTTACCCCTTTTTCCCCTACCTACCTACTTCTCTTTATTTTTCTAGTAGGGTTGTTTGTTCTCATAGAAACCACCTTGGATCAGCCCGATGTATTTATTTAGTGGCGACGTTTCGGTCTAACAGGGTAGACCCTAATCATGCCTTATAAGCTGAAGTGATGGATTATATTACAATTGATATGATGTTGATGATGATTGAAGTGGATAACTCTGATGGAACTATGTTAGAGGTGAACAATTATGAACAATGTGTTTCGCATGTGGGTAAATGATAAAATTGGTGAATTATCCTCTGTACAAGCTGGTATTGAGTTTATTTAGGTCCTCTAACTTGCAATAATTGTTTTTTATTTCTAGACTAACTAGTTTTTGTGAGAACGTGAGGATGTGGTTATCCAATTTTTTGGTAATAGTGGGTTTCCTAAAGGGGAAGAGTGGGTAGACATTCTGAATAGAGTTGGAAATATGTTTAGGGATGATCTTTTCATATTGGCATGATCTAAGGAAATTATTATCTAGTTTGGTAGTGGTGATCTTCTTGTTGGTGGAGATCCATAGATTGACTTGTTTGCAGGTATCTCTTCCATGTAGCTGTCGAATCGATAGAAAAATGGGTGTTGAGGTGTCCCCAGAGTAATTATCATTGGTAAGGTGGGACTGTGTCCCTGGCTGGTTTGTAGGAATCATAGTAGGGTTGTTTGTTCTCATAGAAACCACCTTGGATCAGCCCGATGTATTTATTTAGTGGCGACGTTTCGGTCTAACAGGGTAGACCCTAATCATGCCTTATAAGCTGAAGTGATGGATTATATTACAATTGATATGATGTTGATGATGATTGAAGTGGATAACTCTGATGGAACTATGTTAGAGGTGAACAATTATGAACAATGTGTTTCGCATGTGGGTAAATGATAATTCACCAATTTTATCATTTACCCACATGCGAAACACATTGTTCATAATTGTTCACCTCTAACATAGTTCCATCAGAGTTATCCACTTCAATCATCATCAACATCATAATATCAATTGTAATATAATCCATCACTTCAGCTTATAAGGCATGATTAGGGTCTACCCTGTTAGACCGAAACGTCGCCACTAAATAAATACATCGGGCTGATCCAAGGTGGTTTCTATGAGAACAAACAACCCTACTATGATTCCTACAAACCAGCCAGGGACACAGTCCCACCTTACCAATGATAATTTATTTTTCTACGTATTACATTCCTTTTACTCTTCCATCTTACTTTTATTTATTTTAACTTCTACCGACGAGAAACCATCCTTCGCCTTCTTTTGTAGCGATAGGGCTAAATAAAACATTAGTCATGTATTTCACCTGTGCCTTTTGGCCTAATCAGTCATACCTATTTGCTTTAAAGGAACGTTTTCGACGAATCAAGAGTGGATGTTAAATTGAGGATTTTGTTTCTACAACTAACTGCGAGTTCTACAAACGATTCAAAAAATAGTGAGGCCGAGGGACCTACAGATGATAGAGAGCACACGGAGTCAAATACCTCTTTTTCATACCAAGGACTACATTTTTTATTACCCAATATACCTACCTACTTCTTAGTTTTTATTCTTCCTCTGGCAACATCCATATTTTCTTTTAGGGATAATGACGTTGAAACCTATGAAATATATATGGATCTATGGATAATAAATCTAAATCTAAGTGTGGACTATGAGATTTCCAGATCATTTTAACTGGTTATTATTCATTCAAATTATTTGAAGAAATGAACATGCATACCTACTGAGATAATGCTGCGAGATCATCATGCGAAATCTCATTCGCATTCTCATAAAAGGATCATTTGGTTAAATTCAGAGGTTATTTTTTATATCTCAACAAAAATACTACCCTTTAGAATTCTACCGAATCGTCATTCGACCACAGGACACTTCTTCAGACTATTTGGATTGTTTGAAACCTACCGGCAGATTAAAGTGGGTAAGGCTGGGGGCTACCTTAGCCAAGGCTTGGCTGTTACGTAGCCAAGAAAGAATGAAATCCAGTTTTGGTTGAAATTTCTGGGAAAAGGTGATCATACCTTCCTGCGCATCAAACTCAGCTATGGTTCAAATAACGTTTACCTACTTTTTATTCAAATTTCGAGGTATAGGTATCTCTTTGAAATGTAGGTAGGTAACTAGTCACCAAAGTGTATGGAGTGTATAGGTTCGTTCGCAATGGCTTTTTCTGACGGTTAGGGGTCAGCGAGTCCTAGAAAACCGTAATCCAATACCTACCATCTTGGTAAGCGTTTGAGAAGGGTTTGATTTTGATAATGGTTGGGAATTGCGAAGGCAGTGCATGGTAAAGTAAGTAAAGTAAAGTAAAAACGTTTATTGTACAATTAGGCACAGTGGCCCTTACGTTGCACATCATTCATTGAATCAAATTGTAAATTTAAAAGGGTGACAGGGTGATTTAAAAGGGTGGTCATCTCTCGTCCGCCTTATTTTCTGTGTAGTGGATAGATACTGGAATGAATGACGATCTGAAAACTGGCTTTGGATAGTCAGGAAAACACAGTAAACAGCCGATCATGGATACTATACAGTAAAAAAAGAGTTGGAGAATCACTGGGAACCTCCCAATAGTCTCCTGTTCTGTGCTGGGAACTGCCCAACACCTTTCTTACGGTCAGACAACCAATAAGATGATCACTGGGAACAAACCTTATATTACAGTACAACCTATGTAGGTATATCTGCCTGTATTTTTTAGGTACCTATTGGATTTCAAAAATAACATGGATGGATGCTCTATTTTCAAAATAAAACACTGAATTAAAAAAAAATTAACACAATAAATAAAATTTACATGATGAAGTGGATCATGGTAGGCGATGACTAAATAAGGTGAAATACATAATTAAAGATTTCGATAGGATGAAGAAAAAATGAAACCAAAGAATTTAGAATGATCTCTCATTACCTCTCACTCTCATTAACTCTATACTGAACTGAAACGGAGGCGGTGAGCTGTCAGTATATTTTTATTGCTGCTAGTAAATCTACCATGATGAGCTGTAGCTACGCCTGCGGCATCTAGCAGTTGACTGGCAGAGGATACGAGAGTTCATCAGCTGATTTTTCTTGGCGGCCATTTTGAATCTTCGCTTGACTCATTTTTCGCCCTTCCTCCTTGTATCCTGTGTTTGTGGCTCAACGAATGTAATCTTTGGTCTCATTTTGAATTTTTGGATTAGGTCGACTCATTCGCCTCCGACATGAACTGACATTCAACTGTTGACGTTCCATTACGATATCGGCATGGCAGAAGTGCCTTCTGCAACCATGGCAAATGATTCTGAAAAACTTTTCCTCGGTTTTGATTTCAGCACCCAACAGGTATGTTCCCATTCGTTTTTTATTTTATTTGTACGTACCAATTTGAGTTGAGAAATTAGTTTAAACTGAGTCATTAGTCATGTCGGCTATGGTCCTGCTAGGGTGTCCTGTCAATCCGTTCCCTCAACTCTGAAACGATTTTAGAGATTTTGAGCAATGCACCGAACCATGAAAGATGGCATTCTTCTCTGCTTGGCTCGCACTTCTTCTTTATTTCCTACTGTTGTCGACTGCGGTACCATCTAGTAAGGACATCTTTTGTCTGATATTCCTACAAGCAGCAGCTAGCAGACAGGTATAGAAACACCTCTCTACCTAATATAACGAGAGGAGGCAATGAGAATAATTCAACATTCGTTTGTTCAAGAGGCACTCATCCATTGCATAATTTGCTTACTAAGTACATAATATTCCAAATGCCACAGAGGTACAGGTAGGTACCTACATACCATTTAAATGAGTTCTTGTTTCGTTACCCTGAAGATACATCATCGAAGGTGGGTATCTGTGCAGGTTCCTATTGCTCAGGTACCTATGTACAAATGTGCGTAGACGTTATTAATGAATCAATAATAATATCCGTACAACGCTATTATTGTGGTTACAGTTGAAAGGGGTCATCATAAACGACAAGAAAGAAGTGCTCCATCAGCAAGTCGTTCAGTTTGACAGCGATCTTCCAGAGTTCAGGTTAGAATCACTTTTGATCATTCGAGTATTAAACTTTAACTTATAGATAAATTAAATTTTTTAGAAAAAGCGCACCTAGTACTAAGTTGCAGTTATCTACCATCTTCGAGCTAAACTTGCTCTTCTACAGGCACGGTTAGTCCTACGACATTACTTATATGCTTACAGAAACTAGAATCTCAGCGCAAGGGCTGCCCCATTATTCCATGCAATACTATTCTAATAGTTTTAATAGATAAGGTGAATTTTAGGAGTGCGATAATAAACTAGTGGGTCCGCTGACCAGGTGCCTCACGCACTTTTGAAAATATAGGCTCAAATTCTGTCTAAATATGTAGGTACCACGCTCAGTAATAGCTGTTTTTCGTAACATTTTGTTACTAAATATCTATAAATTTCTGTAAGGATGATTGATAGAGCTTTGAAAGTTATTCCATCCGATTCAGCGTGCTGGAAAACACGATAAACTAGGTATACCAAACGCAAATTTTTCTGAAAGATAGCTCCACTGGTGCAAGCGTGCCGCCGTTCTCTGGCACCATGGTGGCACCAAAAACTATACAGCGAAAAATTCTGGAGGCCTAAGGAGCATACTATCAACATTTCAAGTCAGAATACTCAAAATTGCGGCTTGTAGCGTTCTACAGACATAATGTATTACATACGTACATAATAATGGTATACATAGTATAAATATAGTCACTCGCAAATGTCGCTCGACTATATAAGTACAATGCACTAACGTTTGTAAAATAATTACCCATACCTAATTAAATGCACAACTTATTTAGTGATTCTCATTTGGTCTGTATAAATAAAATAATCGATTATCACTTGGTGGTTAGGTGTGCCTATATATAATGGGCATCGATAGTAATTTGGCAAAACCACTAAAGAACTTTTTCTTTTGTATTGAGTCGGACTTGCCTCAGGAGCTTTCTTTTGTTTTGAAGAAAAAAAAAAGTTTTGACGAAATTGGGTCACAGTTTTTGCAAATTTATGGACGATAATAATTCTGTGTCTGCAGGTTAAAGGGGGGTCAAGTGAACTTTTGGGAAAAAATGAGATATTTGGCTGGTAGGTAAGTACTATAAGTTTTTCTGTGTAATTGGGTATAGGACGCTAAGTGCTACGATAATTAGGTGAGAATCTGTTCAGTTGGGCAGTTGGCGTCATGTGCGTGAATTTCTGATGCTTGAGTGTAGAGTCATGTGCACATACCTAACACTATTGAAGACACAGTGCCTTTACCCTGCAGACACGGAATTTTAATATCCCTAGAGAATTTAGCTTTTTCATTTTGTATTCTAACCACTTTCATTTGGTCAGGAACACGATTATCAAACTCTAGATGGCTACTGTATATATATTATGTGTCTTACACCTTTTTCATTGATTTGTAATATAAGCTAACTCATATTCTTTGCAGCGCTTTTTGTACGCTCATTATTTAGTTGGATAACAAGTGTGTTTGTCACATCCTCGGCATTACATTGAATCCGTTATATTGTCTTTTAATCTTTCTTGAAGCTATACCAACTCTGATTATAGTTGTGTAACTCTTTGAGTCTGCGTAATCCCAGCGAAATGCTCGCTGTACGGCTTAAAGTTAGTCTTATTAATTTTTTAAAGGTTTAAAGGACCTTGATAATTATATTTTTATATAACATCAGAGGATTTAGGTGCTTTACCAGTTGGTAGGTACCTACCTAGTAGGTTGAGCTATTGTCGAACCAAATCCTTATTTCTTCCCCTCGGTTCATCATCATATTCTCTTGATTTTATTTTAAAAATTGAGAGGCTTCAACAAAAATGCCTGCTGTAACATGGAACGGTGTTACCTAACACCCATCCTTGAACTGGGCGATTTCTTTTTTGAGTCGCCCAATCAAACGATCGCACACGGCTAGTGGAATTGTGGTGATAACATTTCCTATTCAATTCACCAGCGATTTTTTCTTCCGGTTTCTTCGGAATTGATTAAAACTCGCTTGTATGAAGTCATGAACCAAGATACTGTGGCCGTTTCCACATTCATATCTTTTAGCTATGACGTTGAAGTCACTGGTGGAAGAAGAAATTACAAATATGAAAGCTTAGTGGCTAATCAGGGCGCCCAACTTCAAGTTTTATCGCCTCAGTATTTGTTAGGAGCTCACTTTTTGAATTTAATCATATACTTAGGTTATACCATAAACCTGGTACAAATCATTCAGTACAGTGTTACTTTTCTCTGTGTCCTGTATTGGATAACTAATAAGTAATACGTTAATCTGAGTCAAGGATAATGAATTATATTATTTGCTCTTTCTCCTTTTCCTAAAAAAAAAAAAGAAGCTATTCATGTATCAAAGAAATGTATAAAATCTCCCATTTGAAACCTTCTTACATCGTGCTTTATCAGTGTTTCACCATCTCCCCACCATTTTATGAGTTATCTGGATGCTGTCGATTTATCAGCGAATTTGATTTTCAGGACTCACAATGGTGTTGTCAAAGGTGACAAGAGCACTGTTACAGCCCCTGTTGTCATGTGGGTAAAAGCCTTGGACATCATTCTTGAAAAGTTTCGAGTTTGCGGAGCTGATTTTTCCAAAGTGCTCGCCCTTTCTGGTTCAGCTCAGGTAAGATCTCAAAATAAATTTCGGGTCACTTTTTTCTCCTGAGGTGCGTGTGTATGTTGGTACTAGCAGTTCTCAAGCTCAGCTGTTTCTTTGTGACCACATCCATTGTTGGCTGTTGGGGTAGATTCTGAACGAGCTTAATGTTGCATGGAGAAGATTATCAGAACTATTTCTTTCTATACAATTTCAAAGTAATAAGGATTAAAATGTGGGTCATTGGTGAAAGCTCAGGATGAGCCTATTCTATAATTTCATATCTTACAAGTTGGATGAGCCTTGTGCGATATAATTGGTACAAATCCTGATGCTCCAAAGAGGACTGCCGATTACATCTATGATGCCTCGAATGGCTGTTTACTGAATTGAATCATCACTTGAGTTTTTTTTGGTATTTTCTCCAAAGTAGCACTCCGAATAGCAGCAGGTAGCTACAGCCTTACTGTATAATGTCTTAGCTTCCGTGACTGACCGTGTCAATACCTTTGATGCTGCGCGGAAAAACTGCATTTTCAGTGTTCAGGCCCATAGCATAACACGTTTCTTGGCGTGGCACGATTTTGGACGTATTGGACCATTTGACCACTGATCTGGATGTGGTGGGAAGGCGCCCTCCTCATGGACTGTGGAGGTCCATTGGTTAGGCTCCAGCATATGTGGGTGTTGTGGGAAACCAAAAACTCGGGAACCAACCTGCTAAGTTGGTAGAGTGAGCTAGAACGCTCGCCTCCACCTGTAGGCTTAACAGGAACTTGGGAATATCCAAAGGCATGGGCTGCCCCATGGGCCCTTGGGCACCTCCCACCGGAGGGCTTCCCAGTCTGCTTGCAGCAGGGGGAGATCGTAAGCTTTGAGCTGGGTTCTCCTTTAACCATGGACATTGTCCACTGTCCACAATTGTGACTTGGTGCAACGGTTACGGACACTTACTTAAAAGTGTGGACTAGGCTTGAGAATCCATAAACCATGTAATATATCAACCCATCAGGATCTCCCATTTCACTTAGTGCATTTAAAAAAAATGCATCTCAACGAATATTAATTATTGTAATTAACTTTTTGCTTTAGCAACACGGAACAGTTTACTGGTCATGTGGTGCTGAAGAGACCTTGAAGTCTTTGTCCGAGGACCATTTCCTCCATAGCCAGTTGGCGTCTTCATTCTCGCTCATGGCTTCGCCCGTCTGGATGGATGGAAGCACCACCAAGCAATGTCAAATGCTTGAAGCTGCTGTTGGTGGACCTGAGGTTCGTAGACACTAACATAGCGGTGTTACATCCTGAATGTCTCATTTTCAGTAAGCTTTCACCGAGTTGTAATTTACTCGTGTTCATCATCGCTGTAATTTACTCTTGAATGTTTGTGTTAACCCATTTCTTGCTTCGAATTTTTGGTGTGGATCGTAAAGCATGCAGCGAGTAAGGATGAATCACTCCTTGAATGTTCAAACCCTAATAAAACAACCAGGCTGGTTTCTTATGCTTCAAATTGTTCTTTCATGAAATGGAGGGCGTTACCAAGAAGACTTGTACCGTGATTTAATGAAAATAAATTCGCGTTTTACCGTCCATTTCAAACTTGTAGTGGTTGTGGAGCACCTTTGTTGATACCCTAGCTACTGCATCCTGTATGAGCGATAGTCCTCACTCGCCTCAGGGAAGGGGTTGAGAAGCTTTTTAGGAGTCCAATTACATACAGATTGATTCACGGGATCCACGAGGGGCTTCACAAATCTGTATCGTGTGGTTTAGGAATTTTCATGTAGCTTTTCTCCATTTTGGTTTATTATTTTCAATAATGGACCATTGGAATCGAGCATGAAAAAAAAATTCTTACCCCCCCTCAAAATTTGATGGTTTACGTTTCAAGGTATGTAGAATCCAAAACTGCAATAAAAATATTTCTGTCTGTCCGCCGTACGCCGTACGGGCCACTTTTCTTAGTTACCATGAAAAAAAATTGATGAAATTCGGGTTATAGGTTCCGTTCGGCGTCTAGTTGGTCCTCGAAGCTCGACGTTACTGTGAGTCATCTCTAAGGGGTTCAAAATAGGGGTTGAAATTTTCAAAACGCCTATACTATTTTTTTACGTAAATATTTTCACGGTTTTAAATAGTTCTTGAACTTGCGAGTTTTTTAAGACCATCCGGAGCATCGTACGTCCAGCCGTTCGTTCACAGTAAGGCCCCGAAGTTTGGACCGACAGGCATTTTCGACTCCAGTGTGAATGAAATTGTATACAATTCAAACCAAATCTCGTAACCAGAGACGCGCCCACAATAGGAATTTGTGAATACGGCCAATCATTGGTAGGGATCACCTGATTATATTGGCGGAGTATGAAGTCGAGTTGGTTGTTCTGTGATATTATTTCGCTTGAAAAATGATGGCTCTTTTGGAGTTTGTTGGTAGGTAGTGAAACTTGAACAAACGTTGAAGTATTATTGATGGGTAAATTATTACTACGGTAAATCATTACTCAACGGTAAATTATTACACAACGGTTCAGTATACCATCTACGTAGAAGGGGCTGGAGTTTGTTGGTAGGTACTTTTGCAACTTTTTTCACTCCTCATCAACAATTTCTTTTCAGAACTTCATTATGTGCGTTTCTTTTTGTTAGGTACTGTTTGTCATCGGCAGAATTATTTTAGCAACATTTAACTCGTGATTTAGGTAGGTACCTAGTAACGAGTACGGGGTTAGGTACTAACCTACGGAGGGTCTGCGATCTACATAATATGTATATAATAGAATAGTACATATCATATTATATAGAAGGGTTATCTATACATAGAGCTGTGATCTGTAACAGGAGGGTATTCTATACAAAATAATAAACCGTTGTGCAGGGATTTGCAGCGTTTTGTATCGTACTCAACATACTTCTGCTCGCGTTACTCTTGAGGAACATTTAAAATCACTTGCAGTTCTACTTGAAATTTCTTGTCAGCTTCAATTAGCAGGCATTAGGTATGTAAATGTTTTTTTTATTTTTCAGGAATTAGCCAGAATTACTGGATCAAAAGCGTATGAAAGGTTCTCTGGCAGTCAAATTGCAAAAATAGCTGAAACCAAGCCGACTGTTTATAAAAACACCGAGGTGAATATTATTATCCTATATTAAGAGAGTAGGTATTCCTGACATTATTTTTATTTTTATTATTATTTTATGTCATTTGCTGTGTACCATGGGCCCTCGTGGCCTCCAACAAAAATAAAGCCGTTTTATTATTATTATTATTATTATTATTGCGAATTACTGATCATAATTTGTCTACTAGGAGGCTATACTAAATTACCAACGAATCAAGCTTTCTAAATTTTGTCAACAGAGGATATCACTAATTAGCAGCTTTGCGTGTTCATTATTCCTCGGTAAATACGCCAGTATCGACTATGCCGATGGTTCTGGAATGAACTTGTTAGACATACATACCAAACAGTGGTCGCCTGAGCTTCTGGAGGTAAGTAGGTGATTTGTTGCTTCACCACATACACTGTACGCAAAGCTTGTTAACCAGGTTTTCACGTGTGTGCTTATATTCTGGTGCTTACTGATCGTTTGATCCCTGATTCTTAGGTCACGGCTCCAGGCCTTGCTGACAAACTGGGGACACCTGTGCCTTCGCATAGTGTTCTCGGTAAAATATCTCTGTACTTCGTGGAGAGATTTGGTTTCAACGAGCAGTGCGATGTCGTCGCATTTACTGGTGACAACCCATCATCACTTGCAGGTGTGACTATTATTGAAGAATTTTGCAGTGTTGTTTCTTGTATTTCAGTGGTCTTCATATGTTTCGCTTGCCTATGATAAATTCCATTCGTAAATTCCTAAATTCGTAAATTCCTATGATAAATTCCATTCCATAATACAGTAGGCTGTACTGTAAGATGGTGCTGAGATAGTGCTGTCACAACCCATAAGAAGTTGTGACAGCACTTACTTGTTGTATCCTGAGTTACCATTGGTACTTATGTACGTATATTTTATTGACAGCCCAGAATTTGAGCTCACATTGTCTCTTGTTATTATTACTGTTGTAAGGCCTCAGGCTGCTAACCATAGAACCTAAAACCCTCAAAGTACATAGAATACTTACAAATGATTTTCTCTCACCTTGAAATAGAACATAAAAGAATAGAAAATGATTTATTTTCTATTTTAAGGGTTTTTATTTCTCAATTGACTTGTCGGTGATAGCATAAGTCAGAAACCTAGTTTCTGTACAAATTATGTTTATTATTAGAATTATTGCTCATATTGGATGTGAGGTCGAAGTGATTCATCGATTTTTATTGTATCGATAGGTATGTGCCTCACTGAGGGTGACATGGCTGTAAGCCTGGGCACGAGTGACACGCTGTTCATGTGGCTAACAGAGCCGAAACTGCTGAAACAGGGTCACGTTCTCATCAATCCACTCTCGGAAAAGGAGTACATGGGACTTCTTTGGTAATTAGTTGAAAAAATTACCCCGGTTACATCTAACGGCACACAGGCTTCTTGCTCACCTATTCGGTAGGGATAAGTTAATAAAATTGGTAGCATGGATGTGGACAGATTTTGAGCATGTGTGGCATGACAACAGGGAATTGTGTACTTACTTGGTATTTCTTGCATGCTATTAATTTGTTATTATTACACTATATACTTTTATTCAACTTAGTTTCTTTGTTTTATATGCACAAGATCGAAAAAAACAATGTTCTAGGCACATAAAGCATTAAATGTACCTACACTATATAATTTATCAACCTTTAGTTGGTGAGATAAAACTAAGGTGAAGGGTGCGCAATGTGTGGATGAAGAGTAGAACTTCGCTAAAGTTAGCACACTTCTTCCCATACGGCTTTGCACAAGTACCTCCCTTTCGCCCATTGGCCCTGACCAGAACCAACTAGCCAACAGGCGACGATTCAACTGTAATAAATTGCGAGCTAGTGCAGAAGTTCGAAATATGAGTGGGTCGTTCTGCTTGGAAGGAAAAATAATTGCAATCTGCTTCACTGAAAGTCTCCTTTGTTCAATTACAATCTTTCCAAAATCCCCACAAGATTCAATTAAAATAGCCGAGGATTCCAAATGCACAGTTCAAGTTATCTACCCCCCCCCCCCCCCCTCACAAAAAAGTGAACTGCTTACTTGAAATAGCTTTTGAATTTAATTATGTATAATACCATCTAGAACATAATTATTAGCAAGTGGTGTTTCCCGTAACAGTAGTGGCATTTGATTTGAGGCATGAACGTGGATTGAGAGCGTTGGATATACGTAAATAACAGCTTGTATGTAATTTGAGGTGCACCAGTGTACCTCTGCGCATTACATACCTGTGGTTTGAGGTACTTTTCCAACATTAGTGAGACGATATTCGTTGGGGCATTGTCATTGTGATTAACAATAAATTACAAAATAAATCATACGAGATTTCGATTGTGTTCAGCTAAACTTTGGTATTGAAAATAATTGTTTAGCTTTTATTGTTTGAATGAAGGTTCTACGATTCAATAAATTTTTTTCCATTTTGATTTTCAATTGCATGTTTGTATAGCGTGTCTGTCTCGTTTTTCTAGCGTTAAAACCTAGTTTAATTACTTCAAAGCGAACTCAGTTTTCGAGGCAGGGATTGTTTCTAAGACTGAAGTTCGCTAATCTTAAATTATCATCAAAAGGTTTTGAGAAATTTTGTTGTAAATGAAATTGAAATTGCCTTTTTACAGTTATAAAAACGGGTCGCTCTGCCGAGAACGCATCAAAGATTCTTGCGCCAATGGAAGCTGGGATGAATTCAGCAAGGTTCTAGAAAGCACGCCAAGAGGCAATTTCGGTTTTTTGGGTATGTAGCATTTTTGTTCTCACATCCTTGGTTCGTTTTCCAAGGTTTTTTTGGTGTTTGGTTACTCGAGTATTTGTGCAGCGCCAGTATAAGTATTTTTGTTTCTGCAGCCTACTATACTTACCTAATATTATTCTGTTCCTAAAGGCATGTACTACGATTTAGAAGAAATCGTTCTTCCGGTTCAAGGCGAATTCAAATTTGATAAAGACTCGGAAACCATCGAGAAGTTTCCTTCCCACGACATCGAAATTCGAGCTTTGGTCGAAGGGCAGTTTCTGGCGAAGAGGGCTCTTCTCGAGTATGACTTGAACATTCCTATAGGTTAGTCCGAATCGAAAATACCTCTACCCCGCATAGAATCTCAAAGCGTGTGCACGTAGTATGCAATCAGACTTGAGAGAAATGAACTGTCAAAACATGTAGTATATCATAACGGTAGTTCATTTAGTTCACTCCTTGAAAGGAGTAGTTCTTTTGAGTTAGTTCAGTATTCCCTTCCCTTATCACTTCCCTCGAGTTCATTTCATGCAGTACCAGTTCCTTTGGCTGAACGTGTCTTCTTGATGTATGAATAAATAATATATACAGTTTTCCATAATATTTACGTTAGTTTACCATTACCACCTGCTACTAATAGGTAGTAATACTACTTAATTTTATCAACTGCAACTTTCATAAGGCTTGGGCGGCTATCCAGTCACACAACAGATAGTTCCAACGAGATAAGTTCGCTTTGATAGGACCGTCTTAAGGTTCGATAAGGCCGTCTTATCTCAGCCAGACTCATCGGTCTTGAAGAAAGGGCGGCCTATCGTGATAGGTCGCTAACTGATCTGTTGGTCCTATCGCAAAGTAACCTTGCATGTGGATAACAGTGATTGGTTCTCCCTCGTTCCCGCCTGTGTCAGTGTTCAATCGCCAGTTGTTCCAGTTTGTCAGTGATCCCGCCTGTCACCTGTTGATAATTATTGCGACATGATGGTGGAAATGATGCGACGGAATGTGGGCACTTGGCGGCAAACACGGGAGTTCAGCGTTGCTTCTAAATTAACGTCACTCTTAGATAGATCCCTACTGAGCAGCTTTGGGCTTATCTGGTTAGCCTTCGGTCTTGCTCGCCCTAGATACGGCCCTCAACACCTGGACCTATCGAAGCAGACTTAAGTATCTCTTTGGAACTCTCTAACACAAAGAAAACTCTGAACTAGAAATATTGCTGTCGTTCGTTGTTCTCGCATGGATACGGGAAGGAACGGCTGAACAGTGACCAACTCCAACTCTTAGTTCCTTTGCCCTGCCTTTCCATGATACTGTTATCTCCTCATGCAATACCCATCCCATCTGACCAGCTCCTAATGACCTAGAGGATCTACCATTCTTTGATACTATAAACTCCTTGTTTAGTATCCACCGTTCAACTAGTAATTCGCAAAGTCCCCCTTTCTACATCCATCACTAGCTGCAGGGATTCTGTTATTCTGTGGTCCTCGTGAGCGACTGTGAAGTGAACTACACCAAGGAGTAGTTTATTTGGCGGATTTAGTTCTCCCAGAGTAGTTCAGTCAGCCACTACCCATCTGTAAAAACACTTATAATGTTCCTACTTACTAAAATACAATTTTGTTTATCTATAATGACCCAAAATTGTTTCAGATACATTCTCCAGGATATTGGCTACTGGAGGGGCTTCACAGAATCGAGCAATCCTTCAAGTCATTGCTGACGTATTCAATGCACCAGTTTTCATCATGGTATGATAAATTAAATGTCAAAAAGCAAATGTTATAAGCAAACAGATGTAGTGGTTTCTTCACTAATGTATTCATTCGAATGTAGGATAGCTCGAATTCGTCGGATTTGGGAGCAGCCTACCGAGCTTTGGACTCTTACATTCGCTCAACTAGTGGTGACAATGCGTACAAACCGTTTAAACTGCCGTACGAGTTGACTTTGGCGTGCAGTCCGTACGCGGACTCCCATGAGGTGAAATTACCAATAAATAAGTCAGTGATAATATATATAGAAATGAGCTATAAAAAAATGGTTTTTTTTCTGTTAATTTACTACCACTACTTTTTTTGTCTTGTGATTCCATTTATTCACTGCCACTCCCGTTACGAGACTAGGTAAGTTTTTTTCTACCACCAAACCAACCAAAACAAACATAAAAATGATAATGGAAGGATCATTTAAGGTAACACAGGGGCAAAAAAGTAGTGGTAGTGAATTAACGGAAAAGAAAAAAAAATAAATTGCAGCAGGATAAATTGAACTAGCAGTAGGAGTGATGCAGCCGTACACTTTCTGTGCACTGGTGCTGTAAGTCCAAGACTTTATATTTCCAAAAGTGCCGCACTTGTGAATTTACTCATCAGAAGAAAGTAGCTACCTATGCTTTTTGGCTTAATGGAAGCTAGGGGTAGAAAATTGGATGCTAACCTCAGCAGACCCAGTTAGTGGAGTGGAAATTCCCGGCTTAACAGTGTATTACCCGGTGTTTTACTGTTACCTCTGAACCGGGTCAACTAGTGGCTGGCAAGATCATATCAGTGAACTTCATATTTTGATTAATTATGGGAAGGAACCAATCGCTGATCCTTTAGAGGACGTCTGATGACGTTTGTGACCCCTGTGAGGCAGTCGGACGTAACGTCCAGCCTGAAATGAATATTTATTTTACCTTGTCTTTTTACTTTATTATTCATACAGGAACACATCTGTAAACAGGATAAAGGACATGGTAGTCCGAGGTTCTGGGAATGTGCAAGTGCGGTTTGAATCTTCTGATATGCATATGATGCATTGCAGTTTTCAAACAACAATCTGCTTGGCTCTTTATTCTTATCTTGAAGGTATACAAAAACAATGAAATTCCTTCGTCTGCTATGAACCATTTTGCCTTCCTGACATAGGCGCTTATAGAATTTGTGCTAAGGCACGCATTTCTAAACTAGTACAGCATACAGCCTCTTCATCTGAAATGAGTGGGGAAGAATTCTTATTGAAACTCGTAGATTAGTTTGAGAAAGCTTTGCCTGAGAATTTAATTAGATTGCCGAGCAAGTATAGCAGTGGATAACTTGTTTACCATCAACGCTCCGGATTCATCATTATTTATATAATCAGCTTCGATTTAATGGTCAGAGAGCATGACAGTTGAATATCAGTTATATCGTTCAGTAGGTAGTAATACAAGTTCGCCTGTGGCTGAGAGGGCAGAATAAAAATGACTTGTGACGGTATCTTTTTGACACGCCGCTGAAAGGGTGGTCGATTCGCAGAAACGAATCGTCAACTCCTGGAGGCACTGTGTCATAATCAAACCAGTGTCTCTGGGGGCAGCTGTCACACTGCCTCCCTACCTTTCTTGAGGATGGAGAGGGGGAAACTACGCTGTATGGGCGGCGAAGTTAAACCTCTCATCCATTGCATGGTAGCAGAGCGTGGTTGGTGGGTATGTGCTGAATCTTATCCTCGGAACCTTCTCTACTTTATATTTTGAGAGCTTTTCCATAAGGAAAAGCTCTGAGGTTTTCCAGAAGGAATCCTCTTTTTAATAACCCCTTGTTAGAACGAAGTGTATGAATATACACTTTGGCCATTCAATTTTCTTTTTCGTCATCAAATCAAACTATTATTCTTAAGGCGACCAGTGCCTGGCGTTCAATGCCACCCAATTGTATTTTTTGTCTCTTTTTCCAGTTGTTCCATATTATGATTGGGGTTAGTCACCCAGAGGTTGTTCAGATGAACTTTCCTGAACCAGAACCTCTGACAATTACTTTCATTTGTATGTTTTTATATTCCCGTTGTTCCATCTTATGATGGGGGTTAGTCACCTAGAGGTTGTTCAGATGAATTGTCCTGAACCAGAACCTCTGACAACGACTTTTCTCCTTCTATTTGTGTCCAAGTCCGCCAAGTGGTATTTGTAAGGAGCTAAGTTCTCCACCAGTAACAATTCTCTGTAGTACCATTACGATGGAAGCTATCAGCTTTGGAGTTTTTCAGATGAACCTTCCTGAATCAGAACTCCATACTACTTTCAGTCCCGTGTCGCTATTAACTTCACATACTTCTTCGTCAAAGAAGTATGTTTTTAAGGGGAGGAGTGTGACGGTATATGGGAATCCCGTCCATATTGGAACCGGGTTCTTCCCGATCTTTTTGTCACCCGGCTGAAAGGGCGGTCGATTCGCGGAAACGAATCGTCAACTCCAGGAGGCACTGCATTATAATCAAACCAGTGTCTCCCGGGGCAGCTGTCAAACTGTCTCCCTACCTTTCTAGTGGATTGAGAGGGGGAAACTACGCTGTACCCCGCATCCATTGCACTTGTTTAGTAATAATTGTGTTTCACCTACTGCCTGATGGGGGTGCACTGCAGGTGCTGATAGCGTCTTAGTTCTTTCCTGGTTGAATTAAATTAGAGTTTACAATGGGATAACGAGGTTCATTCAAAGGTCGACATTTCAATCATCATAATGCTCAGTAGGCCTGGCCTGTGTGCATCATGAAAAGCTCCAACAACAAAAATCATCATAGTTCTTTTTATTATCAAAATGATCCGTTTTATCCCTTTGCCATCCCTAAAACCACTTGTATGTTGATATTTCAGGCCTGCCGAGGCCTATTAAACCGATGCCAACCAATGTAGGTAGGCTCTTTCTGTCTAGGCTCTTCCAATGCTGGAAAATGTGGCCTATTATTCATTCGTGGAATTCGATGTTTCATCATCAGATGTTACCCAGAAAACCCCGAAGCTTGGGGAAAAGTGAGAAAATTTGTTCAGTCATTGGCTTTTTTCCAAGTGCGGCGAGTTTCATAATGTATTCGGCGCATTACCCCATTGCGCAAACTCAGTTCCAAGCAGCTACACTTCTGTAAATCAATTCCCGCACTATTTTCCCACCGCCACAGGTGTAGAAACTTTCTGCTCTCAGTTAAAGAAATTGTTTGAACCCTCCAGGGATGAGTTTCCGAACTCGAACTGAAGGAAACCTTCTGGAACCTCCCTACAATTTCATTTCTCTGCTAACTCTCACGCTAAACGTGCTGGAAGCCTACTCAGGTCTCATGTTCGTTTTTTCTGTTTTCAGCTTTTTCACATAGAATAGCTGTCCTTGTAGTGTTTTGTTGTTTTTGAAGTTATTCTTTGTGCTGGAAACAAAAGTCATTACGACAGTACGTGCTGTGACCGATGCTACGCTACAGCTTGCGGTGTTTCCGTCCGCAAGTTCCAGATGTTCCAACCGATGAGTTATTGAACTGAGAAAAATCCCACCTTTTTGGTTCGGGTTCGATAACTCAGTTATGGTGCTTGGAACAAACCTACCATGTGGTGTCCAATAGTACTGGTGTCCAACAGAAGTTTCGAAGGCTCCCTACTGTTTAGTAGGGATTTCCCATGACCACCATACTTCAACATAGGTATCTTCATATGAGTTGGAAGATGGTTTCTACTGCAAACGAATCAACAACACAAACGTAACCCCGCTATTACAGAGGAAACCTAAGTTTTTTCCTCTCCTTAAGGACCTGGGTTTGTCCAGCTGGACATTTGGGTTTCTTTAGGTTCCGGACAGACAGTCCTGGACCAGTCCAGATGGAACTGCGTTCTAAAAAAGAGGGGACAGAACAATCCGGGAGTGAGTCGAGAACTGTGTTTTGATGGTTTCCTGTTCCACCATTTTTCGCCCCCCAAAAAACTCCTTTTCGACAAATTATCATTTGTCATTTATAGTACCATTTAACTGTCTTCATAATACTACTTCTATAATACTACTTCTAGTGTTATTATCCAAATTTATGGTGATTTCAGACAATTTCCCAGGTTTTGGACTCATAAAAAATAAATGTTGGGAGCTGAAACTTCGTTAGAACCTCAATATTCCACTCTTTGGTCAAAATCAACTTAATATTCGGTCTCGTTGCCCTAAAAAATTCGGAAACAGTTACCTCACAAGCCGAAGTTTACAAAGACTTTAAAAAACACCTAATTTTGCACAAATGTTTCACCCATAACACCCCTGGGTGTATTCCGATCGGGCTGCCGAGCTTCGGGACACAACTAGGGCCCAAATGGAGCCTGTGTGCGAAAGAACGAATTTTTTAGACCTAAAATGAAGGTAGATATAGATGATAAGGCGGACGGATATTGCATTTTGGTTTATTATTCTGTGAACAATACACCCATGTATTCGCTCAGCAAAAAATTTTTATAACACCCCCCTCAAAATTTTTTCTTTCACGTTTCAAGGTGCGTAGATTCCAAAAACGCAATGTCCGTACGCCGTGTCATGCATAACTACATCATTTTCGGTCTAAAAAATTCGTACTTTCGCACGCAGGCTCCATTTGGGCTCTAGTTGTCCCAAAACTTTGCAGCCTGGTCGGTGTTATAGACCCAGGGGTGTTGTGGGTGAAAAATGGGTGTGAAAATATGGTTTTTGGTGTTTCAGTAAAATGAGCTTTTGATTTATCTTTTCCATGTTTGGGTGGAGGGGGGGGGGGGGGGGGGGAGACCGAATATGAAGTCGATTTTGACCAAAGAGTGAATAATTACGGTTGTAACGAAGGTTCAACTCGCAAAATTCATTTTTTATTAGCCAAAACCTGGGAAATCGTCTGAAATCACCATCAATTATTTGTATAATAACATTATAAAAAGTGTCAACAATTGAATCAAGACAATTAAATGGCACTATCAATGATCAAAGATAATTTGAAGGAGAAAAAAGGAGCCTAATTCGTGTTTTTAGGGGCCAAAATTGGTGGAAATAATCAGAAATAGCCATTTCACTTATTGCACATGAAAGAAACAATAAATGAACAGCCAACATTTCTGTACGTATGTCCAGTATAATAATAAACCCATGTGACTGCAGCGTTTTTGGAATCTACGCCCTTGAAACCTAAAAGAAAAAAAATTTGAGGGGGTGTTCGAAAAATGTTTTTCTTAGCCCGTACATATATTATTCACAGAATAATAAACCAACAATCCAGGACTGTTAGAACTAGTCCCTAACTGCACTGCAACAGTAACTAGGCACAGTAACAGTAACTGGTGCAAACTGTCCAAAACGTAATTTTGGACACCAACTTGGTACCCCCTTTTGTTTACTTGGAATAAATGGAAGTGCGATCTCCGACCTTTCCACAAAATTGTTTTGTACATACTGAACCTGCTAAATCGCATTCTTGTCCCAGAGTAACGCCTATTCGATTTATCAGATTTTACGTATCATTTCACAGATCTACGGTCCTATGGTCGACAGATGCAGAGCTCTTACGAGTAAAATTCTGGAGGCATCCGTCAAATGAAGTCTACTTGTGAACCTGCTCGTGAATACACACGCCTCAAAACACTGCAATAGTAGTAACTTCAATTGCGAAGTTGTAGTTTAGTCTAAATACTCCACATATTGCATCCTATAAGATTGAATTAGGTTGTTCAGTAGTTGGAATATCTTGATTTTCTACCTAAACCAACCTTGTATTATTGTATTGTAGAATACAATAATTGTATTGTATAATTTATACAACAAAGGTATAATTTATACCTTGTTGTATTGTATCATTTATTTTATTTTTTAAATGAGCTGATTCCGCGTTTTTGTTCAACGGATTGTTCAGCTTAGGTTTCTTAAAATTGGAAAATGAAAAAATACTAGGAGGTTTTCAGTACCTGCCTACTTACAAAATCAAAAAACCCAAATCAAAAACTGAAGCCGAGCATCAGAAGCATGACACATAGTGATGAGCTGAAACAAAGTTTGTTCGAGATCTTCTCTTCTTTTAACATCATAATTCCTCAGTTCATCAAGTCTCTAAAGAGGCATACCTGTGGATCTGAAATTGGTTGATTTTTTCCCTCGAATGGTTTTAATAACTATGAATGTCAAGTTTAGACCCCGAACGACTATTGAAGCTGTAGTTTCAAATGAATGAAAATTTAAAAAGAAACGCGGGTACTCCTCATTCAACTAAAACATCCTTTGAACGGAAACGCATCTGTTGGACCACTCTTCTGATCCTAAAGTGGTGTACACCTGTACCATCACTTCTTACCAGCCAATGATATTAATTAGTCAAATGTTATTTATTGTATTTATGTAATACTTACATTCCCTCGTCGTATGTGATGAGTCTAATTCAGCTTTAAAAGCGATAAGTAGCTAATTTCTGCTTTAAGGCATTTTCTTTAGGAACCTGTAAGAAGAACCCCGAAATGTTTGTGTTCTGTGAAGAGTTTTGATGAATTAGCTAGAGATAGTGGCCATGCCAGCTGGCCACCTGGCCGGGCAACCTGGGGTAAAGAACTGCTAGGGCAGTACTGCGATGTGGGAGGGAACGTGAGTGGTACACGAGACGCTTGCCATTCTAAGGATGTCTCCAGACGTGAGAAGAAAGCCTGTGAAAATCAGACGCTACTGGGCAAGGAAAAGAAGGAAAGCCCCCCCCCCCCCCATCATTTTAATGTCAAATTTCTATCACCTGCTCGATTTGGATTGTGTGTAAGAATGGACAGGTGAGTGATGAGAGCTTGGGCCGTTTCAAATATGTTTTAGTGAAGCTTGTTGCGTTGCGTTCTTTTTTCATGGGATCACAACGATATCTGGTAGCTATCCATGTCGATATGCAATTATCGTCCATTCCTATACGCAGAAGAAAAACGAACAGTTTGACGAAAAATTGCTTCTAGGGCTCAAAAACGCATTGTGAAAGTTCATGGTTTTTGAAGACGTGGGTAAAATGAAGTCAGCCGGGGTAACAATGAACTGCTGTTGACAAATGCAGATGGTTGAGCTATGGCTACAGATGTCACCTCATCAGCTAGGCTTTCTTGCATGACGTCGCTCCACTTCTTTCATGAAATATTGATTTTCAAAGACCTCGCACAAAAATGAAGAGAGTTTTTTCCCTCTATTCATTCCTACTTTCGTCCTTCACATGTCAAGATATCTTAGAAAAAAACCAAATATTAGGTGCGATAATAATTTATTTGATAAACATGGGAAGAAACGCTGCATCCCGTGAGAGGAAAAGGCTGCGGCCGTATGTTACCTCGTTTGCTTCTGTACTGGTGTATCAGTGGAATAGGTACCTAAGAGTTTTTCACTATCGTTCCCTCTGATCAATGCTCCTGATACTGTGCGGAAAAAGGGCTCGGCATCTTTGCAGGTGGCATACGAAGGATCTAGGAAAACCTTCTTATTGACAGAATGGCACTGCTTCTACTTGTAGATTGTAACTCAGGTCAAATGGCACTGTAACTGGTAGAAGATCATATCTTAGGTCCTATAAATTTTTTTAAAAGTCGGTCATAATGGCGCTGCTGCTGCTACAGTTCCTATAGTTTTCTTGATAGTTGAACATTATATTAGGTCCTAACTTTGGTCACAATGACACTACTGTTGCTAGTTTATCACACCTTAGGTCCTAATTAGGTAATAATGGCATTGCTGCTGCGAGTAGATTATAACTTGGGTCATTATGCCATGCGTCAAATGTGCAGCTTTGTGTTTGTTGCCAGTTCAAACAGTGTTGATAAAAGTGGCTGTCTTTTACCCCAGGTTACCCCAATTTGAACTCAACAGGAGATAGGATGTGGAAGAAAGTTCGGCGTCGAAACAATCGAGAATGAAGATTGTTTTATCAATCGTCTATCGTTATTTGGAACAAGATGCACACAACATCGATGAAACGATTCACAATACTAACAGTTATTATAGCGTTTAACCTGATGGCTATTTAACGGGTAACGATTAACTTGTTGGCTGTTTTACGGGTATTTATATATTATTCTGACCGTGGTACATCTCTTCTTGTACTTATATTCATAAAAATATTCTATGCATAAATCAAATGGCCCCATCAACCCTACCCAAGAAAGATAGTCACCTCCCCGTCAAGTATTGGTAATTCAATGGCTCTCTGTTAGCGCTGATTTTATTGATATAATAATATGTACTCGTGTCTCTTGTGCTTGCTGAGTATCATTCCAAATTATTTTCATCTATCGTCGATTGAGTGGAAAAAGTGTCAGTTTGTTTGCGAAATCGAGTTTTTTGTAACATCGGGTTCGTCAAGAACTCACCTACACGGTCGTATAGTTTACACTTTTAAGGGACCAAAAGAAGGCTAGAATCCTGAAAAATTCATGGATTTATGGTTTTTTGCTTTATTATTTTCAATAATGAACCTTTGGAATCGAGCATGGGAAAAAAAATTGTTTAACCCCCCCCCCAAACTTGATGGTTTCCGTTTCAAGGTAGGTATGTAGAATCCGAAAATGCAATAACAAAATTTCTGTCCGTCCGCCGTACGCCGTATTGAGCACTTCGCACCAAAATTGACGAAATTCGTTTTATTGGTCCCATTTGGGGTCTAGCTGGTCCTCGAAGCTCGGCGTTAATGTCAGTCATCCCTAAGGGTTGAAAAATAGGGGTTGAAGTCTCCAGGACGCAGTTATCTCGAATTTTTTTACGGTTTTAAATAGTTCTCGAACTTGGGAGTTTAAGACCACCCGGAGCATTGTACGTCCAGCCGTTCGTTCACAGAAAGGCCCAGAAGTTTGCACCGACAGGCTTTTTCAACAGCAGGGTGAATGAAATTGTATACATACCTAATTGGATACCTACTGAACCAGCAGCCGTATTCCCGTTTCTCGGCTCTGGATTCTCAAATGCTTCCACTGTTTACCTCTTCGGTCTTTTTATTTTGAATTTTCTTATAAGTAGTTTTCATTTTCCTGCTATCAACTTGCCTCTGCCTGATGCAGTACTTCGGGGGTAGTTATTAGTGGCTAAAGCTTTTCTAAACGCGACTAAAGGTAGGTACTTCACCGATTCCGTTTTTACTTCTTATTCGCACCCCTGCCTAGGTTTAACCTATAGCCTCACAAATAGAAGGCAAGACCCTCTGCCGAAGAAGAGCCTTCTGATCGGACTGGTCTGGCTGGTTTCTAACATGTGATTACGGATTGAAAAATTAGCTTCACGAATCAATTCCAATATCGAATAACACATGAAATTCTCGTTTTTCCCCCGTTTTTCTCTTGAAGTACCTAGTTACTTACCTACCTACCTAACGTATGTGACCAAGATGAGGTGCAGGATGGAATGATCCCTCGGACATTCTCGAAATATTTTTTTCGAAAAGAACTGTTATCAACCGCAATAGTAGAATAAACAAAATGGAACAACATTTTAAAAGATGGAATTTCGGCTACTCAACTCCATGATTTTCCCTAGGACTTGATCATTTTTCACACTGAAATTTGAGCTGGTCGGACAACTCCTTCCTGGAAAAATTGATCAACTCCGTTTTTCTGCCACTTTTCGGGACTTGATTTTTTCCAGCCGGAGCGGTTTTTGGCTGTTTGGGCAACTTAAAAACGCTCTGGTGTAAAGTTGAGTTTTTGTGACGATCACTTTTTCCACTCAACGATCATATAGATTATTATCAGAACAGTCGTAATATCAATCAATTCACGAACAAGCTACCGACGTTCTCGTTTCCTCTTCTACGAGAATGTGTGCACACGGATATGTTGGTACTTCTTCCTTAAATAATTTTTAATGTAAGTACATTATTTCTGCATAAATGTACCTGTTACACGGATGGGATGGGTTGAGCAAAATATCTTGATTAATTGACTGACATTCTTGAAGTTAGTTTGTAAGTTCAAACGCTACTCAAAAATATATTTTGATCACAGTACTATGTACGTTTCTTGATGATTTCTGCCTTGAATGTTGCTTGAGTGAATCGTGAAAACTACTATCAGTTGGCTGTCGGTTTCAAAATTGATGGATTCTTAACAGCAGCTAAGCAAGCATTAGTTTTATAGGTTACCTACAGGTGAGGGAGGAAACAAGGCGAGTTAACGGAGATGATGTCAGTGAAGCTTTGACAGAAGGCACGAAATGGGTACCTGCTGCAACAGCTCACTCGGAGCATTGTGGGTAACAGTTTAGTGCAGTAACGATGAGATCGCATACTAAACCGGTACCGCATTGTGCGACCAGCCGTTCGTACACAGTAAGGCGCTGAAGTTTGAACCGAAAAGCTTTATCAACATGAATGTGAATCGTACGGTATACATTTAGCCCAGATAACAGCTAATGAAGCTAACAGCTAATTTATAATGACGCATGGTTTTATGAAATCGAGTTGGTTGTTCCGTAGTATTATTTCATTTTGAAGAAAGATTGATATTGATTGATTGGTTGGTCTGTCTACTTTCGGAAGTTGTACAAACTTGGTTCAGCGTTTGTCTGCCTGTGTGTCCTCAAATTCTTGCCACACGCATAACTACCTCAGTTCGAATCCGATTTTGCTGAAATTCAGTAATGATAATGAACTAATGACGAATGACCAGACTACGTAAAAGAGTAATAATTATCATGAACTCTGCATTGTTTTCTGCATATTTTATGGTGTGAGAAAGACGATAACAGTGCTGAATCAGGAAAATACGCATCACTTCATATTTTGAGACTTTCAAACTTTGAGATTTCAAAAAAGAGGTGGGGAAATGGACCCTGCTATTGGGTTGCTATGGGTCCTGATTGGCTGGCCAGTGGCAGCAGATGGGAACTGGCTTGTCGACGTGTTATGTGTGTGTGAGTAAGCAGGCTTCTTCGAAGCGCCTTTTTCTTTTAGGTGTTTTTCTTTAAAAAACAACTTTTCCCTCAACTTTTCATTTTTTCAAATGCATAGAGGAAAGTGCTGATAAAATCACTAGGTACCTACCAAAAGTGTTCTTCGTTGATACATGATTATGACTGCCCATTTTGAGCTACCCAAAAACATAGTGGGTATGGTTGGGCAGTGGGTAGGAACTCGACTTAATCTAGTCATCGGGTATGTATGCTCACAGTAAGTATAACACATCAGGGTTTGGTTATGTACATACCTATGCAGTGTAATATATACATACGTAGTCCCCTCATCACAGGTACGGGTTTTCCTACCTACACGTAGTTTTACATCATGATAACGAATGGCCTAAGACTTTAGAAACGTTAATTTGTAGCTATATCTAAAAACTGTTAGTTGAGCTGTTGGGGTAAACCGACTTACGCGTGTCGTCGTATTATGTATACTCACTGTAGGTAGGTATAAAACCAGCTAACATCAGTATGAATACCCTGTCAATATGAATCCAAATTTGAATGGTAAGAAGAATGGCTTTTACATAGGTAAGTAAGTACCTGTACTGTGTTACACGAGTTGGCACGTGCCTTATACCTACCGTATATATGTACATACAACATACTTGCAGTTTTACTTATATATCTAAACGATTTTATGTACCTACACAGTCGGTTGATGTTCGAGTCACCAGAATTACCTATTTCCAAGTTGTGACAGTGAAATGGTTGAACGTTGACAGAAACTAAAAGCTCCTAATTTCTTCTGCAACATTTTATTAGGTATTTTCTGCCTAGGAAATAATTATTCTTCTGTCTTACCCTAGTAGTATAATAGGTAGTAGTAGTATATTAGTACTGTAGTAATAGTGCAGTAGTAGTATATTAGTACTATAGTAATAGTGCAGTAGTAGTATATTAGTACTGTAGTAATAGTGCAGTAGTAGTATATTAGTACTATAGTAATAGTGCAGTAGTAGTATATTAGTACTATAGTAATAGTGCAGTAGTAGTATAGTGGTAATAGTAAACCCTTGTGCCCTTATGGAAAGCGAATGGTAGATCATAGATAAGTGAAGTTCGATCCTGCAAAGTGGCACCTATTTATTTAAAATCAGCCTTTATTACTCTCGACTTTATTAAATTACAAAGAAAATATTACTTGAAATAAACTTGAATAAGAAAGAAGAACTACCTTTATTAGTATCTAGTGGAAGATCCAAGAATGAAGCTGATGAATCACACCACTAATCAGAATCAGAATCGGCTTTACTTGTCGTTCACACAAGGTATTTGACAGCGGTCAGCATATTTAAACATAAAAACTATAACTAGGAATATATCGCAGATTAAGTGCTTAGTGAATTCAAATAGTAAACATAATTTATTATAAATAATTTTTGACGAATATGAAATAATCATCAAACGTGTAGGGGACAGTTTGGAGCAACAGTTCTTTGCAAATCTTTTTAAAAATATTATGCTTTTATTGTCATATATACTGTGGCAGAGCATTAAAAAACTTGATTCCTCACCAGTTAGTCGAATTTTCACTGATTTGTAGACGGGATGACGGCAGTGCAAGCGAATCACATTTTTTGTAGTCTATACGAATGGGACGGGCGGGGAAAATCATCATCATTTTTATGCACTCGAAAATGTAGAGAGCCGGGATAGTCATGACTTCGAGGTCATTCAAGGAAAGGCCAGTTGCTCACAGTGGACTTTCCAGCTCAAGTAATCCAACCATTGATTGACAGGAGCCAAACAATGCACTCCCCCTAGGTATCGAATGCCCATATCACTTCGCGGCTAAGTCACTGGTGGGTCATAGCCGGGCAATTCGAGAAGAAAACACAGAGGATCACGTAATACAGTTCAGGATTTATTGAGAAAAGCACAACATATCATCCTTTGCTTGCAAGGCAGAATGATCTCAAAAACCACAGTCATGCAGCATGGCTATAAGAGCGAATTTTCAAAGAAATAACTGATTTTATGTAAAATGTGATGTTTGGGATGTCCCATTCAAATATGGGCAATCTTAAACTTATTGGGTAATTATAGGTATTCAAGTTTGACGCTATTCGGTTAATTCGGTATGCATCAAATATGGACATATGTAACAAATTTTTTGTTCCATTTTTTGCCGAGTAACACCTCGGTCTGTAGATTTTCCAAAGCTGATCACGATGGTGAAGTCAGAATTGCGATATCCCATTCCGTTATCAGATTAGAGCAGACGAACCAGGAAGAACATCTCAAGAAATAACCACGTTCCTTCATCTTCAAAGTGCTCCAGTTTGAGAACGGAATGAGATATCGCAATTCTGATTTCACCATCGTGTTCAGCGTACAAAAACCTTTAAAATGAGGTGTCACTTGTCAGACTGCTCCATTTTGGGAATTTATGGGTAATTTCCCCCCCCCCCCCCTAAAACTCCCCAAAACTCCCCCTTAGAGTGACCTGATTCTGCCCATCTACGAACTTAGCCTGTCGATTGCCAAGACAGATTTTTCGTGCAAATTTGAACTTTTTATCTCAATTCTTTCGAGAGTTATCGTCTGGAATGACACATACATAATATATAAATATATAAATATATACATATAATTTTTTGTGTCTTTCGGCAGTGAATTCAGGATGGTCTGAAACGGATTTTGGTATAAAAATCTTTCGGAAATTCGAGTTTTAAAAATTTTGGACCGAGAACAATACCTTCCTTTTCTTCGAAAATTCGCTAAAAGGGGTGACTGGGTGCTGGGTACACTCACCTTCTAGGATGTAGGTAGGCATTTTTTTTTTCATTTTACCTGATTACTCATTGTTTTTTCCTGTTCTTACCTGTTCCTCGTAATCAAGGAGATGTACAGGTTACCCAACTACGAATTGGGTGTGCCACCAGAGCTTCGATTCTCCTGATGTAGGTAGATAGCTATTTGGAAGTTTCTTACAACCTAGGATTGGAACTTGACTGTCATTTCAAATAGAACGACCATATTATAGAAACCATAGTGAATAATGAAAGTCTTCTTTGTGATACTTGGAGCATGGATTTATTTGTTACAGCACTCTGGTATATGGCATAGGTACAATACAAGAGGGCTGGGAGGGAAAGGGGTTACGCTTCCCCTTAGCCCTAGTCGAACTAGAATTAAACACCTATTAAAGGTACGTAAAGACTCATTAAAGGTACCTAAAGACCTGTTATTATTAGGTACCTACCTACCTAATGACCTATTAAAGGTAGGCAGTACCTTGAAGAATTACAGAACCTATACCAAACCTGTGAGGTACCCAAGTATTTCCTCCTAGGCTAACTTATGTGTTTTGTTCATTAATTTACGCCCAGGAAACGAACCAATCATTTTCACATGTGATTATGTGACTGCCAGCATCCGTTTTCGCCCGTCCTCCCGCAAGCTGTAACCACGGCAACGCCTCGGGTCAACGCTGCTGCCCCTTCCGATCCGGACTGTACCCGCCACGAGCCGTTCGCTCGACTCAATCGCTCCCGCCGTCCAGTCCCACTTGAATCGTTGACGCGTTCGGGTCTTCGAGTGTCTTGTCAAAGGTGATTTTTTTTTCCCCCCCAGTGCCCAGTGCCAATCAGTCCTGCCCTGCCACAGTCCTTCGACCTATCTACAAATTTCTACCATCAACACCCTCCTCTACCCGTCGTCGGTGAGATGAATTTCGTATATCAATCTTCTTGTATTTATTACTACCGATTCCTTCGTTTTACGGTGGCTGATAACGAAATTCATGACGTGGTTTATTTGCACGCTACTCGTGGGGCCTCTGGGATTGTGGTTTTATCATACCTAACAGTACCTAATGTGACGCTTTCTTTTTTGTCATTATAAAGATGGCATTTCATTAATACACACATTCATCACTGGCCTTGGATATCTATATATAATGTTTAATTGTCGGCATTTTCTATGGCATACCTGAATCCATACCTAACAGTACCTAATGTGACGCTTTCTTTTTTGTCATTATAAAGATGGCATTTCATTAATACACACATTCATCACTGGCCTTGGATATCTATATATAATGTTTAATTGTCGGCATTTTCTATGGCATACCTGAATCCATTCTTCCATCTTCTCTACTACAATCATACATACATAGTGCAGATTCAAACAACTAAGTAATACCACAACCACATACGTAACTTGTTGAATGTATTTGACATCCAGTAATCAGGTATTTAGTTTTAGGTACCGACCATCCAATCAAGAGACCCCTTGGCATTTTTTGAGTCCTCTATTACCTATCTAGAGAATCTATGTCATAAGTTCATCATTCAATTGGTTCGAGTAAATACACTAAACCAGCATGACTATAATTTATTATAGCCATTTATTCATCATTTTCTTCAAGGTACATCCGGGTCCTCTTCTGACTGTCGGTAAAAGCTAAACCTGTTACCTTTTGATTTTTTTTTTTTTTTTTTTTGCTGAAGCGCTGGAACTATTGTTCACGTTTTTGTTACCTGCTGTAGTGGACCATATGATAGAAGCCTGAAAGCGCCAGTATTCATGGTCAGTGTGTGGTGTGTTCTGCCCCTTGATAAGGTTCCTATACAATTGATGGATATCTGTTGTGAATATCAATCCTAGAAATCAATCGTAATAATTATATATTGTATTCGTAATTTCTGCTAAAATTTGGCAACGCTCATGCCTATGCCGTCAACCGTTTTTCAGCTACTTAGGTTAGGTACAGCCTACCTTTCATCATCATCCGTGTAGGTCACAACACCAGGTGATGGGCACTTTCTCCGTAACTCTGCTGTCTACCTACCGAACAAATCAGTGTAGCCATTATAAAAATATTTCTATTAATGAATACTGTACTATCCCACTTGCCTCAACTTCTCACTGATGGAGCCAACGGAACATTTTTGTTGCTACGAGTTGGACGTATATAACAGGTAATGGGCTATAATGGTTCACCTAATCAACCAGCTAATGAACTTGATTGAATGATTGGTTCTTGCATAGAATAGGTACGGTTGTTTACTTTCTACGTTCGACGGTAACTAATTTAAGTTTCCTTTCAACCCACCGTTTCATCCCCTCGGAACTTAATTACTTTATTTGAAATTGAACTTATACACAGAAAGCTGTTGATTAGGTACATTAGTTACAGAATTTCGGATAAAAAAGCGTAGTAGGGAAGAATAAAAACTCCAATCGGTTTATTTATGCCGAATGTTATGCCTGGTTGTGTAGATACTAGATAATATATTGTGGCATTGCTCTTGATTAGTTTGCCGTTAGCTTACCTAATCGTTCAACTGATTGGGTGTTGGTTGAAAGAGTCGTGTAATAAGTTGCATCCGTCAATACCTACATTCCTCACGTTTTGAGACATCCACTTGTTGTTACGGAGGTGTAAGATCCTTCAAATCTGAGTTAATAATAAGTTTGAGTCAGTTTGGAGTAGGTATGTTCGAAACTTAGATAAATATCTGACGACCGATGAAGTCGGCACACACATACTCTGGGTCAGCACTCCTTATCCACATACACATCGGAAAGAGATAACGGCTTGCCACAATAATCATTTTGAAGGTTTTATTTCCGCAGAAAAACCACCGCGAGGTGAAGGTTAAAATATAAACAAAACGCTCCCTTCGACAGTTTATCGGTAGGTAGGCGTATAGTTGTTTCCGTGACAACAGAACGAAGCAAAACAAGAGGCACGCCCCTCGTCCTACAGCTCACCTGCTTAGAATATTATAAGGCTTCGAAAGCTTTTTCCGATTCGCAACGCTATCTTTATACCTAATACTCCACCTTCTGGGCGTAGTACCTTGTCAAACATGTTTCTACAAGAACATGAATGTTCGAAATTTCCTGTCCTAGATACGTGGTCACCTTGATGCAGCTCTGGTATTTCTGTTGACGTGATGAATCGGGTGTATTTAACATTTTCGCAACCGTGCTGCTACAGTCTCAATAGTTGGAAACACGCAGGTGGTTCATTTCTATTGGATTACTTACTCTCTCACAAATCTCGCCTATCCATGACTATTTTTTTTGTCACTTGATGTCCAACCGACTGATCACCAACTGATTTCAAGAATGTACGAGTAGTTGCCTATCTTTCTCAAATTCAAGGCCCTAGGAGAGCGCATCGTTACATTTTCAAAATTAATCTAATTAGGTACGTACATGTATAATGTACCTATCAGAAGAAAAATATCTGGTTTTGCAGATTTTCCTCAAAAGATGGAGAAGCCCAAGTGTGTCGTTGAAACCACGAGCTGCTCGGCACACCTGATTGTTATCGATCAATTAGTGACCTTTAAAACCGAAATCGAGCAAGGCCGGGTTAACGCATTAATATTGATGGTGTTTGATCAACCAAAGAGAATCTACGCCCTCATAGCTTCGACCACTACCTATTTTTTCTACATGGATGCCTGGATAGGTGCACCTACCTGCCTTCTTACCTACGATTTGTTTTGGCCGTTATTCCATATTAGGTACCTTCGTGGATGAATCCCGTTGTCTACCTTCCTATTGATTTATCGAGGCAAGGAAGAAGACGTATCGAGCAATGTTAAATGGCATTACCTACTCTGACAAGAAGGGATTTGTAAGGGAGCTGAAACACTGACTGAGACCCTAACTCGTCATTAAAACTGTATAACTTTCACTCTTGTTTACTGGATTTAACCTTCTTCTTGGTTTTTGGAATGGTAAATAATTGTGTTTCTATGGGATGGGAATCTTCATAATGTAGTTTATTTCTTTCATATTAGCATCGGCCTGTGTATACCTACTTACAATAGCATTACTTTTATACGACTTCGTAAACAAGTAGGTTGTCCACGAGTTCATAAAACTACATTATTCACGCCATCTGCCTTTAATTCTCACGCTCGTCGTTCTTCGTGTGTGGGGGGGTGTTGAACTACGTTGAAAGGAATAGTCGGTTACCGACTGACCATCAATGAGTTTGTTCGGTTAGTGAATAGATATGGTTACTATTTTTCCTGATCACTAGGTTAAATTAATAGACTGCTAAGGCCCTTGACCAATCCTTAGGAGTCCTATAGTAAGTAAATTATATAGGTACATTTTCTTATTTTTTGATCGAATATAGATCTATTGGGGGGAGAGTATGTTATTATCGCCAACTACCAAAGTATGTCTATCAGGAAGTTACCATATCTGGGTTACTTTCATTTGGTTGGCTGAAGGATGTAGGTACATACTCGTAAAATGCTTACGGATCCCCATTGCTTAACATGAGATTTCGTGATAGGTACATAATTACATCGACGCCAGCCATAGATCGCTTATATCAGTAGGTATAGGTATTATTATGTGATTTGGTATTCCTGGGTTGTCTATGATGTTTGATGGATGGGAGCTAGTCGGAATGACGCGGAAACTAACTGAAGAACGGCGATGGGGTCACTTTTTTGTGCATTGAAGGACATGGTAGTTGGACCAGAAGATGAGGCGACAAAACCAACTTCTCACGATCTCAATAAAACACTACCGGACAGCAGATGTTACCTTCTCTACCGTACTATAACATATAAAATATAGATAGCTATACAAATATAATACTCCGATCCAGGCTAGGATCTATATTAGATTTCAGAGCATTTCAGCCTTATCGTTGTTTGCCTCATTGACCTGAAGGTTCACATTGAATGAAAACCACCTTTTTACCATTCTGTTTATTTTTTATTCTCTTATTTACATATCCAGTGCCCTCCAGACTGAATATTTTCCTCAGTCCTATTCAGTTTTCTTGTACCTACTGAAAACTTCTTGTGATAAGGTACATACTCAAGAATATTGATGCTTTTCTTCCCATATACTTGATAAATCGAATACTAGCTTCAACTAACTTCAGTTGAAGGCGAAGGTTGACCTTCAAAAATCTACTGCAAATAATCTGGCTCCAAAAGATTTAAATGGCAAGTATACCGTTTAGTAATGTATTCAATTGGGACTTGGAAAAAAAACCGAATTGACTTGTACGAAATAGAAATTTGGACTGTCGCTTTCCAAACAAATGCTTTTGATAATTTGGGAATAAAACATCTGGAAGGAACTTCGAAAACTCAAAAATAACTGTAGCATTAATAATTAGCAGCAATAGTTAGTAGCAATATTAACAGCCAAATTGATATTAATAATTTGGGATTATTGGACTTCCCTACTTATGAAACAACCTATCAAAACGTCCTAATCTTGAAAGTTATAGCTTCCTTTATACTACTCAGATCACGACGTATCATGGTTCTTGATTGGGTGATTACCTTCCTATCTGTAGTTAGATCATGACGTATTCGATAGTTTCGTGACTTCTCTACCGAATTGAAAACAAATTATTTACCTATTCCTGTACGTCCTCCAGTAGATAGGGTAATTAGATTTCTTCTCAAAATGAGAGCTAACCTTGCTGTTTCCAAAATGATTGCCTTTAACTGCAACCGTGAATTTCGCATCTGGCGTCAGTCCATTTCAGGCACCGGTTTTTCCACGCATACAAATTGGTTCAATCAGGACGGCCAATCTTCGAACAGCTTGAGGGCTGTCGTTAAAATAACGAATGGTCAAGGTGCAAATTATGCTCGAGCACGCTGTCTCACCCTCCGCTCTGCTCCTCAGTTTGTTTCTTTTTGTATTTACTAGGGATTCATTTTAATTTATACCTTATTATTTACACCTTATAATTATGTGTATACATAATTGTTTCATTATCATTTTGATGGTAGTGACCCATGAATGTAATTTTCAACCTAATTCTATTTCTGCGGATGCCGAAGTTTTTTCATGTATTCACGATCTTTTATTGGGTAAAAGATAGAAAAATTAAATTAAGGGAGCTGGTTAGCTGCAGGTATGAACGAAGCTATTATTGGACTCTGACAGACAGTTGATTCTATTCATTTCAATAAAATTATCATCGTACACTTATACGGAGGAAAGAGAGCACCCCAATAAAAATTCACAATAATAATATAAAGGAATTCCAATATAAATATATTAATGTACATGTATATTGAAGTAACTAGCTGTATTTCATCCAAGTGATCATTTCTCTCCTTTGAGTCAACTCGAAAATGTGAATATTGGACTGATTCAGTTAGTTGACTCCGTGGCGAAAATGGTTTTTAATGAGGCTAATGGTTTCAACTGGTGCTCCATTTACCGCGTGAGTGGAATGGAATCGTTTGGTATTCCTTTTTAACCTCCTATGCCGGAGGGAACGTAAATAGTTATAATTACTAAATTATTTCAATGGCTACTTAAGCAACGGGTTGTTTCCTTGAAGCGGTGTTCAGTCGATAAGAAGCGGCCTTGAAAGTGCTTGAAGCCTTTGATAAATTCTTCGGCTATCTCAGTATTATTGAGCTTGAACGATGTTTTATATCCGAAAAATAACCTAGAAGAAAAGCGTTTTGAATTATTATTCGTCCATGTTCAGAAGCTTTCTGCGCAGAAATGTTCTGTGCAGTGTTGCTCGAAGTTCATCACGAAAAAGATCCATTGTAAACGACTATGTACCGTGAAAGGTTTAAATCGATTAATCTAGTTAGATCTTGTTGGTCGTGATGAATGTCTCAAGATTTTTATCTAGAGACATTATCTCCTTAGTTTTATCTTGAGCTTTAAATTGATGGAGCCTTCGATATTGAATTGGTCCAACCCCTCTACAAATTTGAAACTCGTTCATTTATCAGTAGCTTGTAAATTATCCTTGTAAATCCCATTTAGTTGATCTACTTACAAAATGGAGGACTGTGTGGGCAGGGTCCTATCGCATAGTTTCACGTTCAGTTGATAGGTAGGTAAATGTTTTATTAAATACCTAGGTGCATTATTTCTACAAATTCTAGTTTTTTCCCGGCTTCTTCTAGGCCCCGTATATCATAATCCTATTATTATTTGTACCTAACTGAAAAGTAAACTTATGAGGGAGATGACATTGAAGGTGACAGACACATACAAACGACCGAGTGGTGGTAACCACCTTCCCACTTCTTGTCAGAACCAACCATGATTGATCATCTCCAACTGATATTTTTGTAATAGGTAAGGTGCATTGATAGGTAAACAACAACTGTATTATACCTACTTACTTGAATTATACTACAGAATGAAATGTTCATTTCAACTCAAAACTCATTTACCTACACTACTTCACTTCAGTACCGTGAAAACTGTATAAGTATATATACGAGAGTATACTGTCGATTTGTTGCTCCATTGCTTGCTGAATATGTTGCTCCATTATTGCTCAACAGTGGAATCATCATCTTCATCAATGACATTCGAAGGCGACCATTTTCATAATAAGTTGAGAGATACGTATATGAATTGAGAAATAACTACGAGTTTATGGAATTTTCCGAGTTACAGCTGCGAGTTTGTCGAATTTTCTGTGGTAAAGCTGCGAATTTTCTGAGCTAATTTCTTCTGTTGATTGGTTGAGGCTATGCATAATTCTGTAGGCCGTGTTCTTTTAGAATCAAGTGACGTGACTCTCATAATGTAACTTCTCTCTTACCGATAAATCTAACAACGTTTCATTAAGTACACCTATTTAATAATGTGAATATTTCCGAATGTGATAAGAGTTTTTTTCGAAACCAGAGAAATAATAGGTACGAACTAACTGACTGGCGACGAAATCGTGGAAACCCATTTCAAATAAAAACGTCTGCCAACTTGGGTGGGCTTCCTCACTTATTGTAACGTGGACGTGTAGAATCAGTTGGTAAAGAAATTATGAGTCAAAATGATTGAATGGAAGTAGAGTAGTAACCTAACATGCGTGATAAGATAAACATTTCAACATTTTTTTTCAACATTTCATGTTCGCGCATGCGCAGATGAAAGGTACAGTACTGTTCCAATGAAATTCATAAGTACTAATCGACCCTGCAAGTTTGAACTCATTTCAACGATATTTAAGGTATTTATGGGCGTTTCAATTATTTCACGTTTGCGCATGCGCAGACGAAAGGTACACTACTTTTGCAATGATTTTGGTATGGGACCATCTGTGACCCAACCCGCACCTACCCTTCATATTTCAGCCTATTTCGACCATTATTTCGGGTAGTTACAAGGCGGGCGTTACAGGAATTGACCACAGACGGTCAGACATGGATCCAAAAATGTTCCTTGATGTCTGAAACGCAAAACGGTAGTGAACATTTTCATTTTGGAGGACAAAAATTATTTTTTTACTCACGAATCCAAGGCTTCCCTACCTTCAGGTAGTGAGGAAGCAAATCGGAGTTATTGAAAGGACCATCGTCAGTAATAAATGATATCAAAGTTATTAACGTAGTTATTATAACTGTTATTAGTTTGTTATTGACGATGGTCAGATAATCGAAACCGGTATAACGGTATATTGCTTCCGAGTCTGCGAAGCAGCGGAAGCCTTGTGTTCACTTTCGTGAGCCAAAAAATTTTTGTCTTCAGAAATCAAAATTTCCACTTGCATTTTGCGTTTCAAAGCCTACTGAACAAATTTGGTTCCGTGTCTGTCGGTCTGTGAGTCTGTGAGTCTGTGAGTCTGTGAGTCTGTGAATCTGTGAGTCTGTGAGTCTGTGAGTCTGTCCGCATTTCCTTGTTACAGCCATAACTTCCACGATTTTGAATTGATTCAGCTCAAATTTTGAGAGATGGTGCGGATAAGGCCCCTTGAGGTCCCATACAAATTTCAACATGATTGATCCAGCGGTACGCCCTGCGCATGCGCTAACGTTAAATTCAACAAACACGCTTAACTTTCACAATTTTGATTAAATTTCGCTCAAATTTTCAAGGGTTTTTTGGACAAGGCCTAGTGAGTTCCAGTATGAATTTCAGCATGATCGGACCCTCGGTGCGCTCTGCGCATGCGCTGGCGTGAAATAGATTCAATTTCCTTGTTACAGCCGTAGTAACCAAAGATTTCACCCAATTTCAATGTAATTCTCAGGGATTAAGCGGGTAGGGCCCATTGAGGTCCCATATAAATTTCAACATGATAGAGCCAGCGGTTCGCCCTGCGCATGCGCTCTGTCTGTCTGTCTGTCCTTCTATGCACGGCCAAACGGCTCGACGGATATCGACCAAATTTGGCACGAATATCCAGTAGGTTCCCAAGTTGTGCAACGTCGCATTTTCAATTCCCTGACCATAGCGGAACTATGGTCGACCATGGTCAACTCCTGAATGGCTTGATGGATATCGACCAAATTTGGCACGAATATCCAGTAGGCTCCCAAGTTGTGCAACGTCGCATTTTTAATTCCCTGACCATAGCGGAACTATGGTCGACCATGGTCAACTTCGTTAATTGAAATGGTAACCCCTATTTTTTATCGCGTATTCGTAATCTACGTGAAATTCTATCTACGATCGACCCTTCGGACTACCCCCGCGGTCGACCATAGCGCATCCATGGGCCCCTCCATGGTCGAATCCCGAATTGCTCAACGGATATCGACCAAATTTGGCACGAATATCCAGTAGGCTCCCAAGTTGTGCAACGTCGCATTTTTAATTCCCTGACCATAGCGGAACTATGGTCGACCATGGTCAACTTCGTTAATTGAAATGGTAACCCCTATTTTTTATCGCGTATTCGTAATCTACGTGAAATTCTATCTACGATCGACCCTTCGGACTACCCCCGCGGTCGACCATAGCGCATCCATGGGCCCCTCCATGGTCGAATCCCGAATTGCTCAACGGATATCGACCAAATTTGGCACGAATATCCAGTAGGCTCCCAAGTTGTGCAACGTCGCATTTTTAATTCCCTGACCATAGCGGAACTATGGTCGACCATGGTCAACTCCTGAATGGCTTGACGGATATCGACCAAATTTGGCACGAATATCCAGTAGGCTCCCAAGTTGTGCAACGTCGCATTTTTAATTCCCTCACCATAGCGGAACTATGGTCGACCATGGTCAACTTCGTTAATTGAAATGGTAACCCCTATTTTTTATCGCGTATTCGTAATCTACGTGAAATTCTATCTACGATCGACCCTTCGGACTACCCCCGCGGTCGACCTTAGCGCATCCATGGGCCCCTCCATGGTCGAATCCCGAATTGCTCAACGGATATCGACCAAATTTGGCACCAATATCCGGTAGCCTCCCAAGTTGAACGTAGGCGCATTTTTAATTCCCTGACCATAGCGGAAATATGGTCGACCATGGTCAACTCCTGAATGGCTTGACGGATTTTGATAAAATTGGGCACAAATACCCGGTAGGGTATGGGATTTTTCCGTCGTTTGTTGGTTCCACGATACTGCGTACAGCGAATCTCGGATAGCGAGCGAAGCGAGCGGTCAGGCTAGTTATGTATAATGGACGTAATGTATTATGGAAGTCATGTTATGTATAATATGTATATTTCATGTAATGTTATGTAATGTTATGTTATGTAATGTAATGTTATGTAATATGTATATTTAACGTTATGTAATGTTATGTAATGTAATGTAATGTTATGTTATTTTGCTTCCGAGTCTGTTCTATTTTATAATGGGTCACTCTGATTGTGACGAGGAAGCTCCTGTGCCATCACCTTGGCAGTGTATTTTTCATGTATTAGTGGAAGTAGACAACCTTTCAATAACTCTGTTTTTTAAATCTATTTATTTTAACCCGAGAGCATACATGCATACATGGCACTACTACCAGGACAAGGCCTTAGAGTACTTGAGGCTATTTTTGTAGTACTCACCTACCAACTAGATGATAATAGAGTAGATAGTTTTATTGTAGAAAGCCTCAAGGCAAGGTACAATGTTGGCGAACGTACAAGTTTTAGGTATAATAACTAGATGATAAGCACCCATACTATAAGTAAATAACAGTTTCACCTATGTAAATACCGATTATCATGAGCGATGAGGGACCTGTTTGACAAGACTCATTTCTAATTTAAGTTAGTTCTAATTTTCTGTTAGTTTAATGACGTAAACTAAAACATTTACCGCACCAGATCTTCTTTTTAGGTTGATGATGCTAGGTTATACCGACACAAGGTTTTCATTTGCATAAGGCAATCTGTTGGTGAGAATACACATTACGGGTAGGTACTTACTCAGGTAGGTACGTATATTGTCGATGGAGCGGCTCATAAAGGTACCTTCCTGATAGCACAACAAAACACAAAACAAAACTCACTTTAGGTTTATTATTTTCAATAATGAACTTCGGAATCAAGCATGGAAAAGAAAACCCCAATTTTATGATTTCCGTTGAAAAGTATGTAGAATCCGAAAGTGGAATTTAAAAAAATTTTCTGTGCGTCCGCCGTCTGCTGTACTTCGCCCTTTCCTTAGTTACCATGAACAATAATTAATGAAATTTGGTTTGTACGACCCACTTGGGGGTCTAGTTGGTCCGCAAAGTTCGGCGTTACTGTCAAGTCATCTCTAAGGGGTGAAAAATGGGGGTTGAATTTTTCAGAACGCCGTCGCTCAAAAACTTTCAATAGAACGTTTTAAAATTGATCTTGAACTAAACAATTTTTTGAGACCACCCTGAGCATTGTACGTCAGCCGTTCGTTTGTACCAAAAAGCTTCGTCAACGCGACCATGAATGAAACGGTAGAAATCCGGCCCAGATATCATCGCAAGGGAACACCTGATATAATTACGGATGGCTGTATGAAGTCGAGTTGGTTGTTCTGTGATATTATTTCATTTGAAGAATGATGGCTCTTTTGGATTTTGTTGATAGGCACTTTTGTATCTTGAACAAACGTAATCCTTCATGAAAAACAACAAATAATTAATTATTGAATTATTGAATCCTGGACATTTTTATGAAACTATAATTCCTGGGCCGGCTCAAGTACTCGATTTAGGGCTTTGCTGAGGAAGAGCTCAAGGGTAGGTATTGACCACAGAAAACAGTGATCTACGCAGAAGGGGCATCTGTACACGTAAATAATAAACCGTTGTGTAATAATTTTCAGCATTTTTCCACGTGATGGGAAAACATTGAATCATGAATTAGGCTGTGTTATTTTCGTATTGAATTGATGTATCCACACTTCAGCGTTTTCTTATGAAGTGGAAAAATTGGGTGTTCGGTGTTTTTCATGTTGGTACTATTTATTATATATGTAACAGAACTTTAAGAAAATCAAAACGAAATGCAGTTTCAATTGATGTATTTATCAGAGAGTTGGTTGGCGCTGAACTCATCTTCCTATATAACTACAGCGGCTTAGCCAGCATGAAATGTTGGGATAAAATTGAACTTTTCCAAAGAATTCTCATACGTTAAAACGATGGGAAAATTCCTCCATAAATTATCGTCTTTGAAACTAGACTGGACGTCCAGAAAAACTGAAAGGCGAGAGGTAGGTATTATCACATTGCCTTCTTTGACATTTCCTGCTGCGGGACTTGACGTCGTTCTATATTTTAATATATAGCGGATATAACTGATCCACGTACGGTCACTCGAATCCACGAAAAAATCATTTATTTTCATCGATAAGAAATGTCAGAGCACTCTATACCTTAAAATGACCAAAACTTTGGGGGAAAGTCCAAATTTCACTGCGATATTTGAACCAACCCTCATGACCATCCTATTTGCATCAATGGATGATTGTTGGGAACACAAAACACTTACTTACATTTTGATGCAGGAGGAGGAAAATGTTTCACTTTCTGAAAGCGATCCTAGGGCTACCTTAGTACCAAGTTAGGTACCTATACCTATAGTGTTGGCGAAAATCACTGAACATGTTGTTACATGATGACGTTGTTTTCATCTCACTGCCACCAGCTCTCTCATGAAAGCTGCAATATAGAAAAAGCAAAAGCTGATCGCATAATAACATGATCGTTTTCTACACCAGAGCGCAAAAACTGAGAGAGCGAGTGCCACGCCCATCAGTGGTCGTCGGCATTTCTTTCTCAAGAAGCCCTCAGGGGCAGTGAAATCACAGGACCTGCATCTTTCATCCCATCTAAACGAGCGGATAGCGCTGAAACTGTACCTTGTAATTACAGTTATTATTATATAGTAAGGATTAACATCACAATACTTAAGTAGTTGAGTGTTTTTGTGAACCAACATGGGCAACTGTTGAACATGAGTGAGGTTGGTACCTTCCAATTGAAAGTCAACTCTCTTGTGTAGCGGGTTCCAATATAATTATTGCGATAGGTACAACATATGTGATGTGAATCAGGGTAATCTAAGAGCGCAGTTTGCAAGGTGTCTACTTATCAACAGTCATTCAAGTATGGGTACCTGCTTGACCCACTTGAATGTAAGTAGTTTCGGAAATTAATTGGATGAGTACAACGGTACGTTAGTGAGTACCGTACATTTTTGCATCTTCTGTTCCTGGGCCGACATAGTTTCAGAAGCTTGATGCCAAGGATATTGAAAGCGGACGGTAGAAAGGATATTGCAGTCTTACCTGATACGAAAGTAAATTGATTCCCGTCCCAGTGTATATTAGACCTCTCTCCTACGATAGACATGACTCGTTATTTCATGTAGGAAAGCATGAAACCAAAGTACGTGTCACTTGGTGCCAAAAATTAACGTAAAAAGTCACACAGCTTGCCAACTTGTACAAGGTTCAGAAAGACTGACTAAATATGATGGTCTATATGTAATTATAGGCACTCTGATGCCAATACCTACTATGAAAACCCACTTTACGACTAGAGATCACCAAATGAAAAGCTGGGGATTTACCTTTCATCTATTGAGTAAATAATTATATAAACGAAATAACCGATGAAGAGGTAGATGAACACTAAAAACAAAACTCAGTACCTTTGTACCTCTATTATAGTTCATACGCAATCTGTTTTGGTCGTCATTATTTGAGTGATATGTATTCCTGTTTCGTATTCCTTACATATTCCTGCTAGGTGTAACCGCTCACATGGTTGCTTAATCATTTATTTTTCTATATATTAAAGTTATTATTGTTTGTTACTGACGATGGTTTGATCACCGAAACCGGTATAACAGGGTATTTTTCGTGTATTAATGGAAATAGACAACCTTTAAATAACTCCGTTTTTCTTTGTCTACATATTACTTGAATAATAATTTCTTTATTGTTCTGAATCATTCAGGGAGAGGCTACAACAGCAGACTGCAACATGGTATCAGAAATGTACATCCCCTTACGTAGTTTACGATCAACAATCGTCAAACCCTTTCAGATACCATCTTGTAAATTCGGAATAAAGCTAAGGACGGGTCAGAGCAATCAATGAGGCTCATCTTCATTCTTCTCAAATGCTTACTTCAGTCTCGGTTGCGAAAATTTAAACCTCCGGAACCCTGGAGTGTCGTCGAGATAAGCTTGAGACAAGTAGACTATAAGGTCTTCTTTCAGGATTAAGTTAAGGTCATTAGCTGCCTACTCAAATCTCAAGTTGGTTTTCTGTAGACTGCCGAGCAGAAATTAGGTGAAAGAGGGTAAAACTGATGCCAGTTCTCGACATTACTTTCTTGTGCCCTGGACTCATGAGACATTGAGTTAACAAGCCAAAAGTTTTCATTTACCCATATTCAAACTGTAACAACGCGATGCTCTGTTGTATCGCAGCCAAAATCAGGTTGACAAGTTTTCGCTTCTAATCGCTTCCACTGGAAGCACCTAAGACGGCTGGTTCGACTGTGGAGGCCGCAAGTAGGTCACCAGGTGCCAGGGCGGGAGATCTTGCTCCTACATCCGCCAGCTCACAACCCCGGACGCCGCCTGATTTGAATATCAACTTCGACGGCTGTTATGATGGTGAAGTTTATAAGCTATTTATCACAACAAAAGTAACCTTTCACCGTCGTTTTTGTCTTTGTCGATGGATACAAAAGAACTCATCGCACTTCATCGTGTAAGTTGAAGGGTGTTGGATGGTTTCTTTTGGGTGGAATGTAACATAGAACAGATGAACGGAAAATATAAAAGATATTTTATTGTTGATTACGATTTTAGGCTACCGTCAACATCAGCAAACGTCTTTTTCAACAAATCCTATTGGATCGCTGGCGGGGTTCTGATAGTTGCCTATATCAGGTGAACCTTCGGATATTTATCTCAAGCTAACACAATTTAGACTTCCAACAAATAAGTGCCGGTTTGCCTATGTGCCTACCGCTTCGTGGTAGAACGTAGATAGAACGCCTAAAGAACCGGCACCGCTTACATTTCTGCAGTACAGTGCGGTCCCGAGCGTGTCCGTTAGAGGGGGATTTCACTGCATTAAAGCGATGTGGGTACTGATGCCTAACCTAGGATTTTCCTGCAGAATACAAGTAAAAACTTCAGTTTAAATGCGCTCGAAATTGGCAAAGGCAGAAGCTAAGTGACTTTTGGGGTGTGCCATTCTCTATTTTTCCAAATGAAAGATCCCAACGACATCTGTATTGGAGGTGTATGATGTGCGGAATAATGATGACTTCATTAAACCCCTGCTTGCCGTGCGTAATTTTCCACTAGGTTTTTGCTGAATGAGTTTGTTGCGGAAAATTGAATTGGAATAGAACACAATGTTTCACTACTATCGGGAATCCCAATGAAGGAGAAAAATTACAACCCGTGTATATCCCCTAATATTATGAACGTAGGTAGGTACCTACGAAGTTACAGAAGGCCTACTAATTGGGAAAATAGGGAGCATTCAAGTGTTGAACAGTTAGTAAATTCGCTTGAAAGGCTTTGGGAGAGGGTCCAAGGAGTTGGTAGATAGTTTGCCGGTTACTGGGATGTTTCCAGTCGTACACGTACATCAGGTATTGGCAATGTTGTCAGGTTCAGCCAACCAACTTTCCATAATTTTTTCCGACGTTTCGGGCCAAAAAATGGCTCATCTTCGGGTAGAACCTGGAAATTGTACCTCATAGAAGATAGGATGCAGTTAAAGGAAAATGAGACCAAATTGAAGTTGATGAACCTCTGGCTGAACCCCGACAATACCTTGCCAACTCTCAGTATGCAGCCGACTAATTCAACTTACCCTCTTCTTACCTTAGGTAGATATTGGTTTGCTCGTTTTATGTTAGCCTTTTACTCAGTAAAGATAGGTGCACATCAAATGTGCGCTACCAACAGGTTTTCGAAGGTTCATCCGCTCTAGTTACGGATGTCGAAGTTGTCGACATGTCAGAGCTCGGAGTCCATGTCAGGAAGGCCATAGCAGTAGCGTCGCTTGGGTACGTTCTATAATTTCCGCTCGGAACGTCCAAGGGCGCTCGGTGATCGCGCCGGTTCTCCAGTTGGTTTCTCGCCGGGTTTTCCTCCAGCTTCAGCAGGAACGTCTATTTCTGTCGATGTCACGGTGAAATTCTCAGGACGAACTGAGGATTCCCAGCTGTCCTGTCTCATATAACATCAGGTGGAAGAGTTCCTACATACTCGTCTCATTTTGGTTTATTATTCTGTGAATAATACACCTACCTATGTAATCGCTCAGCAAAAAATTTTTATAACACCCCCTCAAACTTTTTTCTTTTCCGTTTCAAGGTGCGTAGATTCCAAAAATGCAATGTCCGTCCGCCGTACGCCGTATCACGTGTACAGGCTTCATTTTCGGTCTAAAAAAGTCGTTCTTTCGCACACATGCTCCATTTGGGCCCTAGTTGTGTCCCGAAACTTTTCAGCCCGATCGGAATATACCCAGGGGTGTTATGAGTGAAAATGTGTGTAAAAATAGGTACTTTTAGCGTTGTAGCAACATGTTGGTAACATGAGCTTTTGAGGTATTGGTTTCCATGTTTTTTTGGACGAGAAGACCGAATATGAAGTTGATTTTGACCAAGGAGTGGAAAATTGAGGTTGTACCAGATGTTCAGCTCCCAAAATTGATTTTTTATGAGTCAAAAACCTGGGAAATCGTCTGAAATCACCATCAATTTGTAGAATAACACTAGGAAAAGTGTCAACACGTGGATCAAGACGATTAAATGGCACTACCAATGATCAACGACAATTGAAAAAAAAAGGAGCGTACCACCTAATTTAAGTTTTGGGGGCCAAAATTGGTGGAAACCATCAGAAATAGCTATTTCAATTATTTTACATGAAAGCAACAATAAATGAACAGCCAGCATTTCTGTAGTTATGTCCAATAGAATAATAAACCCATGTGACAAGGACTTTGCAGCGTTTTTAGGAAGTATTTACCTACCGTTCAGTCATGAAATTATTATCTATCAGTACCGTTCAAAAGTATACGTGGATGTGGACGCCAGATCGGTTTGAAGTTCATATCTTCAACGTACTTACTCAAAATCACAGTAGGTATGCTCGTCAAGCGTCAATGAACAATAATTTGGAGCCGTGTTTGTTGTTGTCCGGTTTTTACGTATTCCTTTCAAACTATACCAAGTTTCAGTGAACAACCCAACACAGCTCGAAAGTTCCAGTCATGCAGCATGGCAAAAAGAGCGAATTTTTGAAGAAATATTCACGTGCTATTGTGCAAAAAGGTGATATAGCGAGAAACAATCAGATACAAGTTTTTCCCGGCCACTTTTTCGTTTCAGATAACAGGACCGAGGTTCTTGAGGTTGTTCAAGAACCTCAACCTGTTTTATAGCGAGAAGCGACACCACTTTTCGTGAAAATATATAATTTTTGTGATTTTTACCTATTTATCTTCGAAATAGTCCCTCCATCGTGAATCACCATCGCACACAACGTCAGATGAATTAATATTGATTTTAGCCCTCAGTACCAATTTTTGTCCCCAAAAAATCCAAATTTGACCCCTACTCTGTTTAAAAAACAAGTGAAAAGGTATTTTTCTGTCTTTACTGACCCTCCATACCACTTTCAGTGATTTTATATTAATTGTTCGCGATTTTAGCCGTTTTTACCGAATTTTGATCTCTCTAAAAACTCAGATTGGACAGCCTTAGAATTTCTGAAAATTGCTCATCTTCGAACTCATCCTTTTGTTTTGCAGTACGAACATTTGGCGAAATTTGGAATTTTTATCTTATATCCAAGGTCAGGTACATCAGTTAAAGTCTGGGGATGAATTCAGGATGCACTGATACAAGTTCGCCTATAAAAAAAAAATTCGTAAATTCATGTTCTGAAAATTCTGGACTCATCGCAATAGCTTCATTTTCTTCGTAAATCCCTAAAAGCTGACTTTTAAATAAGTTCACTCCATGGAAGAATTTCAGTAGACATACGTACCTAGTACTCAGTAGTGCGTATAGGTACTAAAGACAAACTCACGCCCTTCATGTGCGGCTAGCAACCCTACATGTTCGATGTTGCCTTGTGTCCCAACCACCGTTGTGTTTGGTACCTACGCTTACGTGAACGCAATGAGTATTATAGGTAAGAGCAAAACCAGTGTAGCGCCGCTGCTTTTCCTTTCTGGTGTAGGAATTTAATGAACAATACGTTATAAATTCGTTATCGTCCTTTTATTACGGTGTTGGGGAACGATAAGAGTATTAAATACTCTCGATTGAAGTGGGTTGATCTGATTTGACTTGGCTTGATAAGACTGTTAAAAATATTAGAAAGAAAACAATAATGTATCTAGGTATATATATGTATATGAAATCATCTTCTGTTGATTACAGGCAATGAGTTGTCTGTTCTGCATAGTTTACTTGCCTTCCCTTCAGTTTCAATCCTTAGCGGTTCAATGGGGAATACCCACACACACACACACATATAATATATAATATATATTATATTATACACTATCCAGGCGAACCGATTCGATTTCTCTCATCAACAAACAATACCTAATGCACATTTGGAAGAAAAAACAAAACAAAAACAGAAATTCTAGAACCATGGGTATTCCCCGTTTGTATTAGTTATAATTAGAAAGCTATATATTTATCAAAACATAACAATCTCAACGATATTATAGAATAATACCTACGTAGCCGTCCCCGGTCACGTACTGACTCTTGATTGTTGGAATTTGGCTATCGTCATTAGTGTCATTGCAGTGAGCAGTTTTCTGAGAGTTCCAAAGTAATTTTTATGTTGTTTGGAGAGAAAACAACCATAGGTGAGTTCATAATGTAAGATTAGGCAGGAATTATGTGCAGGGATATATTGAGGGTAAGTAGTAAGTACACTTTACTTTGGTCCGATACTGTGGAAATCCATAGCTGGAGCTTTAGTACTAGTAATTCAGTTAACTTGTTTAGAAGAAGGAAGGATAGCCATTGATCAAAAACCAGTTGGGCTAAGAATATACCCGTAGGAATGTAGGTACTCTAAACTGTATTTCTCTGATGTTTAACAACCGTCCTCTTTGAACAAACTTGTTTTTTCTTTATTACTAGCAAAAGCTGTAAAGTCGTGTTAGCTGTACTTTCAAGGTCACGTGGATCGCGGGGCGAGATGAGGAACAGCTCATAATCCAAGAACGCAGTTTTATATTCGACGGCGAAGCGAGTAATAGTACTATTACCACGAGTGATTGTAAGCTTCGTATCTTCTTTAAGCCGTTTAGAAAATAATGAATGTATAAAATTGGTCACGAAGAAAATGAAAGGTTAAAAGTTCGGCCCTTACCGAACTCGCGGGCGCTATTCGTTATTTTAATGACTTGCCCTCATTACAGTTGTGGGGACACCTTGCAGTGTAGGGAAGTCCAAAAATAACAGCGTCCCGACATTCGGTTGCGTGGAAACAAGACAGAAAATTCGTTGTGAACAAAGATTTTGGCTGATCGGTGAGAAACAGAGAAATCAATATCCCTTACAAACTGTGAAATAGAACCACTTGGTAGGTGAATCAACATTTTCCTTTAGGACATATCCACGGTGACTGTACTGACTATTTTTTCTTTGGTTCCAGGTAAGAAGCCAGTCAAAACCACATGGTAAAGTAAGGTGCCCTTTGCAGTTGCTGATTGCGTGTGAGAAATTTTAAACTTCGATTGGCGTGCTTACGGTCACTCATAAGAACAGAATTAGTTATTCCAGGGGTGGGCGAAATGCTTTAATACCCAGGTCCTCAATTATAAGTAGCGATCATACCATAGAAGCAACCCAATTGGTTGGAGTCGTAAAAGACACCTACAGACAAGTATAAATTCCATTTGTGGTACCTACAGGTAACTTCTAATAATTATTTATGGTTGTGTATATTGTGCTAGGTAACAATGATGAAGCAAAATATAAACACATCATAAATTAATATAAAATCTGCTGAATGTTTTGAAGTTCTCAAACCCATGGCTCAGTTAAACACTGAGGAATATTTATGTTATATGTGGGCGGTAACATATATATGTATAAGAATATATTACTATAACACCAAAAATCCCTACTTTTACACCTATTTTTCGCCCATAAAACCCTTGCGTGTATTCCGATCGGACTGCAAAGTTTCGGGACATAACTAGGACCCAAATGGAACCTGTGAAGGACGAATTTTTAGACAGAAAATAAAGGTAGGTACGGATGATGGCGGACGGACATTGCATTTTGGTTTATTGTTCTGTGATTTGGAACCTACGCATCTTGAAACGTAAAAGAAAAAATTATGAGGGGGTGTTCGAAATTTTTTTTGCTGAGCCAATATATTGGTGTATTATTCACAGAACAATAAACCAACAATGACTGATAATATAAGCGCGTGTTCAACTTAAGTACCTGTGAATGTCATTGTAAAACTTGTCATTTCCGAAGGTTGTTTTATATCGTCTCATTTTCTCATGGTGTCCGACTGAGACGAAATGCTGAGCACGCTAGAAATGTGACACTGCTCCGCTAGGTATGCGCCCGGTCATTTGAGCCAGCCAGTTCGGAGAGAGCTGTATACTCAGTTAACCTCGTCTCTGACTACCTCTACTACTTCATTTCATAGAGCTGAACACGTGCTGGGTGGAGCTTATTAATGTCGTTTTACTTGAGCAGTACTTAGCTGTAAATGTGGTGTGGATGGTCGAGTTTGTAGGTAGGTACCTGCCAACGTCATGTAGGTATCGTAATGTTGGTTCGATTTTGGAACAACCCAACATTTTTCCTATGCACGAGAGCGAAAATAAGTGAAAATATTTCTGTGGTCTACGTCTACCCTCGTTCTCCTCCCAGGAAAGTCGTAAATCGAGTACTGGAGCCAGCCGGGCAATATCGCAGTTTCATACATATGCAGTGGATTCAAGAATTCTATCATTAATAAATTATTTGTTGTTATTCATGAGCGTAACGTTCGTTGACGTTACAAAATTAACTATCAACAAAATCCAAAAGAGCCATCATTCTTCCAATGAAATAATATCACAGAACAGCCAACTCGATTCCGTACAGCCATATTGATTATAATCAGGTGCTCCCTAGCAATGATAATAATAATGGTATAAATCCGACCAAGATATATATTATATATCTTGGTCGGATTTATACCATTTCATTCACGATCATGTTGACGAAGCTTTTCGGTGCAAACGAACGGCTGGACGTACAATGCTACGGGTAGTCTCAACAAATTCTCTAGTTTAAAAAAAAACCTTCTATTGAAAGTTTTTGAGCTACGGCGTTCTAGAAATTTCGACTCCTATTTTTCACCCCTTTGATATGACGGATAGTAACGCCGATCTTCGCGGACCAACTAGACCCGAAATGAATCCTACATACCTTCAAAGGAAAGCCATCAAATTTTGAGAGAGGGTTAACATTTTCTCTCATGCTGGATTCGAAATGTTCATTATAGAGTGATAAACCAACATTTCCGTCCGTACGCCGTACTTCACGCTTTCCTTAGTTACCATGAACTAAAATTAATGAAATTTGGTTTGTAGGTCCCGTTTGGGGTCTAGCTGGTCCGCAAAGCTGACGTCAGTCATCTCTAAGGGGTAAAAAATAAGAGGTTGACATTTCCCAACGCCGTATCTCGAAAACTTTCAATAGAAGGCTATGGTTTTTTAACGTTTTAAATATTTATCTTGAGAATGTCTCGAGACCACCCGGAGTATTGTACGTCCTGCCGTTCGTTTGCACCGAAAATCTTCGTCAACATGATCTTGAATGAAACGGTATACATCCAGCCCAGATATAATTGCTAGGGAACACCTCATTAATAACACGCATGGCTGTATGAAATCGAGTTGGTTGTTCCGTGATATTATCACATTTGAAGAATTATGTTTATTTTGAATTCTGTTGATAGGTAACTACTTTTTTAGTATGAAAAAACGTTACGCTTCATGAATAACAAGAAATACCTAATTAATTATAGAATTATTCATTCCACCGCATATTTATGAATTGTCCGGCTGGCTCCAATAGGTACCCGATTTGAACAGTAGGTATTGAACACAGAATACAGTGATCTATGCAGAAGGGGTGTAATAATTTGCAGCTTTTTCAATATTTGTGCATCCCAACTTGGTATCCTTTTACACGAGTATAAAACGCGAAAGATGTGCGTGCGTCTTAAGTGGGTCCCCATCCTGAGGTCTGAGGCTCTCATGATGCATGGAAAAAAGAAGAAAAAAGTACTGGGTGAGCCGACCCCACTCATAAATTCCCTCTTCCCACAATCCCCCCCACTCCCATCCTATCAATATAAATAATTATTCTCACTTTTTGTATTTTATTCTTATTGCATCCGAGCAACTGGGGTGGAGCGGTTAGCGGACAACTTAGAAAACATATTTTTGCCGGGAAAGTCAAATTTTTCTTCCTTCGATACGGATGCCAGGGCAAACCATGTGTTGGCTTTTGGATAAATATCCGACACTGATGTTGTGATAATTTAAGTGCATATAAAGTATCGTCCCTGAACTAATAATAGATGGCAGCTAAAACAGTAGGATGTGGTCTTGGGTGGTGGATGTGTCTTCCAAATGGTTATCATGGGCCCTCGAAATTCCCTTCTATCTGGATCATAAGATAGGGAGGAAAAAATAAATAAATAACTCTAACTCTCACGAGGAGCTATAAAGAAGGGATGTCTGGGACCGAACTTCAAATACAGAGATTCTGTCGGCTGAGTCTGTAAAAATTAAAATTCTAAAATCCCAAATTTTCATCATTTTTTAAAATGAATGGGTAGGTAGTTGAATTATCCATTTTCAGAAATGCTAAGGGACGGCAGGGATTTTGCAACTAATTATTTATTCTATTCCCATAGTTTCAAAAAAAGGTCAAACTTTTTCAGCACCCACAACTCTACAGGATTGGTTAAAAGAATATGAATCATCTCTCAAAAATAGCGTTTGTGTACCTGACCCCTAAAATAATACCAGAGAAACGAAAAGGGATAGTTCTAGTGGGAACACTAACCAAATATTAAACACGGAGGAACAATAGTGTTTTATTTGAAAGAACACTATCCAATATTATTGCATCCGATTTTCTAAAATGGAGGAGACCTTCCCCTAATCCAAGTTGTATTCTTTGATTCGTTTGTTCAGTTTCCCCATTCACATGGAGAATACCATCCAAGGCCAAGGCGGTGCTGCTTGTTTCAACGGGCCACTTGTTGGCTTTATTGCCGGAGAAACGAACATCCCGGAGATACTGATGACGATTTCCTTCTGGTCGGAGGGCGCCCAGCTCTTGAAATAATGAGTAAACGTAATTTCGTTGTTGAAGGGAAGTGAAGCGAGAGGACTGGTGGTTCTCCGTTTTGTTTAATTATTGCTCGTTGGCGACAGTCGTTAGGACGTTGGCAAGGAACAAATGGAATTTCTCGTTCAGAATAACCCGTGGATGGAAAACCGTCAGCTGGTATTATGCTCTCAGAACTTTGATAAAGTAGCATTCATTTGAGAAACATTTCGTTAAAGGAACGGTTGACATTTTTTGGCACGGCGTGGAAAATAAACGAGCGTAATACATCTCCTTTTAGGAAACGTCGCGGGTCCACATAATTAACATTATTTAAGTTTTTTTGACATATTGGGTCTACATATTGTAAACTTGCTCGTAATATTAAATAATTGCTGCCTAATCAGAGCCCATCAAATCACCCTGTTGCCCTACAGATTGTCATGCGTCGACAGTTTCGGGGGCGGAAATTCTATATTATTAGTCAACGATTTCTAAATGCTGAATTGTATACAATTTTTCAATAATAGTAGAATTTGTAAAGTTGTGGTTCCTAACCGAATGTTAGTTGCTTCCCCTAAGCCGGAAGTTGACCCCCCTCCCCCCAATTTATTGTTGCTTTAGTAGTTACTCATATCGGTGTTGATTCAACAGCTAGTCCGTATTTGACCATGCTTACGCAGAATAGAGGAGAGGGGAGTTAGTAACTTGAAACCTTATTTGAAAAAATTAAGCAGTTTCAGCATTTTCTCGTTGATGTTCGACATTTTGCGTTGTCGAAGTTCAAAACGTTTACAAGCGCATTTTCATCATGGTAATAAATAATGGGATCATTCTCGTGAAAGGGTGTTTTGGTAGTTTTTTTGTGGGCATAATTTGAGCAACTGATACTTGACCAATTTCGTGTCATGATAATAAATTTGACCATTGATTGCCTGCTAATAGATTGCCTGCTAATAGAACTTTTTTGTTTTTTCTTCGAATTTACAAAGATTGGGTACCTACTTATAAACCATAGGTTACGACTACATGATGATTCGGATAAATTAGATATGTATATTACTTACTACCTATGCCCAAGAGTTCGGAATTTTTCTATTTTTTCCAGCTCACTATGAATTAGTGCTATGTTCTACCAAACTAAGGGCCATTTTGCCATACTCATCATCCGACCTTTTATCAGAAATAAAGTGCAATATTATGATGGTCTAAATGCCCTATGCGCATAGCTCGACATATTGAGCAGGTATAACTATAACTACAGCGGTATTAGAGGTAGGTCGGTTGGTGCTGAAGTACTCAATGGAGTTTTAGAAATATTGCGAGGGCACCGCTACGAGAGATTCTTTTTGTAAATTTGGCTCGAAAAGCGGCGTTGCTTCGCCGTGCTGCATGACCAAGTGGTGCCCGTTTCATGAACAACCTGTTTTTATTGTTAATTTATATCTCCCTTCATTTTAATTCTTTAGCCACCTCTGGTCTCATCGCTCCGTTGCATACTGACTCGAAATCGGTTTTGGAACTCGTTGGAAGGTTCACGTGTAACCCGCAATTAATTTACACTGATCGAATGAAGTAATCTCATTACAAGTCTGCCTATAGCTTCCCAGTTGTTTGTAATGGTGAGCTGCGAGGGTGTTGACGCCCTGAATAGATGGCTTTCCAGCTCTTACAAGACTCACTGATTGTGCGTTGAGATATTTAAACTCATTGGTATCCACTTTCCAGTAAATATAAATACCTAATAATAGCTCTGTGATGTCGGCTCTCGCATGATATAATATTATACTATGTACCTATTAGCATAATATTATTCCCTTTCTTACGTTGTAAACTTGACAATACTCAACTAGGTATGTTTGATCTAGGGATCTGGGAGTGTTCCGTCGTTTTTAACCTTTGGGTTTACCGTGGTAAATTAAGTCATGTTAATTTGTCGGTAATCTCGTTTTCTTTTCGTAATTTGAAACTAAGATTGGTTGATTGATCCATTACAAACAAATATTGATGTTCATTAATAACATTAAAAATATAACCGTCACTCCCCTTTCAAAAGATCTGTGAATAGGTCACCTTCAAGTGACGAAGCATGAGAGTTTCAAGATACCAGCTTATCCGTACCTTATTCGTATCGTATTTATAATAAATAGTTACTTCGTATTTGACGCGATATTTATTTTATTTTTGTTTTGAACCTTCATCGAGTTATTCGCACTTACTCTTATGGTTTGCATTGAAGTACAGTATATACATTTAAGCAATACGTTCGGCTTATTTAGTACAGGACCAAATGTAGCACGAGTTTTAAGTCGTGAACATCGATCATTTCTGTCGATAGTAATTCAAGTGACACACCAACACTAAACTGTTGCCTTTCACCTACAAATGTACTCGTAAAGGCTTGAGCAAGCCAACTAATGCAGAAATGAACCACCAGAGTTTCGTTGGCCATAGGTCAATAGGTCAATCCAGCCAGATTGATTACGAGGGCCGTTTCAATAAAAGCAGGCAGCTGATTTCCCCACTGAAGGTTTCAGGAAAGTTACACTACTTTGAATAGGTTTCCTTTACAATATCAAACTTTAGAACCATCCTTGCAAGAACATAGTTTTGTTGAAGCGTTACCTATTAGGTAAATAAGAGAGTAATCCCAAAATAAGGCCTCCTTTTTTTGAGAAATACAATAATACATATTTACATCATTTTAAATATTAAACTTGTATGATTTTCTATAAAATTGCCACTTCGGTCGATGCATGTTTGTAGACGCTCTGGTGGTTTTTGTGTGCCCATGTCATATCAGCTCTTCGCCGTACACCTTGCGCCCATCTTGCGTACACCTTCCAATACTTCAACTTTTCCGTTATTATAATCCTGTGAATGGTGCTTCGGGAAATCTCAGGAACCAAAACGCAGAAATCATCGGAAGGTGTGCGCAAGATGGGTACCACAGTGGTACCAAGATAGGTACCTACTACGATATGGCGGGGAGCTGGTATGTCATAGGCATACAAAATCTGCCACAGCGTCCAGAAACATAATGTGGTGTAGAGTAATGCATGGATTACATTGCTCAGCCTTGGTACTATGGGTTGAATTGGTTGTCCGTGTTCATAATAGGTAGAATTGTATAGGATGTTTTCTAGGGTAGGTCGAAAGACAGGATTTTTTCAATTAACAATCCGAGCGACATTCCCCGTATCAACAAGGTTCCAATAGTGATCTAAATATATAGAACACTAGAGAATATTGGACCAGACAAAAGAAAGATGGTTTGTTTGGACCATTGGGTTCTGGATTATGGCGGTCCAACGGTTTTCACGTTTGCGCATGCGCAGTCGCTACTACTGATACGAATGCGACGAAATTCATGCGGGTCCAACGCACCGAACCCTGAACTGCCTTCAAAATTTGAGCCATTTTGGACAGTTGGGTCGTGAGTAATGGCGGTCCGGAGAAAATCGTACACACACACACTCAGCCACCTAAGGAGCTGAAATGTCAATTTTTTCTATGGATTCCCCTCTCAAAGTAATGAAAATTGTCTAAACATAGTAAAATCGAAAACGAAGGCCTCGGCCACTTCCGAGGGGCCGAGCCTGAAAATGCATCGACCGAAGTGGCGGTTATGTAGAAAAATAGACAAACGTTCACCCTTTAAAATGCGTGGTGTACATTAGTTTATACTTTATAGGAAATAAATGCGTTTTTGCATTTCTAAAAAATAGGAGCCCTTTTGGAATTACCCTTTTACTTCACTCTCCGACCGTGAATTACAATGAATTACTATGATTGCTCACGATGGCAAATCGACGAAGGAAATTTTAATCACCCTATCCTTGGTTCGGTCTGTTACGTGGTGGTATTGGTGGTGGTAAGGTAATGTTGATGTCTTTCTTTGCCTTGGCGTGTTGCGCTCTCTCCAACAGAACTAAAAACAGTGGGGTATAAAATGCTGCATAACGTCCTTCCAAATATAATATATGATGGTATACTGCTGACCAGGTGCCGCGACACCAATAGTCGGCTAGAGACCATGGTAGCACCACCACCACGAGCTAGGTAGTCTAGTAGGTATACCAATTTTCTTTATCGAGTTGACAAAAGATACTTCGTTGTTGGCGACTTGTGATGCGAGACGAGAGCCCGTGGAGACCGTATCGGGACGTTCTGTCGAACAATTAGGCTGACAAACAACTAAACCACATCTATCAAAAGTGATGCAACTCGGTTCATCAGTATTATAGTTGACGGCCTGTTCTTCTTCCCCTTCTCCTGCATACTTGTCTATCCCCACCATCGGGTTAACGACCTCATCACGAATTCACCCTAAGCCGTTCCTCTCGGAGGAGTTGCAGGACGGACCTGGAAGCTCTGGAGAATTCCAAGCAGAGGGGCGGTGGAAAAGAAATCATAATATCCTGGGAATCCCTCAGCAGCTAGCGTCTTCAGTACTGTGGATGGCGAGCAATTCACCCATCTCTCCCGTCCAGAGCAACGTCAGAAGACCATTCGAAGTTCTAGGTTTCTTGCCAGTGCACCAGCTCCGTCGTGGGGGATCGTGGCTCACTGGATCATCGTTTGTAGGTTATCGAGTATGAGTGTAACTGATGCTGTGAAAATATCAAGCCCATGAAGCACCGCTAATTACCAATTTGGGAGGGGCCCTGAACAATTGCCTCCCCCACAACTTTCAAGAAACGGGTATCAGTTAATTCCTCCTGAAAATACACAGCAGCAATTCCATACTTGATGCATACCAATATATCTTTATTATTAAAATCGTATTCTGTCTGTCGGTACATCGATTGTAATCACGAAGTTTAATTTTTTCCGGTTTATGTTATTTGAAGACGATTCGCACTATTATATCAATTTTATCCATCAGTATCTTTCTGTCTCTCTCTTTATGTTTGTTCGATCATCATGGCTAAACGGCTCATCAAAATGTAAGGAAACTCGACTTATATATCGAAACCTGCGACCATCGGGAAATGTTATTCATCATAGACAACAACAACAACACGCGAACCAACTCTTGACGTAGGTGATGCTATCACAAAAATAATGTTGGCTTTATATACCTCCTTCTTGATCTAGAAGACTAAAATGATCAACATGAGTGGATTTTGTTTTATTATTCTGTGAATAATACACCTGTGTTCGCTCAGCAAAAAATTTTTATAACACCCCCTCAAAATTTTCTTTTACGTTTCAAGATGCGTAGGTTCCAAAACTCCGACGGACTCCTTCGGGTCCGTCCGCCGTATCATGCATACCGGCTTCATTTTCGGTCTAAAAAATTCGTTCTTTCGCACACAGGCTCCATTTGGGGCCTTGTTTTGCCTCGAAACTTTGCAGCCCGATCGGAATATACCCAGGGGTGTTATGAGGAGTGAAAGTGAGTATAAAAATAGGTATTTTTTGTGTTTTAGTAACATGAAAAGACCGAATATGAAGTCGATTTTGACCAAAGAGTGGAAAATGGAGGTTCTACCAAAAGCTCTGCTCCCAAAATTGATTTTTTATGAGTCAAAACCCTGGGAAATTGTCTGAAATCACCATCAATTTGTATAATAACACTATAAAAAGTGTCAAAAGGTGAATCAAGACAATTAAATGGCACTGTCAATGATCAAAGATAATTTGAAAAAAAGGAGCGTATGTACCTAATGCTTGTTTTGGGGACCAAAATTGGTGGAAACTATCAGAAATAGCTATTTCAATAAACGAACAGCCAACATTTCTGTAGGTGTGTCCAGTAGAGTAATAAACCCATGTGACAAGGACTTTGCAGCGTTTTGCTTCGTGTTGCCAAGTATAATCATACCAAATTATAAGGACCTATTCAAAAGATTATTATTTGTAGGTACGTTACTCTTGTCTCGATTCATGTTTCATAATCCATTTAAATACATAGGTTTATGAGAAGGTTTAAAGCACATTATAATATTCACTGTTTAGAAGTTTGGGAAGAGTCACATAAACCACATGTTTCATGTCTGGAACACCTCTTAGTTGACTGGTCGAGTTTACAATGAGAATAACTTTCAACTCAGTAGGTTGCCAAGGAGAAAATAGATCAAACCGTTGAGTCGTTGACCGGTGCACAGGGAAGACAGAGATGATGTACATAAATGTTATCAACAAATCAGATACAATAATTGTTATCTCTCACCTTGAATTATACTATGCATCACTTTGTTGGTGTAATGGTTGTTAACGTATTAATAAATTATTGCCAGGTTTTAGAGTGAGGATAGCTCACTCACTCAACATGTACGGGTAGGTACTCATTAGCAAACGACAGTGTAAACATGTCATATATACATATACGTGTTGCTTTGGTTAAACGTGCAAATGGATGGAACTATATCGTGTAGGGACCTTTATTTTTTAATGAATACATACATTCACGTTTTAATGAATACACACATTTCATAGTTATAATCCATAGATAATTTTTGCACTTCTATAAATGGTCTATGAAAGAAATCACATCACTCACAGCATGAAGCAAGCTGATAATAGGGAGGCGACCTATATCCTCTCATGAAACGCGGGCGTCAGGAAAATGAGAATTTTATTCAAACGTTGGTTAACAAAGTAGAACAAGGCCCAAATAATAACAAAATCCTGGAACTTCTGTTTTCGAATAACCGCGTTCTCTTCAGGTAGTTAAAGTATGCTCTCTTCAGGTAGTTCGCATGCCTGATTCGATAAGTCCATCTAGGTAGCACCCGCACGTGGCTGAAATAATGTAGTAACCAGAAAAATAATACCCCGATGTTCTTGGTATTTCGAAATCGGCTGGTGAGCGTCCTCACCAGAGACAAGGATTCCGTGAAAACAGGTTTTTGGAAGAATATTAATGCAGGTTGTCAGGTACCTGAAATTGTGACAGAAAAAGGCTAAAACAAGAAAACCAAGGTACCTACAAGACCGTTTATTGAGAAAATGGCTCAGGTTGAATGGCTCTACCAACCATGTAAACCGAAATATTTATTGTCTCACTAGCTGTGTACCCGCGCTTCGCAACGGTAGAACAGACACCCCCTTTAGGACAGGCCCCACTCATAACAGTTTTTTGATATATATTTAACCCCCCCCCCCCCGCATCCTATGAACCCTCCCTACCTGGTTAGAAACATTCCTCAATGTTCACACAACAAATTCCCAAAGTTGCACTCCAATTGGTCAAGTAGTTTTGAAATGTCTGTGCCCCCCCCCCCCCTCTCATAACCTGTACCCCCCTCCCACTAACATCCTGATTGAAGTACCACTTGAATGTACTCGTCGAGCTGAATCCAGAATCTAATTACAATCGGATTTACGTCCAACCGTTCAAAGTTATTATAAGCATAAACGTCCTCATAGAAGTGATTATAACACGTTTTTTAGTAGTATTTCATTCATAGCGTTTCAACGGATGGACAGATTCAAATGCGGATTTTTCATAAACCTTCCCAGATAAATTCTGCGTCAAATGGTACCAGCCGCAACTTTCTACGTTCAGCCGTTCTCAATTGATGCCGAGACAAACAAACAAACAGACACTGTTTTATTATATGTATAGATTTCACTTCTGGGAAAGTAGGTGAGCTGAAAAGAAATCGAGACGACGTAGAAGTTTAATCATTCCTGAAATTGTTTCAGCCGTTTTTGTTAAGTAGTAGTCAGTAGACCACACACAGGTCTAGACAGAGAAGGCAGAGCTTGACCTACGCTTACAACAGTACAACTTACTACAGTAAGTTTTACCTACCCGGACTGGAAATCTTTGAAGTTGACCAGCCATTTCAGGCAGGGGCTTTACGTCTAATCTTTTGGTGTTCTAAAAAACTGAAGGCATCGTATTATTTCTCGCTCAATCTAACTACATCACCCAAAGCTTTATAGCAGTAATACTTATTGCTATTTGCCTTGGCAAAGTTTTATAATATTTTCATAATAATATTCATAATATTTTCCATAGGTACGTTAAAAAAAACCGTAGGTTTTTATGAAGTTTTTCAATTGATTCCTGACTTAAGGATTTGTTGAGACCACCCTGAGTACGTTTTCGTACGTCCAGCCGTTCGTTCTCAGCAAGGCCCTGAATTTTCAACCGAAAAGCATCGTGAACATGAGTGTGTATCATACTATGTACATAACACCAGCCCAGATAATTATCATTGCCAGGGAACACCTGGTTATAATCATTGATGGCTGTGTGAAATCGAATTTGTTGTTCTGTGTTTTATTTGTTGAAGGTTGATTATTTTGCATTTTTTTGGTAGGTCATTTTTTATCTATCTGTTGGTAGGTACTAGTTTGTTGTTCACGATCGAACGAGTCATCCAAATTAGGTGAAAATCCAGGAATATGTCATCCTCAAATGTTCAAGAAGAAGTTGCGATCAGTAATGTTTTGTACCCCGTATTTAGGTGAGATCCAATAAACTTGGTTTGTGAATTTTTCCAATTTTTCCAATTACTCCATGTGCTCTCACTCCGTCACGAGATCGTCGAGGTCCATCTGGTTCGCGGCCTCAGACATCTCGTTCACGCATTTGAATCGCCGGTGCCCTCTCTCTTTTGTCCAAGTTGTTTGGTTACGATCGTCCACAATAACGATGAGATGCCTTGGTCACAAAAGGCACACCGGAACATGGGCAGGGATTTTTTTGTGGGCTTGCCGAGCTCCATTAAACGAACAATGCCAGATACTTGTCACTCCTGTCAGAATCTCTTTTGGAACAGAGCATCTCGTTCACCCTGCTATTCTGATGTCAAAAAAAGCATTTCTTGTTTCTTCTGAGTAATGAGTCAAGTACGTAACTAGTTTTTCTCGCTATGGTAGCATTTTCGGAAACAGAATAAATCATTAGGTCGGTAGTTCGAAGCTTTGTTAAGAACTGCTCTTCGCCAGAGAGACCTCCACGTCTATTATGCGTTTTTCAGGCAATTTTTCTTAAGGAGATCACATGAATGTTCATATCTCTGCAGGTACCTAACTTGAAATCGTGTGAAACTTCACATAGCATCTTTGCACACAACGAAGACTTAAATTTGCATCTAGTGAATGGTGGGGTCATTAGTTGGATTGTAACTGATGACAGTTACTTAATCAGAAACCGACAATAGGGAACGATGAACTGAAATTTGTCTTTGTGTTGAATCAGCTGTAATCCTTGCGCTGAATATGCATCCAAATGAGCTACTGGGTAATAAGTATTTATAGTATCTACTACGTAATAAGTATTATAGTATCTAGTGTTGATGCGCGCTCAGTATTTCAGGAATCCACCTTCATTCCATCTTCATATACCTACATTATATCCTATAAAAAGTATCACTATTATCACTATGAGAATGGAGGATTAGAAAAAACCTTTTCCCAAGGTTCGACTGTATCTGGAATGAGAGCGAGTAGGTAAGTAAACTAAGTAAACTGCGATAGTCATATCGCAGTACCTACATCATCATGAAAATCACTAAACTTGACATCAGTATAGTACTTATTGCGTATTTGTAAACTTTCACATGCTAGTTTACCTACCATAAGAAATTTGGAATGTTTACATTTAGCTTTGGAACGATGTACCCTTGTGAGAAAGTTTAGCAATCGGTACTTTCTAGTCAGTATGCTGAGTTCAACTCTATACCGATAAAACTATTTTGTAACTACACAATCATCTCTGCTCTGGAATGAGCGCAAAACGGTTTAACATTTCTATTTTATCTATTCCGAAGACTGATAATAACTCCAACTGGTCTGAAATGAGGTACCAGTGTTCAGCCAGAATGCTAGTAACCCCCCCCCCCCCCCCAATTTCTACAGAATACTGGTACCTCATTTTATCCCATTTCTATTTTATTTTCTGTAGTAATAAATGCGCCCAATTTATTACTCTCAAGAGCTAATTTCCTATTGTGAAACTAGCATTGAGTTAATTGCTACACGAGTCGGAAGGCACGTAGGTACAGTGGGTTATCTCCATATATTTAGCATCAACCTTATTATCTAGCACGTAAGAGAACAGAAATATCAACTCATTAACGTTTGACGGTTAATCCCCCAACTCATTTTCAGTAGTAGCACCTTGACGATATCGATCGCAGAAAAATAGTATGCCAAGGTGTGGTGCATAGCTTCCTTCTGACGTAACATTGTCGATTATTATAAGTGATGTATATTTATGTCATATGAGTATTTGTCTAATTTTAAATTGAATTATTTTGTGAATAAACATTCTATTGATTGATAGGGGAGGAAAAGTTCTAAAAATATTGATTTCACTTTCGCGCATGCGCGGACGATTGTTAGGTACTTACTGTCCCGTCATGATATAGGAACTATTTAGGGCCTTACCCGGCACCTACCCTCCGAATATCAGGTCTGTACGACCACTCGTTTGGGTAGTCATGAGCGTGGCGAGGATTTCAATTTCGCGCATGCGCTGACGAAAGGTCTCCTTCCCTCTGCCCTAAAAATTTCGAGTATTCTTGTTGGTCCCAAATTTATAATGAAAGACAATCCATCCATCCATCGTCGAGAACTGCGAGTAGGTATTTAACTATTGTTTGGTCAGTCGTGCATAGGATATAGGTACCACATCTACATTTCTGAACGAATCCACCCCTTTCTGAATGAATCTTCACAAGTTTCGTGCTTATCGTGCAGCTGTATCTTCAGTTCATCTCTGTTCTGCACAATTAGAACCTCTGTAAGCAAACTTTTCTTATCGAGGACCGAAGCCGTGGAAGGAGTCTATTTCCTGTCGTGAGACGAAACATCTCCGGTATCTCGACTGGTCTTCTCAGATCTCCAGCCTTATCTTCAGACCCTCCCAGCTTTAAATATAATTTTTGCCTTTTTTTATTCCATGAATATTCATTCAACCGGACAGCTCCTCACACCCTACCGTCCCTTTGCTCCGTTGCGCCTGAGTCAGTCGGAGCCTCCCGGAATATGTTCTATCCAAAAGTGGAATAGGTGCAAGGTATCTTGTATTTATTAACAACAACTTATTTGTGAAGATAGAATACAATTTCTTGAGTTTTAAGTATCTACCTTTATTGACTTTCAGGTATATAGTTATTATGTAGCTGCCTACCTTTAAGTCTCATACCATCTACGGTATCTAGGGATTTCATCAATCTATGTCCCATATCTAACTGTATTAAAGTGTGGGTGTTAGGTGTGTAAAGTGGTTGGTGAAAAATATTTCTATAGTGGACCACTGTGCACCACCCACCTCGCAGTGGTGCTCCACTGAACGTAGATACCTATATAATTATTATATTGCTCTCTTATTAGTATGGTATACTTATAATTATTAGATACCTCTATAATTATTATATTACTCGCTTATTAGTATGGTATACCTACATAATTATTAGATACCTATATAATTATTATATTACTCGCTTATTAGTATGGTATACCTATATAATTATTATATTACTCGCTTATTAGTATGGTAGACTTATATAATTATTAGATACCTATATAATAAATTATTATATTACTCGCTTATTAGTATGGTATACCTATATAATTATTAGATACCTATATAATTATTATATTACTCGCTTATTAGTATGGTATACTTATATAATCATTAGATACCTATATAATTATTATATTACTCGCTTATTAGTATGGTATACCTACATAATTATTAGATACCTATATAATTATTATATTACTCGCTTATTAGTATGGTATACCTATATAATTATTAGATACCTATATAATTATTATATTACTCGCTTATTAGTATGGTATACCTATATAATTATTATATTACTCGCTTATTAGTATGGTATATTCGATTCATAATTGAAACCCCCTGATTAAATAACAACACAACCCCTCCCCCTTTATCGAAACATTCTCCCTTCCTCATGACGAGAAGAGAAAATTAATATGTCGCAAATGACCGGCTCAACTAGTTGCAAGTCAAAAATAACAACAATCGCCCTCCCACCGTCCGCTCGTTCCGGGTCAGTTGGCTGATGGCCGCGGATGGACCACGAAGAGGAAAAGGGTTCAACGACCCAACGGCACCTGCCCGACGATACCAACAGTCCACAATGTGGGCAGAGATTTATATTGCGAGAACGCTAAATGAAATTATCTTAGAGATATGTGAATATTCATTGTCGGTAATTGGATCTTTCGATCTTTTCAGAATACCTTGTAGTTAAAGTCGAAGCAGATTTTCGTTTTGCTCCTTGTCATTTTTGACTACAGACGCAGCGTCAGCCGCTTAGGTCTAGAAGACTAGGTCTGTGGCCTGCTGGTAAAAACTAAAACTGCATAACATTGAGGAAATCCCTCTCCATTTTACCCGCTTGTTGAAATTTGTGACACTTCAAGTGCACGTTTTGTATTATCAACCAAAATCTTGTCAGCACTCGTGCAAAATAAACCTGTACCAATCTGAGCGATGCAATGTACATATAAATACCATAATTTATGTAGGTAAGTACCTCTAATGATCTTTGATAGCTCTAATCCCTGGAAGTTGAAATTTCTTTACTTTTTTGGTAGGTGCGGGCTGGTCCATTGATGGTCTCCGCGACCTGACTAACCAACTTCAGTGATTCATCACGCTTCGACTTACGAGAAATAAACCTTATCTTAATTATCTTATATTGGAGATAATATTATTATTCGGCTACATTGCAGGAGAAGTTGATCAATTTGTCACTCAATTCATTATGTAATTTGCCTCTAGTTTGCTTGGTTTGCTGGGTTTGCTTGGTTTGGTGGTGATGAGCCGATTTTCATAAAAAGTTGGTTGATCCCCTCCAGCGAATTTCGCCACCGACGGCCGTCTTCAACAAAAACTATCGGTTTTCCCAACGGAGGTCCCAAGTTATGTGTTCCGCTAATCTTCACTTTATTTCAGCTACCTACTTACTCCAAGTTTGTTGCTAAAAATTTACTCTAATTTGCTTTTAATTTACTTTTTTTGCGACTGAAAAGTGAATTTCCAATTTCCAAGATTAACAGAAGTTGAAGCAATATAATCATGAATTTTTTTTTAAAGAAGGGTTTCATTTTATTTGGAAAAAGTTTCATTTGATTTGGATAATTCTATGTCATAATATGGAGGTATAAGGTTTTAGATAAAAAATAGAATTTCCAGCGCATAGAAACATTTAGATTGTTATAGTTCCATTCCGTTCACCTCAACCAGTGCCACCTAACAGATGAACGTCGTTCTGATATAAATAATGATCAACACTTTTGAATGTTCCAAAATAAAAACAATCAGAAATAGAAGTCTCATAGTAAGATATAGAAATAGAACGGTCAACCCCCACGTCTTTGAAATAGCAGCTGTGAACAGCTGAGTTGGCAGTGGTGCTATTGCATCTTTATTAAGGTCTACAAGAATTATGCTGTCTTACTTTTTTCCCTTAATTGGGATTTAATTCATGATTCATGAAATAAGTACTGCGTTGATGGGTCAGTAGGTAGGGGGTAATGTAGTAGGTTGTCAGCGATATTTCGTCAACGGTAGGCATAGCCCACGAGTATCTTTTCCTCTAGCAATTTATTTCAAATACCGCCCTTTTCCGTTAGACTTGGTAATATCTTCTTGTATCGTATCTCAATGTATGTTCATCTTTAAATTTATTATTGACATTTTCATGTCTTTACTTTGGCACACAAACTCGAAAAGCGTTACCAAAAAGCGACAGGAATGGTAAGTTAATAAAAACCCTTAGTTCAAACATACTGAACAATTCTGTAGACAAAGAAAAACGGAGTTATTGAAAAAATAATGAATTCCCACTAATACCTACTCGAAAAACCGCGAAAAACACTGTTGTACCGGTTTTGGTGATCAAACCATCGTCAGTAACAAACAATTACTGACGATGGTTCGTGTATTAGTGGAAATATACTATTTTTTCAATAACTCTGTTTTTCTTTGAAATGGGTTTCCACGATTTCTTCGCGAGTGATTTAGTTCGATTCTGAAGACCTCAGATTTAAATTTGAATTACCCGGTGCACACTTGCGGCAAAATGACACGAGACGGCGAGACGCCGCGTCATTTTCAGTCGGGCTGGAAGAAATACAAAGGAACTGCTGTTGGGAATGTTGGAATGCACACGCGACGCTGATACCAGAGTTGGGCATGTTAACTCAAATATCAGAGTTGGGCATAGTTAACTAAAAACTAATTTAGTTGAAAAAAACGCAGCTAGATTTTCAACTAAATTAGTTCTTAGTTGGTTTTCGAAAATAATTCTAGAACTGAATTAGTTTTTAGTTGACTGGGAAAACTAAAAACTAATTTAGTTGTAAAATTAGTTTTGAGATTAGTTCAACTGTGAAACTAAAAACTATTTTTTGTATATCAACGTTGTATACCTACTAACTGTATATCAACGTGAAGTTCGGGGAAACAAGTTTTTACCTGTTTTCCACCCATAATTAACATGATTGTATTATGACCAACCAAATGAAGGATTTATAGTCCAAAAATTTGAAGGGATAAAACTTTCCAGTCATGCGGCATAACTGTTCGAAGCAAATGTTCGAAGAAATATTTATGGTATTGAGTAAATATAAAGTGTATCGGGAAATCAAAGCTTGAAAAAATTATTTTTTGATCTTTGGCCCAACCTTTTCTTTTTTGTATTGAAATAGTTACGGTTTTCGGGATTAAAAATCAACATTCTGTGCCATTTCAGTTAGACTTTTTCAAAAACAGTTTATGGTACATAATTTGTATTTACCCACAAACTCAAATTTACCAACATTTTGTATTCCAAAATTGCTCATATTCGACCTTGTCCTTACTTTTGTAGGTACGAATTTTTTGGGGAAATTTGGAATTTTGTATTTTGTCGCCAAGGTCTTGTATTTTGTATATTGTCTGGAGTAGGTAATAGGTAATCTTATATATTATTAAGTACGTACAGAAAAATGTTGAGCTTTTTATTTTTTGTAATTTACTTATTTTTAACAGTAATAAGGAGGAGATTCAGTGGGTTATTTCATTTTCCTGCTCTCAAACGAAGTTGAAACACAATATTGTTTTTTTGTATTGTTCATGTGACTATCGTGACATGAATTAAGTGGCATGCGCTCCTTCGTACAATAAAGTCCCATACAAGCAGTTTGAAAAAAAAATCCTTCATTGTTTATAGGTACCTGGGTATCTTAAAATTCTAGAAGCTTATCCTGGGTTTCGGTCATCGAAAAAGAGAGGAGCTGTTAAGAAGTTCTATCACAGAACATTCATTGCCATGACACCATTATAAAATAACGAAATCACGATGTTCTACGATTAAAATTGTATTGTTGGGATCGGAGGCTTTTCTGAGGCGTTGGGTCAGGTGACATTGGGAGAATCCCCTATACATTTGATTTAAAAGACCTTTCGCATTTTTGGACCGCAATGTTGGACATTTAAATCCCTCAGCCCTCACCTTGACTACCAACTGAAAAACAAAAAACTAGTTCTTAGTTTTATATGTACCTAGTTTAAATGAAGCTAAAACTATAGTTTTAGTTAATTCTCGAAACTAATTTTGCAACTAGTTTTTAGTTTCCTCAGTCAACTAAAAACTAATTTAGATCTATAGTTGGTTAAAAAAAATCAACTACAGCTATTAGTTTCAGTTTCGGTCATTTGTGAAACTAAACCAAATTAACTGTAGTTTTAGCTTTTAGTTTCAAGTTAGTTTTTGCCCAACTCTAGCCGATACCTGTCTGACGCCCACGTCACTCCCGAGTACCTGTCAGTACTCAACTGGTTGTAGGGCAGTTCACACAATTTTGCGCCAGGTGTGCATAGGACGCACATTGAAATGTCGCGGCGTCCCGCGTCAGTTTGCAGCAAGTTTGCACATTCTCCACATTTCGTTCTAACCGGATCATCTTATTAGGTGTAGGTGTTAAGTACTGCAGTTGAGCAGTTTTCTACCAACCCGGGGCCTTCAATGACTCACTCGGTTGCCCAAAACTTCCCAGTCCGATTCCGACAGATATCAAGTTGGACTACTCTCGAGCTCGACATTATCCCCAAGTTTCGTCTAACTCTGATTCATGTAAAGTAGCCGTGATGGCTGTGAGTTGCGAACAAACATGCGGACAGACTGAAAAATGTAGATTATTGTCTTCGTCAAGAGGAACATGAAATTTTGTGATTCTAATCAACTTTCAGACTGACAGAATTACATAATGTACTTTGATGATACGCATCAGGTGAAAATATGGGTACTTTGATCATACGTAGCAAGGGAAAACATTTCAAAAGTAGCGTAGTAGGTACATTAAAAACTATTAAAAACTACAATTAAAAACGATGTTAGTACCTACTGAATATTGTTAGTCGATTTTAGTTTTGTCTATGAATTGTTCCTCAACCTTCAGTTATATTCAGTCGAGACACAACACAGAACGCGGATCAGTCTGTTAGATGCGGGCGTTGGGCCAACTTTAGCCACCTAAGAAGCGGAAGATGTCGTATTAGATTTCTCCAAAGGCTTGTTTTCAGTTCAGTGTAGTAACACTTGCAACGCTGCAGTATCTTTATTTTTAATTATTTTAGTGAGCTAACCAGCAAAAATTTGATACATATATAATTTATCGGATCAATATAAGAATCAATAGAATCAATATAATTCTTACTGCTCCGTACTCTGTATACCACCTGCATTATCCTTCACTGAGAAAAAAGTGTGTTTTAGTAGTATGTGTGATATTGTGTTTATGTGTAGTTTTTGAGAAAAATCGAAAACCCTTAGAAAGATCTTCTTCTAAAAACCTTTGAAAATAGGGCACCTTGTATTTTTTGTATTCACCTGCTTCATATAGCCCTCCAATTCAGCCTGCACTTTCTTCACAATAAACAAAGAACCCTTGTGAGTGCAAAATGAAGTAGAATAGACGAATGAATTCAGTGCCTCTCTTTCGGAACAGCATTTGATAGGTAGGTACGTACCTATCTAGTCCTGCGTGGGTCGATGGCCAAAACCGGTAAAATATTAGGTGTATGAACTTATGATTTTACAGGAAATATGCTCGTTTTTTATTTTTCCATATTCCTATTATGTAGGAATGGAATTCTGTTGATACCATCAAAAATAAATGTTCGAGAAACCATGGAATCTTGCGCTCAAAACGAGTTTTTAGGAAGTTTTCCGCGTGCTGTCGCTCCGTACGTGTGGACGTATGTTGGAATTTCAACTGGTCATAACTTCCTCAAAATACGGTCTTTCAGATTTTCTTTTTAGGTTTTGTTCACCTCGTTGAACTCCTCAGTATGAGATGAGAGCGAGCTTTCTTTCTTCACAGGCTGAAATGGGCGGCCGTTGCCGCCAACTTGTATCCATAGGTACTACTATGAGCAACATGGAATCTTCACACCGGAACTTATTTGTTGATGCCTTGTGCAATATTGAGACAGCATAATTCTACCTGTCGTAAAATATAATTTCCATCATAACCTGGTGATCATTAACTTTCTTCGTTTCAGGTGATAGCCGAGGTGCCGATTCGATCTTGTGGGTGTTGACCCAGGTAAGACATTTTCGGAAGAACAAAATAAATTATTTTATTCAAAATATGGAAAATTCTCATGGTAGGAATCATAGTAACATTCTGTTGCTCGTTTGAAATGATCATGGTATAATAGAAGCTTTCCTTTTGGTTTATTATTCTGTGAATAATACAGTGAATAATACACCTACGTATTCCCTCAGCAAAAAATTTTTATAACACCCCCTCAAAAAATTTTCTCTCTCATGGTACGTAAATTCCTAAAATGCAATGTCCATCCGCCGTGTCATCCATATCAACTCTATTTTCAGTCTAAAAAATCTTCTTGTTCTTTCGCACACAGGCTCCATTTGGGCCCTAGTTGTGTCCCGAAACTTTGCAGCCCGATCGGAATATACCAAAGAGTGTTTTGGGTGAAAAATGGGTGTGACATTTTATTGGTGTTTTAGCATCCTGAGCTTGTGAGGTATTGTTTTCCATGTTTTTTTAGGACGAGGAGGCCGAATATGAAGTTGATTTTGATCAACGAGCGAAGAATTGAAATTCTAACAAAGTTTCAGCCTTAAATTTACGTTAAATTTAGATCTAAAATCGTCGTTTTTTCGCACACTGGCTCCATTTAGGTCCTAGTTGTGCTCCGAAGCTCGGCAGCCCGATCGGAATACACCCAGGGGTGTTATGGGTGTAAAATGGATGTAAAAATAGGGGTGTTCCAGGTTTTTTGAAGTTTCAGTGAACATGAGCTTGTGAGGTATCGTTTTCCTTTTTTTTCTATTTATATTTTTTTATTTAAAGAGAAGACCAAATATTATGAAGCTGATTTTGAGGAAAGAATGAAGAATTGAGGTTTTAACGAAGGTTCAGCTCCCAAAATTCATTTTTTATGAGTCAAAATCGTGGGAAATTATCTGTAATCACCATGCATTTTTGAAATAACACTAGAAGTAGTATCAACTGATGAATCAAGACAGTTAAATGGTACTATCAATGATCAAAGATAATTTGTTAAAAATAGGAGCCTAATTCGTGTTTTTGGGGGCCAAAATTGGTTGAAACCATAAAAGATAGCTATTTCAATTGTTGCACATGAAAGAAACAGTAAATGAACAGCCAAAATTTCTGTAGGTATGTCCAATATAATAATAAACCCATGTGACAAGGAATTCGCAGCGTTTTTTCAGTACTCAAGTACCTATCTTTGAAAATGAACCTCACGTGCGCATGGAAAATCTTTGTTCCTATACCTAAAACTAAATGAATATTATTATGCCAGATTCAGTCTCCCCGCAATGTTTGATGCCCAGTTTTGAATCCATTTGAGATTGTGTCTATCTGAAATTTTGTGAATTCGTGTCAACATGGTTGTTGATTCTTTCTTCTTCAGTTAGGTATTTTGCAACTGTCGATCAAAAGTAGGTAGGTACTTCTTAAAGCCTCTGAAGCCTTGTCCTTGCAGGCCTGAGAGCTATCGCGATTCACTCAAATTCCCTATGAGTAAGTAAGTGTTGCCGTGAGTCAGCTGACAGCCTAAGGAATTTATAGTTAAGTGGACATAAGAGACGAGATAATTCCGCTTGTTCAGTGGTAACTCATCGAAGAATTAGGTGGTTAGGACTTGTTGAGTGGTTAGATTAGTTCAAAAACCACATGACACCTCCAATGATGGAAACAAATTTCTGAATTGGTGTTGTCTCTCTGGTTCAGGCTAGTAGGCAATACCCCAACGGACACTAAAACGGTAAGAAGCTGTGTGTCTACTGTTTCAATAATCTACGTTGCTTTTGAACACGATATAATCAGATAACAAATTTCTATCGAAGACTGGTGAGAAGTTCCTAACTAGAATAGGTAATTGGTAAGCACCTACTGCATTCTAACAGCTTCGAAAACAGAAGGCTTATATTGTGTTCCTGATTACGTTGCATATCATCTCTCTTGGTTCATCCTAGCATTTTTTTTTTTTTTTTTTTTTTTTTGCACCTGCAAACATTTTTATCTTTCTGTAGATGTGTTCTTTGTCGGATATCTATATTTCTTATTCCTGTTCATTATTACTTAGTACAGTAGGTCATCCTGCAGTTTTATACAGTTTTTCAATATAAGTACTTCCTGTTGTTTACTGATAAAACTTTCTCGTGCTTCTCCACCGTTGAACATCCCTTAAGTATATTCGCGTTGCATTACGATGTTGAATTTTTTTCTACTTTGAATGTCAGCTCAGAAATCGATAGCTGTTGTGTCCTCTCGCGAAAGAATCTACTCGTTCAGGGAAACGATTCATTTGGCCCAAATCCATCTAGGTTATACGAAAATGTCGAGCTATTGGATTTTCCCGGATTATCCTCGAGGGTATTTCGTGACCTTACTTGAGTGGTTTCGATTGTTCGTACAACACAGACTCGAAGAATGGAAACATTTTAGAAATATATAGAGCTTCATAAAGTAGTAGGTACCTACTCACTATCGACTCCTATTATTCCCTTATGCGAAAGATTTTAATTGGCATTGGTGGTTGCATTGAGCATCTTAATTGGTTTTTAATCATTGAAGGCGAAATGGAATAGTAGTCATAATAATATATAGTCCTATAGTCATTTCATCATTAGTACCCTGACAGTATTTTTATTGGAGTTTGATTTATCATTATTTTCAGTTAAAAAAATCTTTTAAGTAGAGCTAGAAAATGAATTTTGTAAAGCCTAAAAGCCCTAGGGATGCAAAAAAAGCATAACGGAAATTCTTATAACCACCTTCCTATTCACTGTTGGTGAAAACGAATTTCTTGTTTTTACTCGAAAATGACTGGGGAAAACTTAGAGTGAATGATTGAATGACGATTGGAGGTTGGATTGTCGCTGATGGAACGGATTAGTGGGGGTGATTGAACTGTGCAGTAGTATTGCTTTCAAGAATTGTTCGTTTGATGAATTGTTAGTTTGTTTCTAGTTTCTACAATAACAATATTTCAATTTACCTATCGAATAATTCGAATGCGACTTCTGTCGCCAGCCGAACGAAAAATCTATGAACCCTAGGTATAGATCTAAAGTTTATGGTATAGAAGTAGGTATAGGTATCGTTTGAAGAGAACTATAGCAACTACGAAGGTATCTAGTTTTATTAAGGAACTGATAGAGAACGGTAGTGTAAAAACACTCGACATAGTGACCGAAACTACTTGGTCCTTGAGTATCACCCCTTCAGGCTCTTTATGACGAATCTTATCATGCCCCCACTGCGGTCGACACCTCTCGTGTTATCATTTGTCTTTGCATTAGTTAAAGGTAGTGCGACGCTGGTTACCCAAGTCGGTCGTAGTCTGAGAACCTGAGCTTCCTACCTTCTGTAAGTAATTATAACTCTAATAAGATATTTTATCGAGTAATTTAGGCACTTTCATTGTATACATCACGCAAGTTTCTATTCGATCGCTGGATTAAGAATACATTCAGGTATTCATTATCAGGTACCGGGTTCAAGGGCGGGAGAACCGGCTGTCACGAAAAGTGGGCGTGGCGTACCATAGATCTTTAATACTGTACTCTTTCCAATTAAATAGATTATAGATACTACATCTTATTGCTTTGTTCGTAGAAATGGCATATTCGTATAGTTTATATTGGAATTAAATTTGATTTTATTGGAAATCAGCTTTTAATCTCACCTGCCACGATACCTACGGTCACGTGTTCACTACGTGAACTGTGAGTATCCAGAAATTCTTACGCTAAATATTTATGTTTTCCACAATTTTCTTGTATCATCAGCTCATCTCCTAACCAATTTTCAAGTCCCTCTCGGAACCCTACATGTGTGAAGTGCTAATGTTTATTCTGTTTTCATAAATTATTGTCGTGGAATATCTGGTTATTTAATTTTTCATAATGGCGATATTAATAATCATCTATACTGCCTACCCTCTTTCCCTTACCTTCTTACTTACCCTCTTATCGGCTAAAATTTCTAGTGCTTTACATATCTCAAAGTTTAATTTACTCTTCATGTATGTTGGTACCTACTTCAATTCTTGCATATATCCTGGTTGAAACAAATTTATTTCTCAATTCATCGAATTTCATTTCATGTTCGATCTCCTCTATCTCAATAGAAAAAATGCAAAACGTAAAAAAAATTAGATCTTCATATTCTGTTTTATATTTTATAAGCCTGAGTTTGGAAAAATGGTTCAAAATTCGTAAAATGGTGAGAAATGACTGACGAAGAGAAAGTCGGACGAAGATAGTGCTGGTGCTATTAGATTTCAGAGGAAAATCACTTTTAATGTCATACAATTATTTGGATAGGGTAGGCAATAATTTTTTATTTTGGTTTGGAAATTATTTTCAGTTATGATCCTTTGGAATCGACCATGAAAAAATAAAATTTTAATCACCTCCCCCCCCCCCCCCCCCCTCAAAATTTGATGGTTTCCGTTTCAAGGTACGTGGAGTCCGAAAATGGAATTAAACAATGTCTGACCATGCGCGGTCCGATTTGCTTTGCACTTTTCTTAGTTACCTAGAATCAAAATTAATTAAATTTGATTTATAGGTCCCATCTGGGTTCTACTTTAAAAGAGTGATTAAGACTCGGAGTTGCAAGTTGTTTTCTGATTACTGTACAATTGTACATTATTTATTTCTCGCGGATGAGTATGGGTTCGGGCTGAATCCGGGTTGGTACCCACTTTCTGTACCCTCATATTCAAGTTCCGCTAAAAGGACGTTACGTGTACACAAACGTCTGCACATGACTCGTGCTTGAAGTCCCAAACGCTTGAGCCCTACTGTCGGATTTTAGCTTATATTATTCTGAATAATGAACATTCGGAATCGAGAATGGGGAGGGAGGGACGCTGCAAATTGTTACACAGCGGTTTATTATTTACCTATGTATGCCACTTCTCCGTATATAACTGTTTTCTGCGGTCAATTCCTACCCTTGAGCTCCCCCTCAGGAAAGCCCCAAATCGAGTACTGCAGCCGGCCCGGGAATTATAGTTTCATAAAAATGTGCAGTATTCAGTAATTAATTATGTGTTGTTATTCATGAAGCATTACGATTGTTCAAATTACAAAAGTACCCGTCAACAAAACCCAAACGAGCCATCATCAAATGAAATAATATCACAGAACAACCAATTCGACTTCATACAGCCATCCCTGACTAATGATTATAATCAGGTGTTTCCTAGCAATATATCTGGGCCGGATTTATACCTTTTCATTCACTGTCATGTTGAAGCTTTTCGATACGAGTGGCTGGACATACAATGCTCCGGGTGGTCTCAAAAAATTCTTTAGTTCGATCAATTTAAAAATTAACCAAAATTAAATAATAATAAACCAAAATTTCTGTCCGTCCGCCGTACGCTGTACTTCGCATTTTTCTTAGTTACCATGAGCTAAAATTAATGAAATTCGGTTTAATTATGTCCAATTGGGGTCTAGTTGGTCCGCGAAGCTCGGCGTTACTGTCAGTCATCTCTAGGGGTGAAAAATAGGGATTGAAATTTTCAAAACGCCGTAGCTCGAAACTTTCAATTTAGAGTATGGTGTTTGTACGTTTTTAAATTTACCTCAAATTATAAAGAATTTGTTGAGACTCCGGAGCATTCATTGTACGACCAGCCGTTCGTTAGCACCGAAAAGCTTCCTCAACATAATCCTGAATGAAACGGTATAAATCCAGCCTTAATATCATTGCTAGGGAACACCTGATTATAATCACGGATGGCTGTATTAAGTCGAGTGTGTTGTTCTGTGATATTATTTAATTTGAAGAATGGTGGATTTTGTTTACTGGTACTTTTGTAACATGAACAAACGTTATGCTTCATGAATAACAACAAATAATGATTAAATTATTGAATCCTGCACATTTTTATCAAACTTTAATTCCGGGCCGGCTCCAAGACTCGATTTAGGGCTTTCGTGGGGGAAGCTGGAGGGTAGGTATTGACCACAGAAAACAGCGATCTACGGAGAAGGGGCATCGATACAGGTAAATAATAAACCGTTCCTTAATAATTTGCAGCGTTTTCCGTCAAGAAGGAGCCCAAGATTGTTTCTAAACGCGTTATCTAATCATTCGACTCCCCTGAATTATTGGGTTTTCAAAGATTTCGCGTGCCTCCAACAGCATTACTACGGTTTTGGTTTCAGTTATTGCGTAAGTAGGTTTGAGCCCTTCGACAGCGTCTTACTGGCCGGGTGACGTCAGGGTTGGCCCTTAAATTGGCGGTGGACTGTGATTTGTTGTAAGAGAAACGACTAGGTAGGGAATTGTTTAGTATACTGACTGATCATCCTTCACATCAAACTGCTTATTATGATATATGGATGAAACCCCATAGAGAAAATATCTACCTATGGGTGTGGGGTATCTACCTATGGATATCTGAGAATAGTGGAGCACACGAGTGAACCTTCGTCCTATGAGCAGAACCTGCTAGACACAGGTTTCCTAGTAGCTTACTGAATCGCTAGGTAAATTGTATTTCAGGTCAGAAATGCCATTTTTTATTTTCTTGGGAATACATTCAGACACGTAGTTTCAGTTTGTCTATGATCATGGGAGATCTGAAATTGCGATCAGCGCAGGGAGTAAAGGAATAGGAGGGCGGTATCCCTACCTTTAATATTATACCCTATTATAAATGTAAGCGCTTACAAAATTTTTGTTAACTCTTGCGTATCACAAGGAAGCATTTTTAGTATTGTTTAGGTACTTAACAGCTAATAAAGAGCTTCCAACTTAACTCTCTTCTCGAGTAAATCTTGTTTCTTTACTGGGAATCGAACCCTGGCCCCCAGAACTCACCTGGTTTTGGTTTGGGCCAAGCGTAGATAGCTCGGCTAGGACATCAATGAGAGCGGTATGTCAACGTAGCAGGAAACAAGTCAGCATTGAACAGCCTTTGACTCAATAGCTGAAAATATCCCAAAACAGCATTGACAGACTTTAACACGGGATTCAATGTTGAAAAATAATGCTAGCCTAATATGTTGTCTGCATGAAATACGGGTTTGGACAACCCATTTTGGTTTATTATTTTCAATAATGAACCTTTAGAATCATGCAAAAAAAGCCCACCCGCTCAAATTTGATGGTTTCCGGTTCAACGTACGTAGAATTCGAAAATGGAATTTATAAAAATGTCTGTCCATCCACCGTACTTTGCACTTTCCTTAGTTACCATGAACGAAAATCAATGAAATTTGGTTTTTGGGTCCCATTTGCGGTATAGTTGGTTGGCAAAGATCGGCGTTGCTGTCAGTATCTCTAAAGGGTGAAAAATAGGGGTTGAAATTTCCAGGGGGATTTTTTGAAGCTGGGAATTTTTTGAGACCACCCGGAGCATTTTACGTCCAGCCGTTCGTTCACAGTGAGGTCCTGAAGTTGCATCGAAAAGCTTCGTCAACATGATCGTGAATCAAACGGTACAAATACAGCCCAGATGATATCATTGCTAGGGAAACAGTGATTATAATCACGCATGGCTATGTGAAATTGAGTTGATTGTTCCGTGATATTATTTCATCTGAAGCATGATGGTGATTTTGGGTATTGTTGGATAGTTACTTTTGTGACGTGAACAAACATTGTGCTTCATGAAAAGTAAAGTAAAGTAAACAGCCATTCCAGGCTGGGGGTTTTCGTGCGACTGGCCTGTCAGCGTCGCTGACGTGATCAGCTGTCCTCCAATGAGAGGATCAGAATTCGACTGATATTTTCGCTCTTTAGTTGGCTACTCTTCGCCTCGGCCCCTTGAGTGGAGAGGGGTTAGCCCAACAGCAACATGGGTCACACTTGGACGTGTCACCACATGTCACGTCGGTCACCCATCTAAGTACTAAACAGGCTCGAGGTATCTTAACTTCGGTGATCTCACGGGAACCGGTTTATTCAAACTGATAAGGCCGTTGGGCTATGCTTCATGAATAACAAATAATTAATGATAGAATTCTTGAACCCACCGCATATTATTTATGAAACTGTAATTGCCCGGCCCGGCCGGCTCCAGTACTGGATTTAGGAATTTCCTGGGCGTGAGCACGAGGGTAGTATTGAATAAAGAAGGGGCATCTGTACAGGTACTAAATAATAAACCGTTTTGTAATAATTTGCAGCGTTTTTAAATACAACCTTCAAAATTTTGCTCGTAATGCGTACCGAGTATATACAGCTAAAAAAATTGAGTGTAATGCTATGCTGAGTGTGTATATGAATGTGTGCTTAAATGTGATATAGCGACGTAAAGGAAGATTATGTTCATTCCCATTCCCCTTACTATACGCGTGTCGAATTGTTTATAAATGGAATGTCGTTTTTGTAGGTTTTACGTTGGTAAATCGATTCATTTAATTTTATCAAGTCATCCGAAAATTCCTTCTCAACAATAATCATTAGTCACGCGGAGCACTGCTGCAGTTTTTTACACCAAAAAGTTGGGTTTATAAAAAAGGGGGTCTTTTATTACCAAATAAATTCATAATGACGGAATAATGCTCAATTTTGAACTATACCGTCCCTGTCCAATTGCTGCGTGTCATCCTAGACTTCAGGTACCTACCTATAAAACAAAAAGTGTTAGATGTGAAATCTCTCCCCCAGAGATGATAAGTCTGCCTACCGAGTCTGTATTATCACGCTACATAAGTAGTAAAAATATAGGTAGGAATATATTTTATAATTGTGTCGTTCTAGTAGAATGGGAGATCGTTAGTAATATTATGTTCATTCTTACTACCTCACTTTGGGCATTGGTAGGTGATCGTCAATTTTCCCATTCATTTCAATTACAGTGTCGCTCATAATTATATACCTACTAGGTACCTATAACAGTTATCATTCTAAATTGTGATCGATGATGACCTGAGGCAACTTGGCATTTACATACCTATTATTAGCCTCTTCCTCGTTCGATTATGAAATTAGAAAAAAAATTTAATCTCTTTCGTGACTACAATGTTTTATTAAGTGTTGCAAGCCATCCAGTACGAAAGTTAATTATCGCTAGACACGGGATGATATTCATTATACCTGAAAGGGTGGTATGTGGCCTATCGCTGATTTACGCACAATAACCAACTTATCCATTAGATATTGCCAGAAAATTCTATGAAAAGAAATTTGATAAATTTGCACTCAAAATACGGGAGTATTCAATGCCAACTACTTGGATTTAGAATGGAAAATACAAAGGTGAGTACTTACTTATTACTACTTAGCTGGATGGTCGACGAAATTAGGTAAATTAGGGTTAGCGTACTGAGAAGCTCCGTTCACCTCTCAAACGCAATAGAAAGCTCGGTACCCAAAATATGAGTTGGTAGTTATCCACTTGGGTAACTAACTATTATGTTAAACACATTCTTCTTTTGCATGACAGTTTCTATGCGCGATGTTTCGATTTTACCGCTATATTCCACTTTATAGCAGCTGTAGCCTTCGCCTTCCCTGATCTTAAATCACTAAAATACTGAAGCAATAAAATTTTATCAGACGTCGCTTGTGTTTTCCAAGTCAAGGATATCTTTAGCGGTTCGTTTATGACACCAATTACCTTGTGTGGTTTAAGCTTTCGAAAGCCTAATCTAGCTACCGGCTAAATTCTTTTTCAGAAACTTGAGGTTTCTATCTGCTCTTCAGATCGTGCGTAGGATATCAGATATATCCCTAATTATTCTGCGATGTAATTAATGCTGTTTACTTAGGTATGCGATAATTGATGCTTTATGGTGAATGATAATAACATGTCTTAAGGTTACTTTTTCTGTATTGAAGCTTTCCACAAATATTTTTGACGTTTCAAGGAGAGGAAAAATGGTTACTCAACACACACAGTGTCCTATAATGAGACCCTGAATTCTTCGATTTTGCCGCCGAATCCAAAAATGACAGTTGGACGCACAGAAAATAGGGTCTACACGCGGAGTTTGGACAATAATTTACTTGAAAATAAAACGTATAGGTATATACTACACGCACATAAAATTACATTTAATTGAGACTCGAGGGTGATATTCGTAACTGGCTGATACATAGATGATGGTGGCTACAAATTTTCATGGGAAGGGATAGGGGATGTCCATTCAACTATTGATTAGAACTACTGTTAATCGAATGTAAGATAGATTCAGTTGCAACTTGTCGCCAATTTCACTTTTTCGCTTTGTTGTTTGTTTTATTTCCGAGCAGTTGCCAGTGTGTAATTTTATTTGAAGGAAGAACCGCTTCCCCCGCCATGTGGGTGGACTCCAGACTGGCGACGGAGTCTCACAAACACGACACAGAACGCCCAAATCCCTCAGGCCATTTCTGCAGTCATGAACACTTTTGGCTCACTTGGCTAGCGTTTTAAACCTAAATAACCTAAACCAACCTTCCCGTCAGTCCCAAGTTTCAATTTTGTGAATTAGCGTGTTAGGGTACATAGGAACATTACAGGGGACCTACTCGTACAAGAGGAACATAAAAAATAAGGACTAGTTCAGTGGGTAATTGAATTGCACTTCATGCACTTAAGTATAAAAGTATAATTATATTCAAAAAAATGCATCCAAGTCCAAATGTTCGTTTAGTACAATGATTAGGTATAAGATTATATAATAAATTTTAAAATGGTAAAGAAACAAGATTTTTTGTAGGTACATATTATCAATTTTTATACCTCCCTACTATTCATTATCATTGACTAAACCGCTATTTTAAATTACCTACACGATTTTCATGAAAGTGGAATATTGATAAAATGTATAGGTATTAGGTGCACCTATTTACCTACCTACTGTAAACCGTTTCCTTTGCTATGCACAATGCTTAGATCATCGATGTAACTCGAGTGCTTTTATTTTATGCTCCGTACTGACATGCATACGTACCTATTATTCCTACTCAGTTGACTCCTACGTAATATTTTGCTTATTTGCGGCACCAGAGGTTGTGTTTCTTCTTGTCTGGACACCGTATTTACGTAAAAAGAGGCCTACACCGGTGTTAGGTGTAGTTCCAGGTCTATGCCCCTAAACGTACTTAATTTCGGTACCTATGGTCTGTTTCTTCCTGATGCAGACTACTATCCTCTAAGCTGTCCAAGGATTAGAGTTAGAGCCATCTTTTTGTGTCGGGACCAGTCCGCCCATGTTGAGTTGGTTTTTCTTGTCCTAGAATATGGGCCGTGCAGACTTAGAGGAAAGATGATAGTAAAGAAGGAATCGAGTTCGACAAGCGATTCGTTCATACGAAGTGACCGTCACTCAGTTACTGGCAAGAAAGAACTAACATCCGTCTCAACTAGACCTACCTGTCTAAACTGGTTAGAGTGGAAGCTCACTTTTTAGCTAAACTTAGCAAGACCACGTTAAATGTGGGAAGGCGTTGAGTATTTGTATATCCCATTGACTAAAACTCTCAGCTACAGAAACGTTACGTATACTTCCCGAATCGTGAATGGTGAATACCTAACCAAGGTTCCTACTATATGGAAAGCCAGGATGAACGAACTCTCGATCAAACTCATAGGATGTGAGAGCATTCTAAATGCTGAATATAGAGGAACTGAATTTTGAGGGTTTCACTGGGTGAACTGTCCACAACATCATTCCATGTATTTGAATGTATTTGATTGTTTAGTCAGTTTTCGGATTTACTAGCTGAATACCAGCCAGATCTTTTGCCTTTTATTGGTGATGTTTTACGCGGAAGAGTATGTGCGCACCTACATATCGCAAAGCTATCATCAACCAGCTAAGTTTTGTTATCAAACAGGCAATGAAAATTACATTATTACAAAACAATCACTTACACTTCCGTATCAACCAAGGTAGTTGGGGAAAATTGGGATCTTGAAAGCGTATTCGCACGCATTTCGCTTTTCCATTTTATTCCGTGTCTTTATACAGGGTGTCTCACTTATGATCCGAAAAACTTCACCCACGTGTTCTACAACTAATTTCCAACAAAAAGTGTCCTATAAAATTTTTTTTTGTAAACCATTAAAAACCTGAGTTTTTTCACTGTTAAGATTTGTTTCGTGTTTTCGACCTTTAGTCACCGAAAAGATATGGTTCTATACCATAACTCCCTTAACATGAAGAGTAAAACCAAATCTAAGTACACCGTTGGAAAGAGCGTTAAATTTCCCGTGTTTTCAGCCTCTAACAATAATTTTTTGAAGGGAACTTGAGGGTGAAAAATGAGCCCGAAAAGTTAATTTCGTCAAATCTTGAAAACTGCCTGTTTTTCAAACGCTCATTAATCCTCCATAATTCTGGTGGTAAGTTATAGCACCACAATAAAGTGCTATAATTCTACACAATAAAGTGCTATTGTGTGGAAAACTGAAGGTGTAATTTATTAATTTCAATTCAATTCTTTATTAAAACACACATTTATTACATAATGAAGAATATAAGTACAGAAACATGAAAAAACCAAGTTCATGAATGGGCCCCTAAGGCCTTGACGACCCGTCCAGGGGCTGTTTGTCACTGAACTAGCTTATTAGTTTGGACTGAGCGTGTACTTTTAGCTGGAAACAATAGATTTACAGACAATATTCAACTTGAGTGAACAAAATTAATATATATATGATGTATGGGTATGTATCACCTATGCCATCCATATTCCAAGATAGATCAAACCTATTCAAGAAGTCAGTGTGCAGGTCAGATTTGTGCATTTGCAGCAGATATGCGCCAATTTTTTTTGAAGGATTTAGTCGACTGATCTGATTGTAAGGTAGTCGGAAGTGAGGCGAACTTGAACTCGAATTTGGCTACCCTCGCATATTGCTCGGGTGACTCGCAGGACAATGCGGTGGGGTAGACATTTTTTAATCTTGTGTACACGAAGCAGGGAGCGATAAAAAAAATCAGTCTTGGTGGAAGAATATCAAATGTTTTAAAAAGATCATTGATTCGCGTTCGGGAATGCGACCGAGTGATGATCCGAAGGAGGGAGTTGCACACAACATTGAGCGAGCGGAATTCTATACCATATATTAGGATACTGTATACATATGCGTAATACACCATCTTTAAGTTACTAATAAGATACTATTAAGGATTAATATTCGAAGTCATTGCTTCTGAGTGCAGATTGATACAGACAGATGTTATTGTATCCTCAAATGATGAACCCGGACATTCAGTATAATATACAATCCTAGTGTGGCAGTTTTATTTTAACTGCCTACTCCGAAGAAATATATTAATTACAGTCTAGGTAAGCAATAAGACAAGATATGGCTTGACGTACAATCTTTCCCCTGCGACCGTTAGTTCACAAAACCACGAATTGGAAATGCGGCCAATCCAAATATCTACCTACGTGTTTTGACTGGAGTAGTCGGCGGAAATTTTACTTTTTGTTGTTGTTGTAACAATGACGTTTCAAATCAATATGTCTAATCTGATGGAATCATATGGATCCTCCAGGCGCCACTCGGGATTTACGGATCGAGTGTTCTCGTGATAGCGTAGTAAAAATATACGTATAGGAACTATATAATACCTACTGTCTGGAATAATCGCTACAGGATACCTCGATTCCATAAGGGCGATAAAAACCTGAAAATATTGGGGATGGATCTTAATTGGGGATGGATACATGGGTTTGGGGTTGCTGTGCAGGAATAGGCGTGTATGGAGTTCTATGGGTAGATGGTTGTACTACAATTTTTCACAATACACTCAGTTTATTATAATAAATGCCACGCAAGTTACAGTTACATTTGCACATGTTAACCGCTTTATTTTGGACCTTATTTTACTCACTAACTATTGTTGAAACAGCGCTTATGTCTAGAATGCCGCAAGGATATGTATGTTGATATACCAAAATGTATATACATATGGGAGTCTATAGTGGAGAGCAGCGAGCGTTAGAAAAACTTGATTGGTGAAAAATAACTCCTCAGTCAAACCTATCAATTTATAAAATTTATGTCAACCTCCACGCATTCAGTGTTTACGTTATAAATAGAATATAGGTTCTATAGACTGATAGAATTTGCGAGACAGTTTTTCTTCAAACGAGAGGAGGGTTGTGGATCTTCAGTATTCGTAAAGCCATTAACAAGTACCTAACTACATTCAGATTTCATTGAAGGGAAATGAAGAACCGAGTATCTTCAGGCCACGCAATTGTTCGTTGGTCGTGAAACGGCAGATGATCATGTAACAGGCCTGAAGCGGATAATGCCACAGCATCAGAGAATGTCCTGGCAATTTGCATATTATGTTTCCATGCCTGTCTACCCTTTCATCTATTACTGACTCTAGAAGTTGCAACACTGAAGTGTGAGAAAGGAGAGGCGATGGGCTCATAATTAATTATGTATTCAAATGTGCAATGACCTGATGAGAAGATAGTCAAGTTGAGGTTTGAGCTCACACAATCATCTCCCTGGAGCTTAAATTATGCTCTTATTATAGATTTTTTGTGCAGTCACTTTTATGATGACCTCCCCACCCACTGATTATCACTTTTACGTTTATATCATACATTTTACGTATCTATGTACAACTACTTCAACCAGGACATGTCTAGTTAATTCGTTTCGATTATTATAATTATTTTATTCCTGAAAATTTTTTTTCCAGCTGCCATCATGGGGGAATTCTTCCGGAGCGAAGAGATGTCTCTCTGCCAGCTGTTCATCCAGCCAGAGGCAGCCTACTCTTCAGTATCCCTCCTTGGCGAAGCTGGAATCGTCCAATTCAGAGACGTAAGTCCCCTCGTAATAGTGGTTTCAACCATGGGTTGTGAATGCTGTAGGGGTAGGTACACATATTATATTTCCGTCCTCCATTGTTCAGGAAATAACGGCAATCTCGGATCCTGGATGAGAACCTTTTCGTTGAATTATTTGCTGTTGTAGGTTTTTATACATATTTCTTGACAGTTTTGTATATTTTGATAGTTGAACAGCGAAGTAAGCGCTTTCCAACGGAAATTCGTTCCCGAAGTTAGGACCTGTGAAGAAATCGAGAGGAAGCTCAGATACATTCAGACTGAAATGAAGAAAGACGGCGTAGCCCTTCCAGAATTGACGAAAATGCCCTGCGCTCCCATGCCAAGAGAGATCATTGACTTGGAGGTAAGTAGGTACTTAGGTAATATCTCGAGTAGTGTCAATATCGTAAGAGACACCTTTAGACAAAATCTAGGATCTATTCACTCCGACATAATCGCCTTAACCGAAACTAATCTCTATCCGAGTATTTCAACTTCAGAGCTGGGACTTGCCGCCTTCAATATTTTTCGTTACGATCGCTCGGATGCAACGAGTGCTAAGACAAGTGGTGGGGGGTGTTTACTTGCCGTTAATAAGGCAGTTTTTGCCGATACGATATTTTTGTACCGGACTTTCATAGGACAAATTATGGTATCAACAGCCCAATTGTAAGGATGCAGAGGACGGTGAATTGTCTTGGCGTTGATTTTTATTTGTATCTTGAGAGTGAGGAAGTAATTAAGAGGAAATTGAACAGTTACTTTTTGGCCAACATTGTTTAATCTATTAATTTTGTATTTCTTATATTGTGTTTTGTGTTAACGTTGCGGAAGTCGAATCGATCATATATCAATCTTTGTCTTGTAAACTTTAGTCATTCTTTATTGTAATTGGGATCTGTGATCCCGTAATCATTAAAAAAATAAATAAATAAATAAAGAGCTCTAACCTGTCAACTAATCACATTTTGTCCGTTAAACGTTGATGAATCGTTTGACCCATTGCTCGACTGTAAGCATTATAACATCAGCGAAGTTTGTTTTGAGTAAATTCAAGACCAGGAAACATGTGATCATCAGTGCAAGAATTGTTAATTTCTCAGCTTGTATTGAATAGACGTGTAGTTTTTCAACATTTTTCCTAACGTTCGCTTCGTTTTAGTTATCTACTAGCTGTGTTGCCCGTCGCTGACGGGTAGAACTCGGGGTGGGTCCATCTGACTTTGTTACCTCTCGCTTTACAGATTATATCTCTTACATGTCCCTTTAGAAACTGTTATAATGTTAAAGACAAAAAGGTAATTATCATAGGTAGGAACCAGCCATCTGAATACGGGAGATGGCTGATCCATTCAGCCGTTTTTGCGTGATGGATCATAAACCCCCACCCCTATCCATCGGATCGGGAAGTAAACCTCCTTATGTCCTTCCCTGGTCATAGAAACATTTAAATACGCGAGATGGGTTCGATCCATTGAGCCGTTTTCGAGAATTTAATTTTTTCATGTTTCGGCTTCCCTATAAACCCCCACCCCTATCCATCGGATCCGGGGGTGAATCCCCCTATGTCCTTCCCCGGTCACTGAAACATCTAAATACGCGAGATGGGTTCGATCCATTGAGCCGTTTTGGCGTGATTGAAAGACAAACAGACAGACAGACAGACACCACGAAAATCACCTGTAAATTTAGTTATATAGATTTATCCTGCATAGTCATTGTACATGTTAACATTTCTCATTTCAATATCCGCAGGCCCAAGTTGAAAGAACAGAAAATGAAATCCAAGAAATGAGTCACAACGCCATCAACCTCCAGTCGAACTTCACGGAGCTGACCGAACTCAAGCACGTACTTGAAAAGACTGACCAATTCTTCCAAGAGGTAAATTGCACCAAAGTAATCGAAATATTATTCTTTATATGGAATTCAATTAATTTTATGTTGAACGGTGCAAATTCCTTACATAAAAGATTGTGCCACTGCTACATGGAATGGGGAAGGTGGAGTGTCGTAACGAATCCACAACGTCAATTGAAAATGGTCGATCAAATTAAATAATTGTTCCTCTAAATAATCACTAAACAAATAAAACTAACTGACACATTCATTTTGAAGCATGAATCTCTAATGCAAAGGTCACGACTTGAATGCAAGGGAGTTTTCTTGATTGTTTCGTGGCGTATGAATTCATATATCACTTTAACCCTGGGTAGATATCACAAATTTAATGAATCTCGTTTGGAAATTTGACGGAGGTTTTGGTTTTGATGGATTTCTGGTGTATAACAATTCACTCTTAAGTAGATGTGTAGGTAGTACCTAATTTTCAGAGATGTTCCCAACGTTCAAAACTACTATAACGCATAAATCAAGAATATTGAATTGAAATACACACTGGTTTACTAAAAATGTACTAAATTGATGATATTCGTAATAACAATCAAGTAATTATCCATGGACAGTTTTACTTGCCTGCTACCTGATCACCTGCTTAGTGATTTTAAACAGTAAAATGAGTCGTATAAGTAATTTAGACTTTATTCTGTCACGGTTTGTCCACTACTGAAAGTCATAAGAATGTCTCAATTCATAAAATGTGAGTTCATGAAAAATGTCGGGGTGGCCTGAAAAATTATCGATGTTTGACGACATTCTCCATTGTTGATTTCCTAGTTTCCCAAAAGTAACATCAAAATATGAAATAAAATGTCACTCTTTCCTGATAACTTGATTTGTAATAAATGTCTTATTCTATTTATATTCTCATCCGTAAGTGACATTTGGATATCAAATGTCTATTTGAATTGGTCGGATCTGGTTGGTTTGGAAGTCTTATGTAGAAGACTGTATAGGACTCAAATAGGTACTATATTACAGAACAAAATTATTATGATTGTATTAAATTATATAGTGCAATTCAACATCTTAGGCATCATTGATAGCAGTTGTCCATACTTGTTTTCTTGTTGGTATGAGGTACAATTTCTATGTTTTGAGCTTGACGTGGACTTATGTGAAGTTCTCGAAGTAAGTTCTGTGGACGTTTTGTGACTGTGCAATACCGTATTGTCTAATTTCGGGAACCTTTCTTGACGATTAAATAGTTCTTGACTTCCAAGTACTTAGGTATACATTTTGATCATTTCTATTTTTTTCTTGGTTTCGACTCCCCCCCCCCACCCCCCCCCCCCCCCATCCTCCCCTAATTGAGCTTTTCTCTGGTTCAAGCTTCTGAGTGGATGTTTATAGCGCATTAGGCTGCGCTATCCTTGTTATGTACCTGTCATGTTCAAAGCCGTGTTCCCACGGGGCGTGCTTCTCTCAGTCGTGGGTTGTGTGCTGTTCACACGAGAAAGGGTTGTCAGGAACGGGGTTGGGTGGAAAGCCATTGTTTCAGGCAGAACTGAGCTCTTTCGAGTATGGTGCAGGACTGGAAGTCCTATATGTTTGATTGTTTATCCTAGTCATGAACGACTACTACGACCTTGCCACGGCTCTTAGTTCACTCGGATCGTGTTCAACAAGAGCGCAGGGCCATGATAGCCTTTACGCCCTGTGGGAACGCTGTGTAATGTTCAATGTCTATCCTGTTACGCACCATAATTTGCGAGTTTTTACTTTATTGAATTCATCTTCAGTTGTTGTATTTGTATGTATTTTTCATGTTTAATTTGCATTTTTCTTACAAGTAGGTATTATTGTGTGACATGCACGCCTTTGTGTTTGATAGGCTATCTGTACCTTCATTCACACAGGATTGTATACTCTATAAAGCCCTCATGAATTCATCAAGGCGTAGGTACCTACTTATTTTATTATTCATCCAGTTATGAGACAGGTGGTGTATAGCGTCTGGTGTTTTGTAACATCTTAATTCAGTATTAGGTACTTGATGAGAATTTATCCGCATACCTTCCTTGCCTAGGTTCATGAATTTTTATAGACGCGAATAGTAAGTTTTCTTTAACTTCTCCAGTGGCATCGGCGTATTGAGTGAACGAGCTAAGTGTGGATCGATACAAGTCTCGTCATAAATATTGAAGTGCATCTGGTCACTTGGTTTTCCATGAAAACATCTTTATTATCATTGGTTGCCTTGAACAAGGTGTGATTTTTTTAATCGGATTATTACTCTTCGATTATAGAAGATGAATAAAAACAGAAAAAAAAACTTGATGGAATTTTAATGTCTACGCAACTTGGTCAATAGGTAAACAGGTTTGCCTTAATTTTGCTCTTTGTCAAACGGATATTCCTGTCGAATGTAACCTGAGGTACTTATTTCGAAAATCTGTCTCGACACCGGTATTTAAATACTAATCGGTAAATGTATCTATTGTTCAATCGGATTATAATGCTGATGCATTTAAAAGTAATTGTCATAGCAATCAAGGTGTATATGCTTAGTAGGTACTTAAGTTGCAATTGACGCAGTTACCTATAAAAATGCTAAATCAGTTTCATGATCACAAGATGAAAAAATAATAAAATAAATTTGATCACGAGGTTGGAAGGAGAGAAATATCTTATTCATAATCTAGTAGGTAATAGAAATCTTATTTGATGCGCTAACAATAAACCATAAATATATCGTGAAAAGCAACTGTGAAGTTACACATAATTTTGGCTACAGACCATATTTGTAGATACCGAGACGATTATCGACCTACATGGTTGCGTAAGTAGGGCTTCGGTCTGTTTCCGAACTGAAGGAACTCGGCTAAATTTCTCGGCAACCCAATGAATCTTTTTACAGTCAAATGTGGAACTGAAATGTTACACATCCTTATATATTCCTACTTGCTATGTATTAGGTAGGTACATGACAAATGTTCTTTATAGCCGGCTTCTATAATGGAAATCATTTTTAGCCATCAGGAATATACGAAAAAAAGGACTGTGAAAACTATTGTGAGCATGTTAGGAAAGAATTATAATAGGTTCCTATTATGTGCCTGGTAAATTTCTTCCGTGCAACCTCTAATGTCTGTATAAATTGATATTTGTTGTTGTTGGTATGTAGGTAGGCTTTAAAACATGAACAGAACCACGCTTCATTCAATCACTCACATGAATATCACATTTCATCCGATATCCGTTGTGTTTTTTCCTCATATTTTGAAGTCACCTTTTGGCTATTTTATGTCTATTTATATAAATTTGCCTTTGGAACATAATTTACTGTATCCATGTGCTTTTCTCAACATTGATCTAGCGACAAGCTGCAACCAGCATGCAAAATGTTTTTGTGTGCTAGCTCACCGAAGCGTGCCCATCAAAAGTATGTAAACCTGTTGACTCGAAATTCATGTGTAAAACGCATGTTAGGAGGTGGAAGGTGGTTGTTTTGAGCACTACTTGCCCATTGTACATGTATTTGTTATGCTACATGGCTAATAATGTTTGTTCACGCTGTCTTGTCGTACCGCTTCTGTGTGTGTTTGTCCTTCTTTTTTCGTTATGTTCTTTTTCTCCAGAGTGTTTGTTTCCAACAGCAAGAAGGTGACAGCGCGAGCCGGGCTCTGATCGGCGATGACACACAGGGCTCTAGAACACAACTCGGGTAAGTCAAGGTTGAAACTTTTCCCTAACCATTCTTGAATTATTATTGTTCTTAATCAAATTTGCCTATTCATGCGCACATGCTTTAGTAATTTGAAACTCAGTTTAGTTTTTCTTTGCATCCGAAAAGTAGGTGGTATACCTACCTACTCCTGCTGCCCTTCAATAACTCACTTAATTACTGTTATACTCAAAAAACAGTGCATATTTGTTACTTATTTTTGTCCATTTCTTTGTTCATAGTTTCGTCGCGGGTGTTGTGCCTAAGGAGAGAGTCTTCAGTTTTGAGAGGATGCTCTGGCGAATTTCTCGAGGCAACGTGTTCCTGAGGAGAGCAGACATCGAGGAGCCACTTTATGATCCGGCCACAGTAAGTGCCATAGAATTTTCCGATACATTTTTCTCTATACATGGCTCCAAGTCAGTATCTCAGAAATATATGTATATTGCATAGTCTCCTTACAGGGTAAAAACCTAGGTAGGTAGGTGGTACTTACTACTACTGAAGAATGAAATGGTTGATGCTAGGTAGGTACCTTCTAAAAATGTGGGTAAGTACCTGATAATGAAGTGGGTACCTATGTAATGAGAGATACTGAAGGTACGTGATGGGAGTTTAATTTGAGTTGGTCTACATCTACATGATAATGTTGGTAGTGGTAAAATTAAACATCCTTCCACTTTGCAGTAGAGTTCCCTACTCAAGTTACAGTCTATTAGACCACTGAGATAAGAATGGTATATGGTAGACAAGATTGTTGGTATGTCCACTCTCATCTCGATGTCTCAAACCTTCACTCCAACAACACCTCCGATCTATAGCATTTTAATAAAAAGAATAATCGTACCTACCAAATTGTTGAAATTGCTAACTAAATTAATAATAGTTCCGATCATTATTATTGTGTCTACCAATTAATAGCGTTTACTCTGCAACTTGAACATTAATTTTCCATCCACTTCTGTATATTTTGCCAGGGGAACACGAGATTGAAGACAGTGTTCGTCGCATTCTTCCAAGGAGAGCAGCTCAAGTCGCGGGTGAAAAAGGTTTGTGCGGGTTTCCACGCCACCATGTACCCCTGCCCATGTTCTCTCAACGAGAGGATGTCTATGGTCAACGAGGTGAAAACTCGTCTTGAAGATTTGACTATGGTACGTTTTGGTTATGAATACACGCCCGTGATCCCCTCACAATTTTTTCTTTTATGTTTCAAGGTGTGCAGATTCCAAAAATGCAATTTCCGCCGTACGCCTTCCGCCATATTATCGATACCGTGCTGGTTTTTTTTTTTTGACTCGGTCGATCAACCTCATAATTATCGATACCTACCTTAACTGTCGGTCGGCCTAAAAAATCTTTCTTTCGCACACAGGCTGCATTTGGACCCGTTGTGTCCTCTATCTCGGCAGCCCGATCGGAAAACACCGAGGGATATTATGGACGAAAAATGGATGCTAGCTAAATTAGGTATTTTTGAGGTTTTAGTGTTGGGCTTGTGAGGTATCGTTTTCCATTTCTTTTTAGGGGTGAGGGTACCAAATAGGTTAATTTTTACCACTGAGTGAGGATTGAGGTTCTATTTAGCTCTCGAAATGCAATATTTATGGGTCAAAACCCTGTGAAAATGGCTGTAATCACCAGCAATTTGTATAATAACACAGGATTAACACAGGTATTAGCAGGTGAATCAAGACAGTTCCATGACAGTTTCACTGAATCGAAAATAATTTGTCAGAAATAGCAATCTAATATTCGAGTTTAAAACCATACAATACCATTACAAATCTGTCATCGGAACCAGACCTAACGCAAAACACAAAACTTGACACAAAAAATTGAAAACTGACAACATACTCAACAGAGAAAGCGAATGTGATTCACGAGACAATAAAAACAAGTCGGAAGACGAAGAAGCATCTCGTATGGAGATGACAAATTGAATCGAAGGGATCCAATCAATTGTGAAAAGGAACGATTTTGGGGTGGAAATCAGATTCTGGGGACAGGGCGAAAAGTGGGCGTGGCGAACAACATTTTTACTCGACTGAGCATGCGCGGACAGGCCACTTTTCTCAGTTGCCATGGGAACACTAGGTCTCAGGACCTACCTGCCAGTTTCAGGAGCCCAGGTTTCGATTTCGATTGCAGGACATCGATTACTGTCGCTTTATTCCGATAATATGCTTGTTCTATGGAGCTAACAACATGAAGGAACCACGACTACTACTACAATATTGAATATTCATAGCCAGGGAAATCTGGCGAGTCGCTGATGAACTTTGTGAAAAATGCTAGGTACAGTGTACGGAGGGAAATTCAAATGCCAACTGAACAATGGTTTGAGTTTTTTTTTACTCCTAGTGTTTTTGAGTGCCGGGGCAGTGGCCGCAACGCCCCTGGTGATACCTAACATTTAAAGATCATTAATTATGAAGACAGTAACATTTAGTTCAGTTTGGAAGGTAAACAGCTCGATCCATCAGTTCGCTATTGTAAACTTCTTGTGCTGGCAGATCAGCGTCAAAGTAGGTATGCTATTAAACCTCATCTAAATCTAAACTAATATTAACATCACCATTTGTTCTCTTTTATCCAGGTTTTGAACCAAACAAACGACCACCGTCAAAGGGTGTTGATTTCCGTCGCCAGAGAGCTCATGTCTTGGACTGTTCAAGTTCGGAAAATGAAAGCTATCTACCACACGATGAACATGTTCAATATGGACGTCACAAAAAAATGTCTGATTGCTGAATGTTGGGTGCCAACCCAAGACTTGAAGTTCATAAATCAAGCTATGGCTGAAGGAGGAGTAAGTACCTACTCCCAGTTCAATACATAACAATGATGGCGTCACAAATCGTAATATTGTGGAGGTCACATGCAAAACGATATTTGTCACAGTTCATGCATTTTTAGGGAAAACAAGAAAACTTCCAACAACTTACCTGCCTAACTGTTGTACTTGTAATTTTTCCGTTTTTTCTATCTCCTTCCTCCAATGCCTATAGAACGTTTCACTGAAAAAAAAAAAAAAAATTATTTTATTTTTTTAGTCAATTTTGTAAAAAGAACAACGGACAAATTTGTTTTTGCACGAAAGCATTGGACAAGTTGGGTTTTGAGCAAAACTTCTCACTACACTTTTCTTTCAAGTTGATGAAAATGGTGATTTCAACGAGAAAATGAAGTAATAAACCGAGTAAAATGTGTTTTTATTTAATAATAAAAAAGTCTGAAAAAGTAAAACCAAAAAAGCGGTAAATTGCGGTGGAGACTAGTGTTGTTGGGAATGCTAAAATGTTGAACTAAAGTTGCTAAACAGTTGTGCCACATTACAAAAACTAAATGTGGAGATTTAACCCGTTATCTTCCAGGCAGTTACAACAGGCAGTCAAGTGCGCACACTCATTGGCGGGAAGGACAAAACGGGATTTGAACGTGAACAGCGGTTGGACAAAACTCGTTTTACTCGAGACCCTATGTTTTCTCCCGCAATTCGATGGTGTTAAAACGCGGTTTGAACCGTTTTGATGCTTTCTGAAGGTTGCTTAAGATCCATAGCCATCGTAACCTGAACAAAAAAAGTCTTTGACAAATCTCGTTTTGCATATAATATGACCTCCACAATTAAGTATTCTCCCAATCAATTTAGGTGCCGATACCTATGAATCATCCAGATTCTTTCAAGCTCTGGGGCTGCTATAATGTATTTCTTATAACTTATTAATTCATTCAGAAATCAAAATTATGCTCTCAAATCACTACATTTTCATCTCTACTCAGTAGGTAGGTACCGCAATGCTTACACCCAACTGTATTGGCACTCATGAATAACCGCATTGAATGGTCGTTTGAGCGTGATTACGGATCATTTTAGTATGGAATGCATTCGACACCTGATATGCCAATGTTACATAGGTAACAAGCTATTTATTCCAATATTAGCTTTGTTTGTGCTGAGTTCATGTCCAGTTCTTCTTGCTCGGTGCAGGTTCTGTTCTGTTTATGTTCAGTTCCGGGGACTGCACAAAGAGTTGAGTTCAGGATGTGAACCAGAATAAGATCGAACAAGCAGAGATGTATTTTTATTTCTCGAACGTGAAATTGTAGATAGGGTTATGATGAACGTTTGCAGAAGTATATTCCAGTTTATAAAAGGTTCATTACGGGGCATGCGCGGTTCAAGCTGCTCTTCCTCATCCGAAGGTGCAGCAAGTTCCTGAACCGGGCATGAACTGAATACTGAACAACCCGTTTGGCTTGTACGAAGATCCGCATGTGACCTTCGGTTGCTGGTCAGTACCAACGGCCCACTTTCTGCACCCCCTCTCGTTGCGCATGTTTATGTGAACTAAACAAGAACTGGAGGACAACACACAAACAAAGCTAATAATGATGTAGACAGCATTTAGTTTATTTGTACTTGAAGACAACTTCTTACACTTAGTAGGTACTGTGACGCAGTGTGGCTGTTCTCCGGTGAAGACGGGGTCGCTTGGGGAAGCCTAATCGAGATCCCTACTTAACCAGTGATAATATCGCTGGGGGACTCTCGAGGGTCCACTGTCACATGGTAGCAGAGCGTGGTTTGGTAGTATGCACAAACATCCTGTCCCTTTGATAATACATATCTATTGGCTTCCCCACCCCCATTCCCCCCTTTAGAGTGTCAATATAATTAAAATATATTGAGCTCATTTGACTGCGAGCAATTCCGTGTCCCAATTTATAAGTCCCAGTAGTTGTTCCATCCTGAAGATGGAGGTTGATCACCTAGAGGTTGCCCAGATGAGCACAGTTCACTGGACAGAGCAGCCTCTGACAACATTTTTTCTCCGCCAATACTTGTATGGGGGAGCTTTGCTCTCCACCAGTAAACATTTAATGAGTTATTACCAATATTACGATGGATGTTAGTCACCTTGAAGTTGTTCAGATGTCGTTTCCTGGACCAGAACTTCAAACTACTTTTCATCCCCCCTTTTCGCTCTCATACCCAGAAGTATGTCATGTGGGGAGGAATATGACAGAGTGGCTATTCTCGAGTAGTTTTTTGGTCTGGTGAAGACGGGGTCGCTTGGGGAAGCCTAATCGAGATCCCTTCTCAACCGGTGATAATCTCGCTGGTATAGAGACTCTCGAGGGTCCACTGTCACACTCTGTCACAGTACCTAACTTCACCGCAAGTCAAACAACTGCGAGCAATTTACTATAATATAAAATGTACTTAGCTGATAGTTGACTAATTTGGAATCCAGTGTGTCTTCTACTCGTATCGAGTTAACCCGTACCATTGTACTGGAAGTAAAAATCGTGAACTTCAAACTCATTATCTCAGTCGGTTTGAATGAATTAAATTTACTGTCAATCAAAATTCATCCTGAGTTTTCTGCTTTAAATTTCCAGTACCTATGTGTATTAGAGAATTATGTGTATGTACCTACCAGTAATATGCATCATATTATGAAAGTGACAACTAACCACTACATAAATACACACTTTATTATAGATATGAAATGATTATTACAGAAACAAGTGGGAAGCACTATCCCCTCGTTCATCAACATCATACACTCGACCGAAGATCCCCCAACTTTCAACCGAACCAACAAACTCACCAAAGGGTTCCAGACGCTCATTGACAGCTATGGCATCTCTACCTACCGAGAAGTCAACCCAGGTAATGCCTGTATCATGAATCTCGAGTAATAAATAGAGGGCATCCAACATTTAATGATAATATATCTGAATTTCCATAAAATATAAATAATCGACGTGTGAAAGTGTGTTTTTAAAATTTGCTGCATTGTTTGCAGCGCTTTACACTATCATCACCTTCCCATTCCTCTTCGGCATTATGTTCGGCGACTTGGGCCACGGTTTCATCCTCACGCTATTTGGTGCCTGGATGGTGATATTCGAAAAGTCACTTGGCCGCAAAAAATCTAATAACGAGGTAGGTACCCACTTTGTCAACTGTATGTAGAATGTGATCATGTTACTGACATGGAAATAAATTACAAGTATTTACGTACTTAATTCAGATTAAATATTAAGGAGTTCAATGGTGAGTAGGTACTCGTGCCTAACACGAAACCCTTATGGAGTCACACTCGTGTATGCGTCTTCCTCACCTCAGCTGTCATTCATGGCGTTGTCAGTAATTTTTTTATTGACTTAATAATAAGTTACCTACTCTCCGTTTCCATGTTCTTGATTACTTTTAGATCCTGCATGATCCTTGCATTTTCAGATTTGGAATATTTTCTTCGGGGGAAGATACATCATTCTACTCATGGGACTTTTTTCCATGTATACAGGCTTCATTTATAACGACATATTTTCCAAGTCTATGAACATATTTGGTTCATCATGGAAAATCAACTATGACGAATCCACGGTTGAATCCAACGATTTTTTGACGCTCAATCCTAATGGATCTGACTACACTCAAGTACCTTACCCCATTGGAGTGGACCCCGTCTGGCAGGTAGATACTTACCTAATTTTCTATAAGCCAAATTTAGGTATTATCCTGCCAAAAATGCACACACACGTCGTACCTACATAGGTCAAACATAGGTACCTACTACATTTCACTCTTCTAGGTACCTAATAAATAGTAGTTAGGTACCAATCGATGCCTGGTGTATAGAATTACGAATTTATTACTACTTACTAGTAAAATAGGTACTAGTTAATAGTGCATACGTGTGGTTTGTTAAGTGGTATTTAGGCACCAAACTATATATCAGGTAAATGATAATAATGAATTTATCTATCTAAGGCTTAATTTTTCTTTACAGCTTGCTGACAATAAAATTATATTCTCCAATTCCTACAAAATGAAGCTATCTATAATCATTGGAGTCCTTCACATGATTTTCGGTGTTTGCCTAAGCGTTGCGAACTACATGTAAGTATTTCTGGAAACCCATCATCACATCCTAATGCACTGGTGAAAATGTACCTATTTATTTTTTATTAATTCGTAGGTGAATCATTTTTCAGACACAACAAACAGGCGATTTACATTCTGTTCGATTTTATTCCGCAAGTGTTGTTTTTGTGTTTCCTATTCCTCTACATGGTTTTCATGATGTTCTTCAAGTTCTTCAAATACTCAGCCGCCAATCGTAAGTACCCGAACTGTACACTTTAACTCCCTACCATATGACCCCACGGTATAAATTCTACCGTATCCAGTCACTAATTACGACATGACTTGCAGCTCTCAAATCAAGCGAACAGTGTGCTCCTTCTGTGCTGATCATGTTCATACAAATGGTCCTTATGAGTAAACCGGTGGACAAGACCCCTGATCTTCCAGATTACAAAAAGTGCGATCTGTGGATGTATGAAGGACAAGTAAGGATGGTTTTGTGGCATGTTATGTAATACAATTTTAATCGCTCAAAAATTTGCTATCTAATGTCTGCTAATCGCTACTTAATCGCCCCAAGACGTCTAATTATCCGATACTTGAAGTGGCTTGTCATAATTCGGGTTATAATAATCATGGAGATCTGGAGACCATTCGGTGATCCTTAAATTTTTTAACGGTGGTTCTTGCTGGTGGGGCCAGGCCCGAACCATGACGGCTTGCGGAATGGGATTTAGGACCTATCTTTACGCGGTAACAGTACTCGCAGTTTCTTACAGAACTCACAAAATCAGTATCAGGAAGCTTCCTCAATTTCCTCGTGACTGAAAAGATTATTTCACTCATCTCACTTATATTTTCGCAGGACCTTGTACAGAAAGTCCTTCTTGCTTTGGCGTTGTTGTGCATCCCTGTGATGCTGATAGCGAAGCCCGTCTATTTGATCTCATTCAAGAAGAAGCCTCATTCTTCCCCGAAAGTGGTAAGCCGAAATCCTAATTGCCGATACCTATACCAACAATATCTAGGCAGATTATTTGGTAGGAACCAGGAATTGATTCAAAGTAATTATTTCCTATCCTTTATTAGAACAATACACCTGTTGACTGATATAAGTGAATTGGTGGTTTGATATAATGGTGCCATCAATTGTGATTTGATAAGTGGTTCATGCCTACCTATTTGTGTCGTATAAACGTACCCCACTCCTCCTCCACTCGTTCTTTGTCTCACAATTTGTCCTACCTAAACTATTTGTCCCTGAACGAATACAATGGTGTTGGATACCTTTTACCCGGTATTTTACGGTATTCGTGTTTATGATAATGTTTATAAAGGCACCTATCAACTGACGGGAAAGTTTGTACTTACGCGGGGCATCCCGAAACCAGCGCTTTATGATGTTTGTGGTAAATTTGTGGTTGAAATGGTTCGGTCCAGTGATGTGGTCTACCAACCTGTATTGCGTATAATCTTATGTTCACAAGATTTATTCAGTTAGCAAACTGTTTAAATTTAAAATCATTCAAGTTTCAATATCAAATTCATTTCTTGGACGAGAGCCTGGTCGAGTCAGCTCTTGGTAAATGAATCGTATTCGGAGAATTTTTAGTGGTTTCATTTCCAAATGGATTGACAGTTGAAATTGAATTCGAATAAATTCAGTCATGATTTCTGTATTTTAAAATGGTCATTATACTTATTCCTATTCGAGAATGAAAACTGTATTATGTCCTGAGGAGGGTATGAATATGTTGAATTGTGTTGTGTTTTGGTGCCTATTCTATGGTATGATTTCAAGTTGTCAGTGGGAAGCTTCCATTGTTCATGACGCTAATGTATCTGGTTTATGGGGCTTCAACTGAAATGGTCTTGTCATGAATTATCACGCGTTGTGTTACAAAGTGTATGGTGCACCATGTGGATTCGAGCCTTGCTACCTGTTGAAGTCCATCGGTTACGAGCCTTGGTCTGCAAAGTGAGTAAATCTTTAAATAATTTTTCATTATTCACCTAAAGGTACTGGTAGCGTGTAAATCTAGAGCCAAATTTTGATGGCTTAGCAAACTCTATCATTCGAAAGCATTCCAGGGTTGCAGTCATATCATCGGATTCCTTCTCCGACGCACTACCTATGTGCGCACTATAATTCATATTTATGTATTTTGAAACACTACCAAATGTTCAAATACTTTTCGAAAATTGAGGATTGCAGGTTCATCTGCGGACTGCGGTTCTCTTTCCATTCTACCCATTTTAAACATACAGTCGGACCACAGTTTAGCGAACTCCAGGGGACTCAGCCAAGTGTTCTATAAATTAGTTAATCTCAAATTCGTCAGGTATATCATGGTGGGTGACCGAGAAATCCGTTAAATCGAGGTTTGAGTAGAATGTTGGAGCCACCACGCGATGTTGAACGCAACTGAACAAGAACTGCATGGACAGCTTGATTCTTCAGGAAAAACTGTGGATTGTTGTTAACATTGAGAGTTACGAACCCCGAACCATCCTGACGACGGTAACTCCGTCCACATTCCCTCACAGTTCGTTTTATAGCGGTACTTAGTCTTGTAAAATCGCTATCGAGCTTCCTGAAAAATAGTTTGTTAAACATAATTAGGTATACATTCAAAATTCGTTAAACATATCCAAAATTCATTATGGCGTTACTTACCTACCACTGCAAAGCCTTGGGACCGGGACTTTGGTTCATCGTTAAATTGAGACATTGTTGTCTGTCTGTGACTGTAGGTAGGTAACTCATATCCCATATTTTTAGAGTTTGTGCAACTCATATTTGTGCAACCGTTTCGTTGCATAATCAGTGAGTACCGATGATAGGAACAGGATCGAGAAGGCGGCCACTATGGATAGCTAAGGGCCGGGAACGGGATAACTATGGACAGGGAACGTGGAACCATGGAAGATGGATCCGAGACTATCGTATACTCGGCCTGAGAGTTTCAATATCGGTAACTGGAGCGGCCTGGAACGGTTCTGGAACCGAGAGATTAGGTTCCACATTCTGATCCGAGAGAGTCTACACTCTATTAGATATAAATAGAAAGGGGAAAAACTGCCAAACTGCTTCCTACGTAACTTTTCGCTTTTGTTCTCTCTTACATAGGACATATGGTTGCACGAATTCCCTAATTTTAGTCGCTAGTTAATTTTTACTTCCGGGAAAGAGATCAATACGTACAAGGTTTATGAAAGGAGCCGATACAGCCCATCTCTTGAACGCTTCAGCTATATACTGTACGCTGTTTTATTCTGCGTATTGATGACTCATTGATGATGAATGATGATGATGATGTTCAGGTCAATGAAACACAAAGTTCTCGTGCGACACTCGTCCGTGGATCGGATGGTGAAATCGAACCAAATGGCTCAGTGCCGGAAGCCAAAAAGCCGAACGACCACGAGATCGACCACGATGCACCCACTGAGATCATCATCCATCAAGTCATCCATACGATCGAATACGTCCTGAGTACGGTCTCGCACACTGCTTCGTACCTTCGGTTATGGGCACTGTCACTAGCCCATTCTCGTAAGTTTCAAATTTTGGTATTAAATCAATGTCGTGTGATTTTATAGTGATGAATAATTTGGACGATTATAATTATTGATGTCAGCTGAAGTCAATTTTCAAATCGATTTTGATCCTCTTTCGAGGGACGTTCTGAAGGATTTCAAGGGCCGAAAACAATTTTTTCCTTGGTTCAAGTGCCACCCTGCTTCGGCAGCGTTCAGTTCAGCCTGAACAATCAGGTAGAAATTACATTCAACAACTCAGAGTCATTCAGGGTCAATTTTTAGCAAAACTCTTACCCCATTGAACCATTCTACATGATTGTTTTCACGTTCAAACGCCATTTTTTCTCTGCATAAATTATGGTAATTAAATAGAAGTGAGTTCACATTTGTAAATCTGAGATCCTGGAAAAGCTTTCAAGAGATATTTTCATTGTCCAAAAGATAATCTACGTACACCATCCCATTTTCCGTGTTTTCGAATAAGTTTCATTATTTTGTTGTTGTTTTATGTTTGAGCACAGTGAAACCCTGTTTTCTGAGCTCAAGCTAATGCTGTTGGCAGCATTTAATATGAAAACAAATTATTATTGAAACGGCATAAAACTTGAATTCAACCACTCTCTGCAAATACAATATAATTTGATTATTAATAAGGATGGTACCTTCAACCGAAAACTATACATGAGTACGCACTCTCAATGGTTACTGTGTTCTACATTTTCAGAGCTGTCAGACGTCCTGTGGAACATGGTCCTTCAAAAGACGACAAAAATGAATACGTACGGAATTGCAGTGTACCTCGGATTCGGGTTTTGGGCATGCTTGACAGTCTCCATCCTCGTCATGATGGAAGGCTTGTCGGCTTTTCTTCATACTCTCCGTCTCCACTGGTAGTGAAATATTGCATTACTAATACACTTTGTAGGTATTGCATATCTTACATAGGTATCTCGGAGTATGGTAAGTCCCAGTCAGAAAGAGCAATGGGGAATTAATAGAGTTCGCGCAACCATTTCTAAGCATAAGTCCATAAGGGCGCGTCCACACTATGCCATGGTTTCCTGTTGGCTATGTCAAATTGGCAAAGCCAAGGGCTGTAAAAACGTCTGCATCTGTGTTGGCATTTATGACCACTTGCTCACTGGCAGTCTGAATCACAACTGGAGCCCCGTGAGGCCAGTGGTTGGCACGTCCCCACTCTCCGTTCTCATTGGCTTTCTTTGAAGGAGACTGACACTCCGGTGATTTTGGTTGGCACACCGCTGGCACAATGGCACGTGCCAGCGGCCACGACTTCATCTTTTTGGCTTTGCCACTTGGCCTTGCCAACTGGCAAAAAGCGGCATAGTGTGGACGTGGACGCGCATCTGTACGTTACAGCAAGCAAATGCAGGAGCTAACTCACAAACGCCGGACTTGGGGTGTCACCCTACCCCTGCGCCACCGTAGGGTGGCCTAGGGAGATTCGGTAACACAAGTTACGTCCAGGTGGACAATGTAAGTCCTTGAGAATAACGGAAAAACATATATATTTTGACTGTAAGAGTTGCAGTTACATTCCTGTTGAAAACCTACATTATTGTGGTTGCGCTAACTTTATTCATCACCAGTAGCGGTGCGTGGGGTCTGAAAACGGTGGGGCACCAGACCAGGACACAAAACCAACAGATATGTCTACAAAATTCCCCCCAGGCAACAACACCCTTCCCTTATTTACTTATATTACTGATATTCCCTTATTTACTGATAGCAGTGATATTCAGCAAAGCTTATCTCTTTTAATCAACACTCTATCGTCGTACGAAAACGTCGGCAATTTCTACTGCAAATTAGCCACCGAATTCATTTGTTACAAAAATATAGTAAACTAAAATACAGCAAAACAATGACCAGAAGCTAGGTAGCTATGTGTGTGTTGACACCGATCAATCCACAAACAGCTAACAGGACGAAACGCACATAGGTACCACAAATACGAATCTGTCATCAGAACCGGTCTGAACGCAAAACACGCCAAATTTGACACAAAAAAATTGAAAACTGACAGAGAAAAACAAATTAGAAGAAGCATCTCGTATCGAGATGACAAATTGAATCGAAAGGATTGAACCGATTGTGAAATGAACGATTTTGGGGTTGAAATCAGATTCTGGGGCAGTGGCCCAAAGTAGGCGTGGCAAGCAACATTTTTACTGGACCGAGCTTGCGCGGACGGGCCACTTTTGTTGGTTGCCATGGCGACACCAGGTCCCAGGACCTGCCAGTTTCAGGAGCCTAGGTTTCAATTTCGACTGCACGACATCGATTACTGTCACTATATTCTGATAACATGCTCGGTCTGTGGAGTTACAGGGAGCTAACATGACGGAACCACATATTGAATATCCATAGCCAGAGAACTCAGTCGAGTTGCTGTTGAACTTCGTGAAAAATGCTAGGTACAGTTTATGGAGGGAAATTCAAATGCCAAATAAACACATGGTTGACTTTGTGTTTATTTGACCTAGTGTTTCTGGGTGCCGGGGCAGTGGCCCAAGTGGCCTTATGGTCGCAACGCCCCTGTTCATTAGGGATTCAGTGGGAGCGTATGCGTCCGCATCTCGCGTTCGCGTCCGAACTGCCGCTTCCAGACGCCGGCAGGGTTGTATTCGGTAGGAACGTCCGCGTTTGCGTCCACTAGTTGTGCCTACATCGATTTTAGTAGTATACACCATGCTGAAGAGGAAGGTAGCACTTTGTTATTGTTGGAAGATGAAGAGGATGAGGATTTTTTACACTCATTGAAGAGGAGCTCTACTGCCCCAATGTACAAGAAGAGGAGAGAGGAGGGGTGGTACTCAGCAGCTCGATATCACTTTGAGAAGGACGAGGAAACTTTCAGAAGATTTTTCAGGCCCAATTTTGATCAGTTCCAATAATAAAGTAATGACCGTGCAACACAGTCTTGTAGATGTGATCCACAGTTCCCCCCTCTTTGAACAAGTTTTCCTGTAAATCCCAGCCCCCAGGGGGTTTCCAACGTTGTCGTTGCGGGTCACATACCTCCGGACGCGTAGGCGCGCGGCTGGACTGGTCCCCTGAGCAGTCGGGACGCGGACGTAGACGCTCCCACTGAATCCCTACCTTAAGTACTAAGTCTAATGTAGGTAGGTAGGTACAGTTAGTTGAACCGACTTTAGTGTCCAAGGTGTAAAAATGAGCCTCTCCCTTCCCTCGGTTGTCTTTTCCTTTGCAATAACTTTGTCCCACGTCCATCAATCCCTGAATGAACCCTTAACTCCTCGAGTTTCCTAAGAGCAATCAGAATTTCAAGACTTTACTTCTCTCATTGTGTATCTTACTTTTTATTTTTTTTATTTTTATAGATATGGTATCTTTATTAGATGGAAATTGGTCAAACCTGAAACAAGGATTTCAAATTTCACGGAGAACCCATTCCATTTTTTACTATCTTCATTATGTAAACAACAAGGTTATCTGCGTAGAAGGATAATGTAACCAGCCCTTGATCATTCAGAATGTCTATCCACTTACAATTCCTACTATGATATTTTTGGTCTACATGCTATCAAATTATACCATGTTATTGTACTTTCCAGGGTCGAGTTTTGCAGTAAATTCTATGCTGGAGCGGGATACGCGTTCATTCCCTTTTCTCTGAAGAGAGTGCTTGAGGAGGAGGACGAAGAAGTCGCCGCATAAATTATTGTCACTTACCTACTTACGGATTTATTTTTAAGCTTTTAATTACTTTATAGCACAATTATACTTCAGTAATAAAATTGTTTCAAGTATTACATTATTAAGATACCCCAATAGCATGAATGCACTTTATGTTTATCATTTAAGTACTACAGATCATATGATGAACTCATACCACCGGACTCATTGTTACGAAATCACCATTGATTGAAATAATGAGGAGTACCCATGACTTCTGTTTATATTACTTTCATATTTCTAAATGAAAGTAGGTTCCATTCTAAGAATTTTGAGGCCAACCGCACTCTCCTAAGATAAAAAATAATTCTTTTTCTATGAGCTTTTAACATTTCGGCAACAAGTGACGTCATTGCACTCCTCCCGCCCGGGGGGACCCCTCCCCTCGCTACCTTTGATGCCATGCCGAAACTTTGAAAGCTCATAGAAAAAGAATTATTTTTTGTCTTAGGAGAGTGCGGTTGGCCTCAAAATTCTTAGAATGGAACCTACTTTCATTTAAAAATATAAACAGAAGTCACTCTCTCATTCGACCAATTCGTACTCCTCGAAGTACTCCTCATTCGACCAATTCGTCATGCCAAATCGTCTCTGGTTTGTTGTAATTATTCATGTAAAACCGTGTATTTCATCAAAACAAATTTACACCGAGTCTTTCAAGAGGTAGTAGAGGGTAGTTATTCTCTATTAATACATAGTTACTGTATTAATGTACGTACTTGAATAAATGAGGATATAAGGAGAAAGGGGAATAAACTCACTAATATCCAAGCAAGTTTGGTGTCACACACAAGAATCTTACCTACGTATGTTCACAGAAATGCCGTACCTTCACGTTACGTAAGTACGTGTGCATCAGGCTGTACGCTTATATCAAAGGTGCAGTATCATCAATCGAACGCACTTGAAACACTCAGCCGTTCTGGTGGTTGACATTAAATTGGCGAATAAAGAATGTGAATACTTGTCATTCATTTAAGTTCTACTCCTATCAATTTGAGGTGAATATGAATGTAGTCTCTAGTTAGGTCGTGTGTGTTATCTGATTATCTCCCTCATATCAATTCGGTAAGAACCGGCTACGTAATAATATCATTCGAAACAAACCGCCTTCTGTTTATCATAAACCTTTTTAGGTACCTACCTACTTATCAGAAACCCCTACGATCATTACTAGTGCAGCTGGTACCTATGCAATTGTCTTATGTCTGAACGAAAACGAATTAGTCCGTATTGCCTATTTAAATTCTTTGGAAGTCACCCTTCAAATTTCACATTTACCCTTGAAGTTTCAGATTTACCGATCAAAATTCATACAGGACATTTTCTTTCTGTAGAGCATTTTCTCGGAAGAATCTCTTCCCTCGCCTAGGAAGTGGACACGCGCGTTTCAACAGAAACATTACAGTAAACGAGATTGTTTTTTAATCGGTGCGCGGTTGATTGTTTCCAAACCATTTGCAGTCCGTTGTCCCCCTATTAGTGCGTCTAAATGATACCACTTGTGGCGAGTATCGTTATATGATTATAATTATAATTCCGAGAATCATCTTGCTGACGAGACAAGAGTTTTACCACCTGTGAAAACTATTTAACGGCGACTGTCACCAAAACGTTGAACCAGTTCCTCTTCAATAATTAACATGTTTACACATAGGTAACTAACAGTGCTGCCAATATTTGGTCATCTATATTTCCTGCATTACCACGCATCAGTGTTATTAATAACGTACCTAATAACGAAATAATGTTATTTTAAGATCTGTAAACTCATCGCCGAATCTATCGCAAACCCTCGCGATTTCTTGTCACCTCTTGTTTGATGAAAGCTGTTTTGCTGGTTCACTAATTAAATAGGTAAACAAAATGCATAGAAGTGAAAACAAATTAACTTGCTGTACAAATTGGAGGTGCCTAAGGTTCGATTTCTACTAACCAATTTTCATGAATGTAAACTTTTCCCCCATACACGTCGAAGGTAACAAGATTCGCGCGGTCACCACCTGAAAACGAGTGAACAAACGACGATTCGCTCGTCTGCTGTTTCCATCAACCCGATCAACCGCACAAACACAAATTTCCTCGTTCGTACGTGCTCGCACGCTCAGTGGAAACGCAACTTAAAGACAGATAGTTTGGGATATGGAACATTTTCGGTGACAATTTCGAGAGAGATGGTCATTAAAAACGTATCACATGTGGATATGGAACGTTTTTGCGCTATAACTGTCCTTGAAACTCCTATAAAACTGAGATAAAAATAATGGAGGAAATCTACATTACTGTATCCAGAAGGTCTTAAAGAAGAGAGTCACAGATAAATTGTTTTTCAGGCTGCGTTTCCACCGAGCGCGCGAGCACAGAAGAACGAGCAAATTTGTGTTTATGCGGTTGGTGGTGATCTTTTTCGTTCGTTCTTCGCGCAAACATTCGCTCAGCTGGTGGAACCGGTAGACTATTGTTTTTCCACAGCTGACCAAACGCACGTTCAATCGTTCGTTTAGGTTTAAGCATGTTTGCTCGCGCACCCACCACCCAGTGGAACGTATCTAGAGTGAGACGGAAAAAAACGCTCGATTCAGAATGAATTCCTCTACAAAAATGCACGAAAAAACTGCCCTTCTATTAAATGTTTTCGAGATGCTGATTTTTGAAAATGTCAACCCCTAAATTTCATCTCTCAGAATTGACTGAGTGCGATGCCGAGTTTCAAGAATCATCCTCGGCTGATACGTGATTTTCGTTTTTGTGTCAGATTTCTTAAACTTTGGTGCAGCAGTTTGGGAAAAAAGCGACAGACTGTGTTCGGCGGACGGATGAATTTTTTTAATTCTTCATTCGATTTTCGGATTCTGCGTAGGTACCTACCATTTCATTTAATGTGACAGTATATAGACAATGTTGTTTTTTGTGTCAAATTGTAAAAGCAGCATTCCGTTCGCTGAATTCAAACCCTTTGCTAGTACTTATTTAACTCTGTGCACACGTAACGTTTTTACACTCACTAGTTGAGTGAGCTCTTTCGCAAGCTGAACGGCTCTGAAGCATTAGTGTGTACTGCATTCCTGCATCCTTCAGCTTCTTGTTCTTGTTGTGGAACCACTCTTCATATTTAATTTCCGTTCCTTTCCTGTATTCCGTTTTTTACGGCTGCAGAAGCGAGAGACGTTCTGAGAGAAGCAGCCATGGTCATCACGGTTACTGGATAAGGAACCTTTTGACGCTGACCCTGAACTTTGATGATGATAAACACTGATGAGGAGTTCGAATTTCCCCCCAGCCGGCTACAACACTCGATGGAACAGGGACCATTGAACGTTTTTCGAAAATTACGGCGTTTAGGAACGTTATCAGCCTGACTCCTTCATTGATGGGAATTCCACCCTACCGTACCCAAGTCAGTACGAGAGAGCCACGTCACAATAGTTGAATTCTAAAACCTATTTCCGCTTTTACTGCTTACGGACGGACGGGGACGAGAGCCAATTTAGTAATACCTACTTGCTATCGGTCATACTATTTAATTATTTTGCTCCAGAGCCTATCAAGGTAGCAGAAGCTTTGATGTACGCGACATCCGCGGTACCACTCAATTTTTCACGAACCTATGGCCGATTTCAATGAAAATTTCAGGAATCATGTGGTTTGGGCCCTCTATGAATTTTATCACGACTGCTCATGCGCAAAGACCAAATCCGAGGTAATCAATCTCCCACGAATCTATGGCCCGATTTCGCTCAAATTCGGTGTATAGTTGGTTGTAGCTCCCAGATAGTCCCCATGCAGTTCATCGCTATCAGGTGATCCACTGCGCATGCGCAAACCTTAAACCCGATTACCTATACAATCTTCCCTTCTTTTCGCTCTTATCTATACCATCATATATTATTATCGATAACGAAGCCATGTGCCATTAAACTTGGCTCAGGTTTTTTTTCGAAGATTTTCAGCGATTTTTGACCCACTATTTCTTTGGGAACAAAAATGGGGTTGACTATTGAAACAGTATTGTTCCGTCTCCTGTTACCATTCAACTGAAATCGCAATTTCGGTGATTTGAAATCAATTTTTGGTAACTAATTGTTATGGATTTTTAGCGAATTTGCCCAGCAAGGTTCGCGATGCAAGATTTGGTTCATGGTATATCATTTTATTCTGTAGGACACCAACGGGACCCATAGCACCTCGACGGAGTTGCAGGTGATCAACGGTGGCGCGGCCTTAGTGGAAGAGAAGGTCGTCGATGAGCACGCCCAGCGCAGCCTGGAGGATGAGCCTCCCATGGAAATCGTCATCCATCAGATCATTCACACGATAGAATACGTCCTGAGTACGGTCTCTCACACGGCTTCTTACCTTCGGCTGTGGGCCCTCTCTTTAGCCCATGGACGTACGTTTTGTATTATACATTTTTTAAATTTTTTTTTCCAATCGTAAGAGCTCTCTCTCTGTATTACAGTGTGCACAGGTATTGAACGCCTCATGTCAAAAGGGTGGAATATGGTCTGTCACAATCGATTCACCTGTTAGTCCCAATGCCTTATATTATGCCTATATTCGGCCTTGCTTTTACTATTTATCTATGTCTTTATGCCTCAATCACACGTTTTGCAAATATCCACGACAATCACAAGAAAAGGAAAAGTCAAGGCTTTATTATGGGTCGCCTTGCTTTCGAGTCATACAGGGAGACTCATTACGATTAGTCGTTAATTACTGCGTCGTAATATTATCAGTCCGATCGTTGGGGCTAGGATCGAAAGATGATGGCTTAGTCCTTGAAGCGGGTGGCCTTAATTTTCTCGCTGGCCGTGTATCCGCGCCTACTCGACGCCCGGAGTCTGGCTGGAATTTGTATGGCCCATTTCGAATTTAAATTTTATGGTCCAAGTACTTCATACTGGTATGACAGGAGGCGCTACCCTCACAATCAATGGTGGACACGATCTCTTCATCATCTTTTGGCTACAAGTTTTAAGCCATACCTATCTATTATATGTATGTGAGCATAAATGATTACCTGCACTGATAGGTCTGTATGAAACTGTGCAGACTGAGACGTTTCAGTACCTACCTACCACCCAACTGAGACATTTTAGTACCTACCCAACTGCGACCCTCTTGAGCTGGTTTCCCTTCAATTCGTTCTCGATAGCACCCAGTTCAGTCCCGTCCCCTAAACTCGACGTTGCTTGTTCGTTCCCGCTCCCTTAATCCGCCTCGGAACGAATAAGCAGCACTCATTTTTCAACGTTGTCAATTCGTTCCCTGCTCATTTTGAGTTACTATTATCAGGTACATGCTCTTGCGATGACAAGAAGGAGTCAAGCGTCACAAAAAAGCGTCACGGAAATAACTCCCACGCTCGCCTTGCCTTACCTCACAGAGCTTCCGCCTGCCGGCAGTCGAATCCCCCTTCGCTCCCGTTCCTCCACCATTGTGTTCCCCGTTCTAGAGCATGTACCACGTCTCGTAGTTTCCTCCGAAGTTAGTAAATAGGCATCATCCGAGGCGGAGCCGAGTTTTTATAATTTTAAGTTACGACATTTAAAATATAGAATATTAGGAACTATTATTAAAAGTATATCTAAGAAAAAACTCTCATCGTCAATATTCACCAGAAGTGTAATTTCCTCGGTATCTTGTAATCAGCCACTTATGAATAGGAACCTATATTTAAAGCTATTCATTACTTTCATCTACTTGCCCAGTTCACTCAGTATTTCACAACGACGCACGTCGACTAATCTCAGAACACTAACGAGTAGAATTCGCATTCGAATGAGAAGTCACGAAAATGTTGACATGAACAATCACAACACCACTATCACAACAACAAAATCTACCGTCAGGACGTCCCGTGGTCAAGCATAAGCTGGTACTCGGGAACGAATAGCTACCCAAACTCCACCTAGAATAAATTTTTTCATAATGTTGAAGTGATGAAACTCAACAAAAGCTTTCAAACAGTTTATGGGAATTTGGCGAATAAAATTACCTAAGCGAAATTACTTGAGCGACATTTGAACAAAACTCAAACTTTGCTATGGTAAGTAGTAGAATTTCAATGTAGACTGACCTATGGTCTCTCTAATTTGTATATTGTTCTATGAGTGTAACATTCCCTGACTGGCGGCCACTCATTCTATGGACCACGTTATCCTAAAACTGTTGCTGAATTTGTGGTTGGATAGCTCGTTCAAACAGCGCATGAGTAATATACATATTAACAGCTCATGAGCGAAGAGGATCCTTGCAGTGACTGTATAAGGTTGTAAAATACAGAAATGGTGTCACGTTGATGTATCGCTCCAATTATTATTTCAGAGCTATCCGAAGTACTGTGGAACATGGTGCTTCAGAAAGGCGTGAAGCAGCAAATGTACGTAGGTGCCGTGTACACCTACTTTGCGTTCGCCTTTTGGGCCTCGCTGACCATCTCCATCCTCGTCATGATGGAAGGCCTGTCCGCTTTCCTGCACACGCTTCGACTTCATTGGTAAGCTCGATCCTGATATTTCGAAGGATATCTTTGTTTTTATTCAATCAACCCTACGTACAGATGATTTGCGACTGAGGTTGAAGTTTTTGTAGGCTATTGAGTAGGTATTTGACGAAACTAGTTGCGGAATAATTTTCTCCTGGCGTTAATAGATTTCCTTAGTTGCTGACCGTTCCCAGCAGACATTTTTTTGTGTTTCCGTTTCTCTTAATTCACTTTCCTCACTTTAATTCATGAAAAACAACCATGATTTTTCGGTTTATTATTTTCATTCAACATTAAACCGTTGGAATGGGGCATAAAAAAATAAAATTTAACAAAATAGACCCTCCCCCCCCGCCCAAAAATTATATGGTTTGCGTTTCAAGATATATGCGTATTCCGAAAATGGAAAACCGCTGCGAATTGTACAAAGGTTTGTTATTTTTCTGGTATTAAACTAAAGGGTTATTTCGGCTAATGTACGAAGAAAAACTACCATATCTTCCGGAGGAGCCCGTCAGCACTAGCTGGTTGAGTGCTCAACCAGCTAGAAAGAAAGAAAACCTATCTGTGTAGACCACGAACTCCCCACCCGTTTCTTATTGAAATTCTGATCATCGTTGAACCTAATTAGGACCCTCGACATTTATTCTCAAATGCTCATCTAATTTGAATGATTCGTTCGGCTTGGAACTTGCACCTAAAAGTAAATAGGTTAAAAAGTAGGTACCTATCAGCAAAATCCAAAATAACCGTCCATCTGCAAATGAAATCAATAATATCACTGAACAACCCAGCTTGATCTCATAAAGCGGAAACCATCAAATTATAAACCAAAATTTCTGTCCGGCAGATGTCACATCGGTAGTGCAGGTACCCGCTTTACAGTAATTTGTTGTGAACTGTGGATGTGGATTGGCATTCTGGCTCCCAATTCTACTCTGGTGGCATTAAGTACTCGATTTAAGGCTTTCCTGGGGGAGCAGGAGGCTAGGTACCTATTGGCCACAGAAAACAGTGATCTACGCAGCAGTGATCTATACAAGAAAATAAACCGTTGTGTAATAATTTGCAAGTCCCCCCCCCCTCCAAGATATAATGAATGTATTCTTTATAGAACAGCTGTTTTGGAAATTTTATCGACAAAGTTCGGATGGGTGGAGGCTGATATTTGCTGAGGAAATCATTGTTCTCACAATCGTTGTCTAGTTGTTTAACAAATTTGTCCGGAGCCTTTAGTCTCTGTCTGACTGGTCACCTAACGTGCTGCTACACCAAGGTAGAATAAATATACTGCTACACAGCTTTCCTTTAAATCCTCTCCCTGAGTCAGTCGGGAGTCGACTGACAGAAAGAAACCTTAAAACATAAAGGGGCATGATAAATGGATAGAGTACCTATAGAGACGTCTGATGAAAAAAAAATCAAATATTTAACTATTTTTTTGGATCTTCAGGCTGGCGTCAGTTTGCGATAAGAAATAATCTCTATTTAGTTTAGCCCTGTAAAATAATTAAATACCTGCATTTTTCAGCTGACCGTAGTCGTTCCGTTGCTTGGAATTTCGATTTTAATCGATTAGGTATATTAATAACTCAATCGTGAATATTTTAATTGGCTCCTATGGCCGAATGCAGTCGATTTGCAGTTTAAAGCCGGATTCAGCGGTAGTTTAAAGCAGGATTCAATTCACAGGTCGTTGATGAGTCTTCACCTGATTCCCCCTCCCCCACTTTGTAGCTCTCTGAAAACCTTCCTACAATGGATCTCAAGGTATTCCCAGCGCTGAATGCGCTAAATAGGTACTTGGACGTTCTTAAAGTCGTATTGAGAATAATTGCCCTTGTCTCAATGGTGTTGTAATAATTTCAGGGTGGAGTTCTGTAGTAAATTCTACTCGGGTCTCGGTCACCCCTTCCAACCTTTCTCGATGAAGAACATTATGGACGAAACAGAAGAAGTCACGGAAAAAACTAGTTGAGGAATTCCACGTACCTACTCTTCGACAAACTAAAATTGATGCAATTTTTTTCTTGTAAAGTTTTTTTTAAATATGAAAATGTGCAACGGTGAGCACAACAAGGAGGCAATGTGAATCAAATGAGAGCTTAATAATAATAATAGTAATATTCAAGATAATAAATTGTAAACATTGATAAAGATTTTTGTACTTCAATAGCTTCTATAAGCCGCCTTAAATACCTCTTTTTAATCGGAGGGGCCAATGGAAAACATTTCCCCGTATTATTGTTCATTTGCGTCTGGAAAAGTCTTACACTGGAAAATATTCAAAATGCTCATATTTCCCTACTTTAGACTGGACAGAATTAACCGAAATCCATGTCCACCAAGAAAATTCAACATGTTCGATATTTGGTCTTTCTCGCCGCTTTATTCAGTACTCTTTGTATTATTTCTCTTTATGTTGTACATTTTCGTTTGAATTGCTCTTTTTTCTGTGTTGAACTTTAAATTAAAGTATCATTTTATTTAAGTTGTACCTACCTACATCACACGCCAGTTTCACTTGAGCCGCCGGGTACCTCAATATCAATCCAATACCTTAATCACTCATATCGTAGGTACCCTATTTGTACCTAATATACATTTCCATTTTGAGGAATTTACAAAACATTTTTTGTTACCGTGTTTCTGATCGTTTAACAGGTCCTTAAAAACTGAAGCGGTTCGTATTAATGCAGTATTTGTTTAGGAGCAAGACGTAGCATATATCTGCTGTTCGTTTTAATTATTAGATGTCTAGCGTTATAGTTTGATTTAATCTTACTCGATGTAATTTATTGTTTCTCCACTCCATCCTCATTTGAGTTTGATTATTGGGACTTTATTGCTGTTACAAAACTTTGTGGGACCAAATATTTTGGAAGCGTTATCCTTCCCTAAGATTTTTATTTGTTAATAAATCAAACATTATATTTTAAAAGGTCAGTGTATTTTTCTCGCCTTTATCCTACCCGAACTCACAAGTATCAGATATGTACTACGTGCCTAGTGTCAACTTACACACGTAATTTCCACAGAAATCCTTAGTAAGTTGGGGAAAAATGGGATGTTATACAATGTGTACCCAGTCACAAGGTTGAAAAGTAGGTATATAATAAATTTTTCCTTATGTTATTGCGAATAAATATTAATGCATGATACATAGATTACAAGTTCCGTTCCTCTCGCCCTACTTTAAGGTGTACATGTAAGGTGAGGCTAGTGAATCGTAATCCTTGTGACTGCTTTACTGGAGTGGAGAAGTAAAAAAAGATCAGTGGACCATTTCAGTACAGCTGCATAAGTGAATCTAGTGCATTATTGATATTAGGCACATTGGAGTCCAAGGGTAGGGGTGAGAAAACAAAATCACCGAGAAACCAAATAATTATATATTTAATTAGCATTTGCCTTCACCGAAACAAGCCAAACGATTAGTTACCTACCCACATTGGCTTTTATATTTACATGGATATAAAATAACCATTTGAGTATTAAAAATTGGCAAATAGAGTTATTTACACATGTAGGTAGGTACCTAATTATACTCGAGTTCTGCGTCATAGCAATCCTTCAGACGGACTAGAAATATTGACAGCTGGTTCTTCGTATGGCCGAGGTATGAAATAAAATCCTACTCCACCGGCTGAAATAATACGCATACCTTCAGGGTTCGGAGTCTAGGTGCTTAAAAATTCAAAATAGGTTTTCACACACCTCTACCACATGGTAGGTAGCACTACCATACCTTCCGAAGGAGTCCGTCGTCACTAGCTCGTTGAGTACTGGAAGCGAGCGCTCGCCTCCAGTAGGTACCCAACCAGCTAGTGACGACGGACTCCTCCGGAAGGTATGGTAGTATTACTTATTACACTAGCGGAACTAACCCATTAGATTTAATATAATTTATTAGGTGTTTATGCCAAAATTGCTTTTAAAAAAGTCGCAAATTTATTTTCAATAATCTCTTAAACTTACTTGAGATTCTTAGGTTTTTGACAAAACATGAATAAATTGGAAAAGGCTTTTGAAATAATAGTTCTATATGAAAAAGGTAAACACGAAAATCCGAGCTATAATTATGCTCGGACCATGATAGTTGAAGGATATAGGTACCTAATTGGGTTCTTTTCTAAATACCTACTAGGTACACTATGAAATCATAGCTAATATTTTTTATTTCAAAAATACCTGCGATTATCACAGCACACAATACTAGAGGAACGAAGATCGAAAGATCGAAGAGCATCCCCAAAACAATGTTCGCTACCATGGACCCCGCACGGCCTGTCATGACAGCTACACAAATTGCACGGCCACTGCAGGCATGTAATATTATTGTTAAAATTAAGAGTATACAATTTATTTCATGCTCGTGGTTAAAAAGTTATAAGTACAAGAAGGCACATTAAGAAAAGTTCTATGGCACTCAATCATAAATAGACGACACATACCTTACATCAGGGGGAAAGATGTCGACAACAAGCACGTTTTGAATCAAATTGGTTGTCCCTATTGAGAGTTGAAACAGTGATGAAACTAAGAGCAATCCAGCGGACGATTCGACTAAAAACAGGGCACAGACGCTCGCTGACGCTCCGAAGGTCAGGAAAACTTTGAACATGAACGAAAATTAATTAGATAGGTACCTACTGTATCATTCAACAATAATCATACGTAACACTTTATTTAATGGATCATGATGATAGCTTTTCTGGGAGGCTAGGTTTGAGAGTAAGGTACCGTAAATCAGCAGTCACCGCATCAATAGACTGGTTTGGGAACCGAACTCACAAAATTTTTCACTTCCTTGGACCAGATCGTGGTAGTAGAAATTCTGTGCGAACCGATCGGCCCAACACAACAATATAAATATAATGAAGGATTGTGACTGGAGTGTGCAACAGAAGAAATAAACCCGTTTTAATCCAAGCTTTCGGGGCTTCATTGCTCCTTCTTCAGGGCCTGTGTAACATGAGGTTACAGGAACTAGTGAAGCTGTATTTATATGATTGTTTAAAACACGGGAGAAGGCACCCCATTTTAGCTCGACGATGAGGGATAAAGTGGTAAAAAATGGTGTATTAGACAGGTGGGTATTGAAAAGAAGAATACCTGTATTAGGTATTTATTTGAGTCTTCTGCTAACTCGATCCCAATCCTTGACTATATACTATACCAAGGTATTCTAATACGCTAGCTGTATTTAACCTTTGTATTATAGGTAGGTACTTATCTACTGAGGATTGTAACAGTTAAGGTTTGCTGATAAAATGTGAACTGTTTAGGTTTAGGTGGTGAACTGTTAAAGTGCTGTTAGTTAAGGTTTGCTGGTAAAATGTGAACTGCTTAGGTGTAGGTTTGATGCCGGGGTTCTTCGGGTACTTCAGATTGATGTTACTTAGGTGCTATGAGATGAATATCTCTTCCCCCATCGTCCAACACTCACAATCTCATTTGATTCGAAATTTGAATAGCCATACAGCCTACATACTTAGGTATAAAAGTAAGTACTTACCAACCTGTGCATTCTTCTTCCTTAATCCTCCTCCAAGTCCGATTTTCGTGAACTTGAATCAAGTGCTGTACCTTTGACGTATATTCAAGATTCATTTTAATCGGATCATCCTGATAGAGGTGTGCATTTTATAGTCTAGGCTGTTATCCATATCCCCTCACCCTCCATCCGGTCAGATTCTCGACATTTCGACTGTTGCGAGTTTGGAGCTGGACTACTCTCGATCTAATAATACTCCCCTAGTTTTATCTTTCGAATGATTCGTGCTACCGTGATTTGCAAATAGAGAGAAAAATAGGTATATATGCATTAGGCAGAGAGTGTGGGTATTTATCTGAAGTACCTACCTACCGTACTACATAGGTAGGTACCTACCTTACCTGTTCTAATAACGTAAAGCTTTGTGAGCTCGGACATCATGAGGTGTCCACAGGGGTGTCCTACTGATGCCAGGGTAGAGCGCCACTTCTTGCCATTTTGCGAACATAGACCTGGAGTGTTCTTACCTGGTAGGAATGTCCGGGGTAAACATGAGATGAGGACGGCAGCCATTAAATTGCCCACGACCAGCGCTCCAGCAGAAACGAGAGTACTCATGAAGACTGACGGGTCCACGGCATCAGTACAAAAAGGGGATTCGCCATCAATTTGCAGTTGGTTCAGCTCAGCGACAGATATTCTGGTGGTCGCGTTGGAAGCTTCGAACGCTTTATATCTGTTCGTTAGTTCGGGCATCCACAGTCCAAGGCCATAATACCTTTTGAAACGGAGAAAAAAATAGTTAGTGTGAGTTGTTAGGGTACTCGTGATGAGGTAAAGCACCTAATCAACGTAATGCACTCAATATTACCTACCTATCAAAGGCTTTTAGTTTGTAACCTACCCGAACATATTGGTAAACCATAGGAAGCACACCAATAGAGTCGATGACAGTGTTGGACCATGAAGTAGCTCGCTAAACTGTTTCAAAGAGACAATCAACATCCTCCAAACTGATTTGTTCGTATCGTAAGCCTCTTCTGCCGAGGAATTTCCAATAGTCGCAAGCGACTTAACCTTCAGCACAGAGTAAACGAATAATACATGAGAAATTCAGGAAAAGTTGATCAGTTTAATGTTGCAGCACGGAAGAAGGGATTTCACTTCTTACATGGTTGCAGAAGTTTAAAAATACCTGGGGAGGTTATGGAATGGTGATGACTTCTGGTTGCTATTGATTGCTAGTTCATGCCGACTTAACTTGATTTCTTAACGCCGATTTTCTAGGAAGAATGTTGACTACAGGTTACAAACTACAGTTTCCAGCCTCTCTTACGAAACTAACAGACAATAGAATCTTAGCTGGAACCAATGCTTAACAGTTAACAATAAAACATCACATCACTCCATTATCTACAGCATAATGATGAATTTACTACTGGAAAAATCTACGAACTTACCGGGAAATAAGTGGTTTCAACACACTTGTTCTTGGCATACACGCTTGCCAAAACTGCCATTGCCTTGTCAGGTTGTCCAGTGGCCAGATAGAATTTCGGGGACTCATAGACCGTGGTGTAAGTTATCGCAGAAAAAACCTCGATGGTCGTGACCATAAGGAGGACGATGCGCCATGAAGATATATCAAACCCTAACAAATTTACGCTCCCCAGAGGTATGATGACCCAAGCTAATGCTGCTGATATTACCCAGGAGATTGCCCATGACAGCCCTGTGTAGCAGAGGACTTGTGATCTTTTTTTCTGCGGTGTCAGCTCACCCACGTGAGCGAGTGCAAGAGACGTAGGGCCTCCAACCCTGAAACCAACTATGAGCTATTGAATACGTTCTAATGTCAATAAATTATCAAGAGCTATTTCACAGGATCCGTCGACAATGAAAAATATTACACAAGATACTTACTTAGACAAACAATTTAGGAAAAATAAGGTTTGACTCTCATCACTCACATGAAACCATTCAAAAACCTAAAAAACGCAAAGAAGTAAAAGTTTGATACGAAGGATGACCCAAAGGTGCAAATTGCATCCATAGTCAGAGCACAGATAAGTGCAGGCTTCCTCCCAAGCCAGTCGACAATGGTCCCCCACAGAATTCCAGATCCTATTCCTCCTGGAAACCCAGAAATGAGATTTTAAGTATTGTACTTGCAGTTCTTGTGAGATGAAAATAGGTACCTATGTTGGTAGGTAGGCAACATATAACAGAATATCTACAAAGAAGATTAATATGCTAAACCGGACAAATCCGAAAAAGGAAAGGACACCATACACGATTAGATACCTCCACATTAAATGCCTATAGGTACAGCTGCACGTTAACAACTTGGTCGTATTAAACCTATTATAGGGGCAGGTAAGGAGCTAGGTAGTTATGTACGTCATTTTTTAATCTTATCAACAATACAGGATGTCCCAGAAATCCCACTCCCCCCATTTATTTCCTTAGGAGCGGGCGAATGGGGCGATTTTTCTCAGAAAAGCTGGCCTACGTATGACAATACGGATTGAAATCGTTATTATAGAATTGAAAAACGTCTGCCAATTCGAGTAGGCAGTATAGCTTCCTCACTTGAATCACATGAACGTATAGAGTAGTTGGGTAGGTTCATTTTGATACGGGACCATCTGAGATCCAACCAAGTTAGAAGCGTTACAAGGAAACGCTCAACATTTCATATTCACGCACGCGCAGACGAATGACGTTCATATGCAATTATCAAAGTGTTATTCCTATGATCGACCCTCCAAATCTGAACTCTTTTCAACAATATTTAAGGTAGTTACGGGCCTTTCAAGTATTTCACGTTTGCGCATCCGCAGACGGGACGATTCCCATGATTTTGAAGTGAATCTGCAATCAAACCCGCGTGTACCCTCGAAATTTCAGCTCTACGTCTATTTTTCGCGTAGCTGGAAGCGTTACAAGAAAATGGTCAACATTTCATGTTTGCGCATGCGCAGACGAAAGTTACAGTAATTTTTCAATGATTTTTGTATGGGACCATACCTCCAAATTTCAGCCCATTTTGACCATTATTTTGGGTAGTTATGGGCGTTACAAGGAATTACCACAGACAGACGGACACAGAACCAAAAACGTTCCTCGATGTCTGAAACGCAAAATGGTTGTGGAAATTTTCATTTTGGAGGACATAATTTTTTTGCTCCATCACGAATCCAAGGCTTCTCTACCATCGGTAGTGAGGAAGCAAAAGGATGGGATTGATGGGGGGGGGGGGGGATTTCTTGTATACCCTGTGTGAGTTGGGGAAAGTTAGTAAAACTTGGAAGTTGAGGGGGAAACTACCAGGTTTACTTACCTAGTCAGTTAACTACGTAGGTATACCTACAATGTATTTTTAAGGGAGTATTACAGATTAAGAATGTAGTTACTTACCAACAAGAAAGCTGGCGTTTATCAGCCCCATTTGTGAACTGGCGAGTGCTAATTCATATTTCATTGACGGTAAAACAAAAGCTGATATCCCACTAGAGACTCCTGCAGCGAGATAAGCAAGACTTCCGACAAGAACGCATGTCCACTGATACCTTCCGAATCCTAGAATTTCGTCCTCAGTCAATGTGGGTAATATTTTTGGGGTTCAAGTTTTGGCTGGGGGCAGAAGCGTAAGGTATTGCAATGCATCGAGTGCAGGGCTTATTTCAAACACCTGCTGAGTGCTGAAACGATATATTTATCTAAGATTTTGCGATGTTTTGAAACAGATATTATGGTGATTTCCAACAAGGTTCTGTATGCAATGCTTTTTTTTAGTTATCCTTGGTAGATTTGTGATTCTCGGTCATTATACCTAAGTTTCTTTCACCCACAGCAGTATGGTAAGCAGTTACCTTCCTATAGTAATATTTACTCACCAACAACGTTCAACGCATCTTCTAGGTTAACATTATGGAGAACTTTGCTTGGTTGTTCTGTAAAGAAAAGGTAATCACAACTGAAATTACACGAGTGGTTGTTCAATAATATAAGTTGTGGATTGGATTAATAATTCAGTGATTTCTGCTAATATAGGCAAACAGTAGCTTCTAGTTTTCATCAAAGTAACATTATGTGGTTCCGAAAAATGCGGCAGTTATTAATTCGTTTCTTGCTCTTAAAATAGGTAGGTACTGAACTTATATTCATAACAACAAATACTGCTGCTTGCTGCTGCTGCTGCTGCTTTAATACCGATGGGACTTGAATTACAATAAATATTGTAGAATGAAATTCTCGCGTTAACATCAATAGCCATGATATAAAATTTCCGGGGTCCAAGTACTCGTAAGTAGATGTCTATATTTACTTACTTGAAGAGCGATCGCGATGCTGAGACCGAGCTGACTCCATTGTAACTGGATATCTACAATGACAGAACAGGGAAGGTGTGAATTTGAAGGGGGAAAAAGGCATAATTTAAAGGTGGATAACGTAAAAGCGGCGGGCAGGGAGGGGGATTAGGATCACTCCTGGATGGGGATCTGATAAGCCATGATGAATATATTTGGTCTCAATGTTTAATCCTCCACTCCTTCATCCATCCACTGCGACCTAGGGATGTATGATACTTCGAAATGTATCGATACATATCGTATCGATATTTCTAAAAAGTATCGAAAAGATCAGGCCGATACTTTCAAAAAGTATCGATACATTCAAGTATCGATACTTTTTACAAACTCAAAATTAGAAAAGTTCCGGCCTCATGGATTGTGTTGTTTTGCGCCTTCCCCTTCCAGTGTTCCAGTTCCACCATAGAATAATTCTATGCCTGTCATAAGTGCACAGTATCAGTTGAGTTGTTTCACGTTTCCAGTCCTACTAGATGCCGGACAGTATCAGTTGAATGAGTGATCATCTCCATTTTTATGTCAAGGTTGTTGACAAATGGTGGGACTTCAGGCATGGTAGCGATCAGGCTTTGTAGTCTTCTGTGAAACTTGGAAGTAAGAAAAGATCCTTGAAAAAAGTAACGGTGTCGATACCGCGAAAAAAGAAAAAGTATCCCGATACATTGCAAAAAAAAGTATCAAAAAGTATCGATACTTTTTCTTAAAAGTATCGATATTTTGAAGTATCGATACTTTTTATACATCCCTACTGCGACCTTCCACCACCATAGAAACGGCCTTGACATGCCATAATTGTAAATCCTGATCATAATGTGCATAACTATAATGTTTTTAGACGAAGATATAAATTTCTGTGGCAGGTAGTTAATAAATTATTCATTCGCAAATTAATCACGAGGTCTGAAGGAACTGCACTATTGACTTGAGCATCTACTTGAACTGATTCAAACAAGGTAGTTATGTAGTGATTTGATTACCTACTTTGAACTGATGTACTCATGTCCCACAAAATCGAATTACGAATATCAGTTAGTACCTACCTAGCTATCTTCCCGTCTAGCAGACATGGCAAATGGCTAGGTTTTCACCAATGCAGATATCCAGAATATTTACGTAACAGTTACCTCTCTTTTAAAGATCTGCATGTAGACAAATATTATGTTATAATAAACACATCCAGCTACATCGCGATCATGTTGGTGACAGATTACTGGCATTGAAGTGAAATATGACTACTAAACCTTATTAATTAAAACTTATCGAATATAACAAAGATCTTGATAATCAGAATATTCATGCAGTAATGGCAGAACCAAAGTCTGGGGAATTATTAGCATATTATTTATGGTATCATAGTGGATTGAGGTCCGAATGATAGTTGCAGATTGGACAGGGCATATTGCTTAAATGCAGTAAAAAAAAGGGTGGCCCTTCAACATTTCGAATTCGAGGCTCCTCCGCTACCGCGCATGAAATTTAGTTTGGCAGCAATAAAATAAATAAAAAGTTTTTCCTAGGTTCCTATATCAAAAAATCACATCGCTTCTAGGTCAACCAGTTTGTGGTAGTAGCTATTCTCCAAGTAAGACAGTATACGTACAAATCCAAGTTTACTTTCAGCGGATTTTATGGAATAAAAGAGAGAAAATATTATTTTAGGTATAGGTGACACGATTCCAAAATCCAAAACTTGTTTTAACGAAATTTTATAAACATTTGGTTAGTGATAAAACGGAAAACGGAAACGGTGGTACCCACCTACGAAATTTCATCCGAAGAATAACTTAACGACAATACAAAATAAACTCTATCGAGTTGGGTTCTGTCACTTTTAAATTTGATTTCTTATTCCGTGTCCGAGGTTTGGATAGAAAGAACGTGTTTTCCTGCATTATAAAACAGTTACGACTAAAAAATACCAGTGATTTATGATAATGACTTCACAATCGTTTGAATAACCGTTCTCCATAGACGAGTGCTCGTAGAGTTTTTGCAATGACTAATGCGTTTGCTCCAGTAGAGGAATATTTCGATGCAGTTGGGCTTTATTGCTCAAAATGGTCGACGGTTGATTCATGAATTAACGTCCGATGACCATTGAATTAACGCAGCTACTGGCTATCCAAGTGCCCTTCCTCCTTGTTGGTACCTACCAACAAGTTTTAAGTTTCAGTCTTGAATTTGAAGAAAGTAGGTATAAGAACACTGAGAAAAATAGGTGATAATGAAGAAAGTAATGTTCAACCACAATTTGGGTTAAAATATCAAGGAACAAAGCCTTTTTGTAGGTGCTTAAAACCTTAAACTTCTATTTATCATCGAGGAATTCAGTACCTACCACTTTTGACGCCCATTGGTATTGGAGCAACAGTAGGTAACCTCATTGCATGAGCAAAAACTGAAACATTAATATCGAATTTTATATCCATTCGAAAATGACATTCCTAACAGACTATGATATTTATTCTAGATTATGATATTTATTCATTAAATTTGTTTACATTTATTTAGCCACATTGTACATAAATTTCTCCTATCTTCAATGCATCCAAAAGAAGAAAAACTTCTACGTGCATGAAATGATGAAACGATGTTTTTAATCACCCTCCCAGCAGATGGTAACCTCATCTACAAGAATGGTTATTATGTGGTTCAACCTACCATACGTAAGAACATGAAAGCGTCGCCCTATAACACACACGTTTCCTGGAAAAACAATTTGTCCTTCAAGTAAACTATTTTTTCCTCGTAAGGGTTTCTCTGCATCCGAGTAGGAGTGAGCTGATACGAGAAACTGAATGTTTGAAGTTGGGGGTCAACTCTGTGTACAGAACTCACGATTTATGAGACTATCAACCAACAACGGGAGGGCCTTTCCTGCGCTGAATTTCTGTCTCAGGGTTGGATGTGGGTTTTGAAGGCATTTTTCAAAAATACCTAAATCAAAGAATTTCGAGGTAGCACACAATCGGAGTGAACAAAATTAACTCTGATCACGAATATACTACTTATGAGGGGTTGCTGAACTAACATTGACAGTCCTAATTAACAGTTCAATTACCTTGCTATTTTTGACGCATGAGTTCTTGTAAACGATTCACCGAGTCTAGCCGAGTTATATATTCATAAAATCATAACTAGGTACCGTTCGTTGTTTATATTTGGACGATTATATTGTTTATATTAGGACAATATTTATTAGGAATACGTAGCACTAATGAATTCAAGCATAACACTCGGTTTCCTGTTCATAGCGGTCATTAGCGCTTGAACAACACTTCATTGCATACCATGGGTAATGGCGGAGGGGGGGGGGGGGGTACTTAGTCACTTTGCTAACTCTAATTTGTTACGAAATGAAATTAACGCCTGATGATTCATGGACTGAGTAATTACTGTGATCCGTATTCGTTCAAAACGGTAAAACCGGGCTAAGGGTCAAGGTTCTGATGCAAGCTATATTTAGTTACTTAGAGGTAGTTGTTTTTTGGCTCTTATAGTGACACTGATAATATTAATATTTCAGCAACCAAAATGTCTGCTCGATCTAAACCTAAACTTAAGAAGAAATGCATTTTTTTGTTCCAAAATCACGATGTTCACAGTTTGTAAGTAAGTACCTACATACATCAATAATAACTGCTGCAGTTCTAGTCAACGTTTATCAGTATCAAGCACAATAGATAAAACGTAGGGGGTGGTAGGTATATAACTCATTCACAGCAATCACTACTTGGTCTCATTTGAAGGGATGCCAACATCGCCTAAAATGCCATTCGAACTCAGAAACAGTCATGCTGTATGACTGAAACATTTCATGGTTGAAAGCATATGCATCTTGTCTCAGTATTTCATCCTTTCACCTTCATTTTCTCATGGCCAAGGGCTGTGGCGGACGTCAAGAATCTCACCCTGGAAAAACGTGATTTCCATCAAACTGTTCTTTGCCTCTGATAATATTAGTTATAAGTTAATTATTTGTTTGTAGATTGCTGGCAAAACCTACTATAAGTAGCCTAAATCATATGAGTAGGACTCAGTAAACTCCGTGTTTTGGCACGTACACACCTTAAGTTCAAAGGATCGACACATCCAGGCAATCCTTCCGCAAGTTATCCACTCCTTATGAGATTCGTTGCGTCTAAATATGAATAAACTCTTTCTTTAGAGCATCTATCCCCAAACAACTCCTTTCCTCACAATCCTTATTTCCCTTTCTGGTTGAATACTAAGTGCTGAATCACTTTTTTGTTGTCTGCATTGTTCTACATTGATAGGTACAAGGAATCTCAAGTTCGGGCACTAGAGCAATTTTGTGAGTCAGTGTTTTTGTTTTTTTTGCCATACCTTACTTTACTAGAAACTACCGTTTTCCACGATTCACGACGACGATGCCATAAAGCACGATTAGGGGGTTATTGACGATATGGTTTGATCACCGAAACCGGTATAACAGTGTTTTTTGCGTTTTTCGTGTATTAGTGGAAATAGACTATTTTTTCAACAACTCCGTTTTTCTTTGATGGGGGTAAATGAATTAACATATAAAATAAAATGTTCATTTTATGTATCGGAAACGGCGATGGACAGAATTGAATCAGAAGCAAATGTCACATCTAGAGCCGATGGGAGATTTGGTGTAAGAGAAAGAACAAAGTATGTCAATAAATGGCTTCATAAATTCTCTTTTCCTCGAAAATTTGTTGACTTTTTTATTTCCCTCTACCCTTCCGGATAACATGCCTTTTTGGAACCTGCATTAGAGGGTGTAGACAGGTCTGCAAGGGGGGGGGGGGGGGGGTAGTCCTATGTTAAGTGTCAGTTCAAAATGAAATTAATGAACTCTTGAGGTAGCCTGTGGCCAGGCGAGCATACGCTTTTTCAGCTGATGGCTGATATTGGAACGGCGGCCGAGGTCGTCTATTCGAATCCCAGAACTTGATATTGAGTGTTAAATGAAATACTGAGGGTACTAACCCCATCTAAGCCACATTAAAGTCGTAGGTTTTGGTTTATTATTCTGTGAATAATAGGTACACCTATGTATTCGCTCAGCAAAAAATTTTTGACACCCCCTCAAACTTTTTTCTTTTCCGTTTCAAGGTGCGTAGATTCCAAAAATGCAATGTCCGTCCGCCGTACGCCGTACGCCGTATCACGTGTACAGGCTTCATTTTCTGTCTAAAAAATTCGTTCTTTCGCACACATGCTCCGTTTGGGCTCTAGTTGTGTCCCGAAACTTTTCAGCCCGATCGGAATATACCCAGGGGTGTTATGAGTAAAAATGTGTGTAAAAATAGGTACTTTTTGCGTTTTAGCAACAGGTTGGTAACATGAGCTTCTGAGATATCGTTTTCCATGTTTTTGGGGACGAGAAGACCGAATGTGAAGTCGATTTTGACCAAAGAGTGGAAAATTGAGTTCTACCAAAAAAAAAGAAAAAAAAGAGGAGCGTAGGTACCTAATTAGTGTTTTAGGGGCTAAAATTAATGGAAACCATCAGATATAGCTATTTAGCTATTTCGATTATTACGCATGAAAGAAACAATGAATGAACAGCCAACATTTCTGTAGGTATGTCCAATAGAATAATAAACCCATGTGACAAGGACTTTGGAGCGTTTTTTATTGTTTGAACCAGTTTGGTATAACAATCGCCAAAGGAACTTGGGTAATAAATACATCAACGAAAAAAAAAAACTTACAAATAATAAATAATATCAACTCGAAAGGTTCAAATCAGGGGGGTGGGGGGAAGGGGAGTTGTAGTCTGATCTTGATGGATGCATTTCAGACCATCCAACACCTGACCTCCATCTATCTTCCAAATTTCACTGCTTTACGATGATTTGCAGGGTAGTTATGGGCGCTACGAGGATCCGACGCTTGAACATCCAGAGACGAAAGTTTCAGTACGAATTCAATGATCTTGATGCGGGATCATCTACGATCCAGCCTGCGTGTACCCTCAAAATTGCAGCTACCTGTGACTATGTTTCGCATAGTAAGAAGCGTTACAAAGAAATGGTCAACAGTTCATGTTCGCGCATGCGCAGACAAAAGTTACTGTACGATTCCAATGAAATTCATATGGAACTATCAACGTACTATTCCTGATCGACCCTCCAAGTTTGAACTCATTTCAACGATATTTAAGGTAGTTGTGGGCGTTACAAGTATTTCACGATTGCGCATGTGGAGAGGAAAGTTACAGTACTTTTTCAATGATTTTGGTGTGGAACCACCGGTGACCCAACTTGCACCTACCCTCAAAATTTCAGCTCATTTCAACCATTATTTCGGGTATTTTGGGCGTTACAATGAATTGACAAGAGACAGACACACAGACGGACGGACAGACAGACAGGCACGGAACCAAAGTTACTTGATGTCTAAAACGCAAAACGGTAATGGAAGTTTTCATTTTGGAGGACATAAATTTTTGTTTACTCAATCACGAATCCAAGGCGTCCCTACCTTCCGGTTGTGAGGAAGCAAAAATATGTTCGTTGATGTCTGAAAATAAAATGCGAGTGGAAATTTTCATTTTTGAGCACATGCATTTTTTTCGACTCTTGCACGAATACAAAGCTTCCTTAACTTCCGGTAGTGAGGAAGCAAAAAGAATTCCATTCTGCATGGGTTAATTTTAACAGATGTTGCTAGGCCTCCAGAGGGGGGAAATAAGTCCATATCTACTGAAACAGGTAATGTAACCGTGAACGTCAGAATAGGCTGAATGTAACCCAAATTGCTCTTTGCCATTGTTAGACAGTCATAAATACAGAGAGAGGGTATGGTTAGGCAGTGCATTTGTCTGAATAAACCCCTCCAGCTATCTCTGTAGCCAAAACTGAGAACAGTTCCTTAATCACGATACATCCATGTTTTTTGTGTGTATAGAATGAGGAAATTGGTGCAGTGGGGTACCCAGAAAACAGATCTACCTGTACCTGCTTCTTTTGTATAGCTGTAACTTATCATCCCAGGTTACAGTTATACCTATATAAAAGCTGATTCGCAAACGATTTAGGCGGCTCACAAAGCTTTCCGGTAAACCATAAAATTTCTGTAACATCAGTAACTTCCGAGTGAAAACGCCAGTGGCACCGATTGCCATCCCAACGACCTGTCTGATGTGTATGACCCGACATCAGGCCTTCCAGTGAAAGGTGGTGGGGCGAACTGCGAACGACCCCCTTGGAACGAGACAGACGCCGCAGACCGTCTCGCATCATCCTACGGAAACCGATCGCACGGTCGGAGGGAGCGATCCGCGGACTGGTAGACAGCAGCCAACAGCAGTCTGATCAGGCGATTCGGAACGGTTCCAGAGTACTCGCCGGCCCTCAGTCATACTTCAGGTCTTGTCTCTGAGTAGGAGTGTCCTTTTGATAAGTGTACGAAGTCAATTCAAAAAAACAATCCAAGTGAACTCAATGGAGCCGGTTTACACAACCCATCTTCCACCAAGTAAGTATGGCATCAAGGTTTTTCGAATAGGAAATATACCTATAAATCTTGAAAATAAATTTCCTTGGAGCATGAAACCATTCAAATAAAGAATTTTTTCTCCTTCTCAATAAATGAAGAGCGTTGTTCTCAAGAAACGACACCTTCCGTCCATAGACCATTAGACCCGACCAGAAAAAAAGTTTTCTTCAATTCATTACCAACAGAAATATAAATTATATGTGCATAAAATCGAAATTCGATTTAAACATTTTTCTAACTCAAGAAGAAAAAAATCCACGACGAAAAATTTGACGCAAATTTCTTACAAGTGGACAGGAAGAAGTGAAAATATAGACAACATACCTAATAGATTTCAGCTGTGTCAATTTTTCCTCTGTTCACATACTATGTTGTATCATATGGCGCATACCCCCCCCCCCCCCCCCCCCAAATAGTACTTAGCCTCTCATATGAAACTCATACCCGAAAAATGCAGTTAAAGGCCTGGTCGCTCACAGAGGTACTGAATTAGAGGTGAACTTTTACTAATTTCATCACTATTTTAATATTTTCACTACTTCACAATCACCAGTATAATATACCTACTTTCCCTAGCGGGAAACTGTCAAAAGAATCGGAAAGTAAAGAGGAAACTGATTTTTCATCTATTGTTCACGAGACCTCTTAAGAAAATTTCTATAGTAAGTCGGTATACGAGTAGTTTTGTACATAACCTAAACTGATTTTTGTAGGTAAACTCAATTGAAGAATAGTGTAGTGTATTATAGGTAATCCGCCGTTGTGTCATTTCAAGGGGCATATTCCAAAACATAAACCTTTGACACAGTATCTTATTCTGATTATCAAAAGCTACGTAGGTAACCTAAAAATTACTTTAATTGCAGTTGTTTTCTAGAGCTTTCGAGATCGGAAGTGTAGATGGCTTCCTTTCACGTCATAATGATTACCAGTTTCAAAGAAAGTTGTCACACGTTTTACAAACAGAATATGTACGCACGTATTTCTCGGCAAATGGCAAAAGTGAAGTCAAAAATGATGATTTCAAAGAAGAAAAGAAGAATAAAAGTGTGCTGATGATTTTATCAGCATGTTATGGTAAAATTAGTAGGGTAACTAGAGTGTTGGAATCTTCATACCTTTCGCGCTATCTGCATTTCCAAATAAGACGCTTGTAGGTACCTCGATGATTAAGGTCATATACCTTTAACTGATGTCGTTTATTACTAATCGCTTACCCATTTCAACACCGTAAAAAAAAACATATGTCTAGTTATCTATCTACCCTTGACATAGAATGTTATGAGTAATACTGGATTACTAATCCTGGAAGAACTCAGGTAGGTACTATATACATCACTCACGGTAGCGAAAACTCATGGCGATTACCGAGATGAATAGACAAACGAAATGTATTACCTTCATTAAAAGTCGGGGTTTCTAAAAAACATCTTGTCTATTTTGCTATTGGCAACGGTAACTCGTGAACCGGTACCTTGACTCTACTGACCATACCATTGATATAATTTTAGGGGAATACGTAAAATATAAAAAATAAAATAACTAGATACCTAATTAAAAACTAAAATCAAAATCACATAAAATTCGATTGGCGTCAACGTGCCGTCTCTACTCTGCTGCTACTTTCCCTGGTTAATAAACTGACAAAAAATGAACTAATCACTTTTTAAACGCCCTTGAATCAGAAGGTGATTGACACGGGTTAATGTTGATGAGAACTCCCGACGTAGGTAGTAAGAAAAGAAAAAATTACCCCGTCTAGTCACCTTATTGTTACCCCTTATAGTACACCTTATAGTCACCTAGTTTCAAATTGTTCTCATATTTGAAACGTTATTCTAAACAAACAAACAAATTTCGGGAGAACATAGGCCCATCAAGATTTGCAATCGAACGCCACGTAGGTGTGTTAAAACTCAGCCTCACTGACGATTAGTTGAAGTTTTTTTACTGAACTGAATTAATGACGGTTAGTTTCCCGTGGTTAATTACTGAAAGTAATAGGTAGGTATGTATCTAATACACAAATAGCCCATGGGTAGTGAGAGATTACTCACTGTGAATGGACAAAACAACTTACTTCCAGGCAATGGGCAATTTCACCTGTCTTATTTTACTTCTCGGTGTGAGCTTTCCGAAAAGATGCTATATGAGGGGTATCCGATGATCGAATGTGGGCGATAAACCAGTGAAAAGAAAGCGAAATGACGTCACAGGTAAAGGCCTCCCCCCCCCCCTCGCGACCGTCTGCTGGAGACCCTCAGCGCCGTACACTTATGAAGTCATTTCGTTTTCTTTCTGTTCGTTTGTTGCCCAAACTACACGGATTTTTGTGAGGAAAATCCGTAGTGGAGGTTTTCAAGGATGCTAAATCCGATTCCGAGATCAAAAATGTAAAATTCCTACGCACGAAAATTGCCTATTCAATAGCTGTGTGTCCCTACAGGGTTCTTTCTTGGTGCTTGTTCAGAGCGACATAAGGGCTGAAAATACTTTAGGTAGGAGGTACCTACCTACTTACTCAAATAAAGTTTTTCATTTATTAAGTGCATTCTGAATAAATATTCAAGGAATAACTTGAACATTTCCGACTCAGTATAGGCAGGTCTTGTTCCGCACTCACATAATATACCTAATTATCACAATGGTTCGACCCTTTGACTCCTTCGCCCTTGAGCTGCGAAAACATTGTACTCAGTACCTCAAATCTTTCAGGTTTCACAGTAAGCTGTGGTGCCTCCGTATACTCTTCTTCTCTTTTTTTCCCTGGGCTTCGATTTGATTATTAATTTATTTTGTTTTGATAATAATTGTTCTAAGGTGAATACACTCAGTATCAGTGAACCAAACTTCTTTGTTGCTCACCTCAACGGTGATACCTAATTCAGTTCCTTCTGAGAGTTCCCGCCAGGGCCCCGTGTCGATTCTTTAATCAATTTATTGGAAAAACAACAGCTCAGTCCACGTGAACAAATATTTTCAGGATGAAAAACCTTTCACGTTTAAATGCCTATTAAGATAAAAATATATATATTCTTCGGGGACAATAATCTATTCTACAGCATTAGTAAGTAAAAGTAGCAGCATTAATATGGCAAGTTCTCAGAATTACTTAGATTCTTCTTACATATACCATAGAAAAAAAATCTGAACCCTGTTCGGTTCCCAGAGCACTTTGTGAGCTACTTACCTAATATGTGTATTTGGTAGTGAACATTAGTTTCTTTTGATGAATAGTCATAATTTTTATCAACCAAACCACCAATGCCATTGGCTGGTAATTGGTTCCATTCGTCAATCAGGGTGACGTGGGGAAAATTCAAGTAGTTAGGCAGATGTTTCCGGCGGCGAACGACCAAATGCACCACTATGTATAGAGCCAAGTCAAAACAACGTTTAGCAAGTAACAGCGATCCATGAATATGAATAACATCGCAGGCCGTGGCGGCTGTCCACCCGCGTCTTGTCACAACAACCAATTAGTTTTGGATGGACTCACATAGATTATGATAACGTTCAGAACCCGATTTCTCATAACTATCACTGCGTACCAAACAAATTTTTCACGAAAGATCAAAAATCGTTTGTAGAACGATCAGATCGAATGATTTCACATTTTAAAAAATACTAAAAAATGTCTGCCAAGTTGGGTGGGCAGTATATTATCTTCCTCACTTATTGTAACATGGACGTGCAGAATCAGTTGGTAAAAAACTGAGACAAACCGACTGAATAGCAATAAATAGAGTAGTAAGAAATTACCTAACATGCGTAATAGAATCAAACATTTCAACATTTTTTCAACTTTCCTTTTTCGCGCGTGCGCAGACGAAAGTTACAGCACTATTCCAATGAAATTCTTATGGAACTATCAAAGTACTATTCCTGATTGACCCTCCCAGTTTGAACCTATTTCAATTATATTTAAGGTAGTTATGGGCATTTCAAGTATTTCACGTTTGCGCCCTCGCAGACAGAAGTTACTCTACGATTTCAATTATTTTAATATAGGATCATTTGTGATCCAACCCGCGTGTACCCTCGAAATTTCAGCTCTCTATGACTATTTTTCGCGTAGTTTGAAGCGTTACAAGGAAATGGTCAACATTTCATGTTCGCGCATGCGCAGACGAAAGTTACTGTACGATTACAATGAAATTAATATGGAACTATCAAAGTATTATTCCTGATCGACCCTCCAAGTTTGAACTCATTTCAACGATAGGGTATAGTTAAGGGCGTTTCAAGTATTTCATGTTTGCGCATGCGCAGACGAAAGTTACAGTACTTTTCCAATGATTTTGGTATGGGACCATCTGTGACACAACCCGCACCTACCCTCCAAATTTCAGTCCATTTCGATCATTATTTCGGGTAGTTATGGGCGTTACAAGGAATTGACCACAGACAGACATACAGACAGACTGACAGACACGGAACCAAAAATGTTCCTCAATGTCTGAAACGCAAAATGGTAGTGGAAATTTTCATTTTGGAGGACATGAATTTTTTTTTTACCCAATCACGAATCAAAGGCTTCCCTACCTTCAGTAGTGAGGAAGCAAAAATGCAGGATGAATCATTCAAAACATGAATTAGGTTTGTAATTAATAGCATCGGTCATTAGAAGGTGTTGTGATGCTGTATATAGATGATTTGACTATCCTTCCAAGTTTGGCAATGATTGTGAATGACTAACGCGATAGGAAACGACAAAGACAACATGACAAAAATATTATCATACGCATTGATATTTGACACCATAAATATGATGATTCACCTCGGTATGATGATTGCTAGTCTAAATTATTAACCTCTTGAGTAGGAGCTAACCTACTTTATGTCAATTCACATGAGTCAAATAACATTAAATAAAATTAAAAAGCTAATAAATTTAAATAATGTACCTTTAATAAAGCTAAAAAGCTACAACCAACTCGAAAGATATGGTGGGAGAGAAACACCTTGTGGGAGACTGGCGACGTGGCGTTTCTGAACTTTTTTGCCAAAATAAAGAAAACAGTGTTACAGGTACTGCAAATACATTAAAAAAATGTGCAGCTAAGCCCCATAAATAGGCTCAATAAAATGCACTACTGGTTTAACTCAGTGCATCAATCAGCTGAAGCTACGGAATAAATATTGCGTACAAATTTGGTTCAAGTTTTACAATCCAATCTGGCTTTTGTAAATCAGGATATTTAGTACCTAGCTAATGAATGTTACCTATACCTGACATGTCTTTCTGACAGTGTGGAAAGTACAGTCAATGTAACTTAGGAGTCATAAGGTGAAAGTATAACTGATTACTTCAATAAGAATGAATTACTGAATAAGATAATAATGAATATAGTTCATGGCAGGGTCAAATGAGAATCGTATATTTCTATCAAGACGACACATGTTGGCTGAAATCACCAGCGTAATTGAAATTTTTCGTTGTCATGAAGTACAATTTGTATGTCAGTATATAAAGTGAATACCTAAGTGACTTGAATATTATATTGGTGAGACTAGCTCCAAACAAGTGAATGGTGGCATAAGAACGAAAGTCATTAGCCACAAGTGAAGTGAACCTGAACATTATAGACAGAATGTTTACAGCGAGAAATTGATGAATGCATTGGGGAATCGGCTTCCACGGGAAACTAACGTATAGATGTAGTACGTAATGTACCTAGGTAGAACGAGAATGGTCTAAGTACTCCCAACTCACCATTCATATGCCCCTCAAGTTTCGATTTATTAATACAATTTATAGGTAGATACCAGTCAGTCCTGGGCCAGTTTTCTTATTCCAGTGGCTGTCTAATTATTGCATGCGATAATTGAATGGTTCATAACTGTGCAAATCGGTCCAAAAATCGTGGTAATAGTGGTACGCGACGTGATGAGGAGAAAATACTGGGTAAGTGGTACTTGCCATCACCCTACGTCTGTGCACGTACATTTGTAAAGTTGTGTATTAGCTTAAACGTAGGTGTTAATTTTTATCAAAATCTTTGTATCGAAAGATGAAAACCTCTGTCTGCGTTGTAAAAAAAAGTTCTCTGACGTGTTGGTGAGAAACGTATTGATCATTCTTGCTTCGTACTGACCGATGAGTTTCTTCTTTCAACAGCAAAATAATAATAATAATAATAATAATGAATAAATAAACTTAAAAAATTAAATTAAAATAATTTTCACACTGGGTTTGAATTCCAGAGCTTCCTGAACACTCTGATCAAATAGAATACTGAATGTATCATGTGTTACATTTTTATTACTGGGCAATACCCGTGTTAATCCATATAAATAAACACAAGTCTGCAGTAGGTACACAGTACTGGACTTGGAGGGTTCGAGATGCAGCCGGTTAGTGGGCGGTGATATAAAAATTCAGACTTCAAATAACTTGTTCTTTTCTTCCATTGGTCGTTTTTAAATAGGATACCTACCCTTTCAATTTCTAAAATACATTTTTAAAAGAATGTACAAGCCGAGTACAGTTTACTACGTGTCAAACAAATCATCATGAAAATAGTTTTGAAACGAATTCCATGGTCCTCAAAGGGAAATGAGATTTAAAAAAAAATACTAGGGCCCATACCAAGTGATTTTTCAACCAATCTGAATGAAATTAAATCTACTTCCTTGCCAAATGGAAAGCTCTTCACCTTGACAAAAATCTAAAACGCGGTCTGTTAATTATCGCAAGTACGCAATAGAGAGTTTTTAGTTACATGCTTTCCAGTCATTACAACAGCAGTAAACAGGTTGGTGGTTTATTGTTTTTTAAAGCTAAAATTGAGCTTTCATAATGGCATATCGGCAGTGCAAGTTCTCGGATTACGTTTCGTTCGGTTTCATCGTTCGTACTTTTCATCCGCCTCGCAATAATCGTACGTTTCCGAATGATTGTGAAAGTTTAGCGGCGCCCGACGCAGGGAAGTTTCCGTCAAATTGGCGATCCACTTGCAGGATTGTGGCGTCCTTCAAGTTTTTTCCAATCCAAGTCTGGACACTTCCAGGCAGGTTGTGATTCGGAACTCGTTCCAAATGGGGTAGATAGGTAATTATTCATTGCTAACCGATTATTACTGTTGTGCATCTAGGTAGGTCCTTCAGGTCAATTCAGTATGGGAAGTCCAGCCTGTAATTGATGAGTTTCGTCTTTGATATAACGGGTAGATCCTTGATGTTCTGCGTCCAATTGCAATCGGAGATACGATATTTGGCTCATTCAAATTGAAGTAAATAGGTACCTGTAATAGTAACCAAAACAGTATCATCTAAACAAAATACTCGTATGCTCATGTCTTGAGAGGGTAGGTAGTAACTGGTGAGAAGGTAGTTAGTTTGATGATGAAAAATAATTGAACCGTTCAATCCAAAATGTATGTATACTGGTGTCGCCTACTATCGCTGGTCAGCAATTTAGGAATTCCCCTGTAGGGACCTTGTGGGCCACTTCGGCTTGGATTGGGTTGTGCTAGAATTCGAGCACAGTGGAGAAGGCAATATGTAGATCACAAAAATTTGATTCCGATTGGAGCTTTAAAATGTGGCAGCATTGAGAAAACTTGGAAAAACAGGTTGCGGAAATAATGCATTTCGGAGCTAATAATCTATTGTACGTTTAGGAACATGGGGTAGGTACGACATTGATAATCAGTAGGGAGGTTTGTTCTAAAAATTGCCCGTTTTAACCAACTCTGTGTAGATTCTTGTACGAGTATATTCACTTCAGTGCCTTCCAACTGCGGTATCCCAAACTTTATGGTCTGTCACTGGTCCATTCCTATGGCTTTCCAGTAAGCTGCAAGAGCTTCAGAAAACTACGATTATTGGCTTAATCTTGACAGTCCTTCTGTGCACTCCGCGACATTCGAGTACGTTCCAGAAACGAGGTTGAACGGACTCGCGGGCCCCCCGCGTGTCGCGGAACAGTCAAGTCGATAGCATCACTCAGCGGTGTATCTTATTGTTCCTCAGATGGAGCGCGTCACTCTCGTGGTGCGAAGACTTCGCACGACTTTCCCGTTAATAATCGTAAGTTCTTATTGGTGTTTCTAATTTTCAAGTTGGTATAAGGTCCAGCCGTTTCGCCGTTTATTCAGAGTTTCCTCCGCAAATCGTAATTTTCAGTCCTGTTAACCGTTACAAGTTTCATCAGTATCCAGGGTTCCTGGCTCGTTCACGTACCACAATTTCTACTTTTATTGAAGACTTTTCAACTACGCCCATCCACATTACAGGCAGGGAACGAAGCAGAAATACCTAATAGAATTAAGTACATAAGTACTGAGCAAATACACGCACAGGTGCTGAACGAGGTTTTGGCACAATGGTAGGTTTCGAACGGGAAATCATGCAGCCCTGGTGGGGGGTTACGTTTGACTCAACACTAAAACCAAGTTTCGAGTTCAAGTCTCTGGATGATTTGGCTCGACTATTAATAAGATCATGAAGAAGAACCATTAGGTGTCAGCCAATTTCCAATCTACTCGCAATCGCATCGTTTAGTAGGTACATCAAAATTTAGATTTGAGCTTTGATTTCGCATGAGAAACAGCGAACGCTTTCGATAGTAGAACAATAAAATTGGATTTCGGAGTAGCAGTTTGGATCTTGATTACGGTGGATTATGCCCATATTATTGATAACGGCTATGTCCATTGTCCTAGCACAGGCTAGCATGGCTAGCATACAGAACACATTCTAAATAAGTTAGCATTTTCTGGTTTTATCGTCAGATTCTTGTTCCAAATGTCAGAGAATGGCCAAATAGGTACCTACGAGGGTTATATGAATATTACGGTTAAACAGTGAAAAATCAAAAACGTTAGGCTTCGGGTGGCCTTGAGTCGAAAAATTTCGAAGTTGATCAATCCCCCGCACTTAATTGAATAAGTATTTAGGTATCATCTTCTTGAAATGAACTCAATCTTTGCTTGAATCTTACAAAACCATGATTGTCCAAGAAAAAAGTTTCCCAGGAATTTCTTTCATTTCCAGTATTGTTGACTTTGTGAAACATTTCAATAAAATATAAAGTTCCCTAAGTTCACTTTTCCTAAGAGTGGTAGGTACTCAGGGTATCTCACACTTCATATTAAAATGCGTTCAAATTGCCTACACCAGGGCCAGATGTGCCATTCCACCTCAAATCCATTTTGCAAATGAGTGTTGGCTCTATTTTACGTACGACAGAACTGATTATGTTGAATATGAATTAATATGGTTGTGCCTTATTGAATATGGATAAATATATATATATATAATTTTTTTTGATGTGTTAATAATTTAATATTGTTTCGTGATAATTTATGAAAAGCTAGAACGCAATAGTTCAACCGGTAGATTCGTAGGATTTGATCGATCATGCCTCGATGATACCTCTAGGTCTATTACTCGCTTTTCTTAACGCTTAGCGCGCGCATCACGTGTAGCATTTTTACTTTGCTTCAATCACGAAACACGAAGTACCAAACGGGAATCTCCAGGTAACCTTGCAGTTACCGTTGGATTTATTGCAATTGGAGTTTTATAGCTAACCAGGATAATCGCGCTGCATTTCATTTCAGGCACGAGTTAAACATCAATTATCTTCAGAAAGATTTCAACTGTGAATTAGATACAGCTAGGTACAGCTAGGCACACCTTAAAGTAGGTAGGCATCCGATACGGGTAAAATTATTGCAATCGTAGGAATATTTAATCCATCAAATGATCTAATCTATGATTTCATTTTCTCTAATCTATTATTTAATTATTGTTCATAAAGAATGAATGCTTGTTCATAAGTACTGCTAACCATACATGAAACCATTGAAACAGCCTATTACATCCGATAAAATTTCAGTGATAACTTTTATATGCAGAAGTAGATAACAGTTTACGGAAGTATCTTGTGCCCAAGGTAGCTTGATTTATCATACTGAATACTACATATAATTGCATCGTAATAACTTGATTTATCATGCTGAATACAACATATAATTGGCTCGTAATAAATCATCTACGATTTGATTGTAGATCCAAAGAAGAAAGAACTTCATGGCGTAAATCTTGAAGACGCTCTCAACATTGTTGGTGAGTTAGTTGGTATTATTTGGTAAAATCAGTGTATAAGTATGTCAGTGTAAAATTTAACCAACGTAAGGTAAAACCAAGTAATCTCAGCTTTATCTATTTAAAAATTCTCAGAGGCATCTACTCGACTGTCATTGGGCTTTTGTCGAAGCCACTCAGAAATTTCAACTCTTACCTACATATCCTCTGTTTAAACTCCGAAATAATCAAAATCCAGGATTTTCGTAGCAAAAATTCACTCATTATGTTGGAACATCTGTCTGGTTATTTGAATAGGTATAGTGCATTGAGAACTGCCATTTAATATTAAGATATGAGTTGTTGGTAGGAACAGTGTTAGTTTTTCTCTGTAGGCAATGTGTCTCATATGATAATAAAGGATCATACTAGTTCAGAATTCGAAATCTTGTACAGGATTCGGAAAACACCAATGGCTCTTCGCTGCGATCGGAGGTCTAGCGTTCCTTGCCGCCGGCATTCAAAGCGGGATTTCAGCTTTCATCTTGCCTTCGATGAAATGCGACATGGCGCTGACAAGCTCGCAGATGGGTTTCGTCAACGCCGCGTTTCTGATAGGTAAGAACTAGAGCTAGAACCTGGCAAATCCTCTTGGAACGGGGTAGTGAAATTTACTTATTGTTTTGGAAAAGAAAACACATGCAATTAGCAACTTGACAAGAAACATAGAAGAGTCAGAGGCAAACAAGAGCCAGTTGATTCAGTGTCTATGTGCTGTCAGCGTGTATTTTGGTGATCAAAAACTTATCTGATATCGTTCGCTGCAGTGTATTTATTTATAGAACTGGATAATATTATTTAAATCACTGTAACAAATCACCCATTCAACGGGAAATACCCTAACCTTCCCTAAATTTGGATTTTATTATGTTTTTGGGTAATTTTATATGCTTTAAAAAAATAGGGTACCTATCTAATAATTCTCTGTATTTCCTGTGTGGCGACATCCTTTTCCGGATTAAAAGTAATAGCCTGACACCAATACGTCGAAGATCGTTCTGGGCTGATCAGATCAGGTTCTCAACCTCACCTAGCTACCTTTGTACCGTTAAGGCAGTTCCTATCTAAAAATAAATACCTAGTTCTAGGTTGAAGCTTCTTTCTACTCTCATCCTCTGTAATTGGCCTCAAGTAAGTACTGTTTGAGAATCATTGGTGGAAACCGGGCTTCCAATGCCGGATATTATGTAAAAATTGAACTGCGGAATCGGAGAAAGCAGGGCCAATCTTGGTTTGGTTGCAACGACAAACAATGACAGTTCTGATTCTTGTGGATGATATTGAAGTCTTTACTGTACAATACAACAGTGAAATCAAGTAGACGAATGAGATCATCTTCCAGAACGACACACTGTGAAACAGCCCTAATTCCAAACATGGTAGAGTCGCATAAACCCAAGATATTGATTAACTTTAAGACAACCGATCGATTGCATGATCCTAGAAATCCATTCACATCATCCTCGTCAACTACATTCACTTATAATAGATCTAACTGAGCTAACTGGATAATCATTTATAATAACTACTGGGGTCAACCATTTGCGCTTTCAGAATGATATCTCGTAGAACGCAAATAGCGATTCCGGTCTCAGGCGGAAAACATTGGCTTTTGCCTCCAATTATTTACATCGAGTTATTGAATATTATCATTTAACGCACCGAGTAAAAGTACCTGATAAACAAAACCTGCGATTCCTACATGCAGAACTTATGCAATTAGGCATCCAAATCGATTCAATACGTTAACAAATTGTAAAAGCCACTAAATCATGACAGGATTTCTATGAGCAACTTGCGAAGCTCCACAAAGTTGTGTTCTGGACATTTCAAATTACAGAAGGTGTAGGTGGTCAGCAGAACAAACCATTTCTAAGTGATCCTCAGTAAATGGCTACGGCGTAACTACTTACTCGAATGCATGAAGTACCTAACTATTATTATTATTATTACCATCTTTTTTATTATTAATGAGGCCTTACACTTTCTTTCTGTTTCTACTGCACAAATCTACTAACTTTTAGCGGTTTTACAATTTTCAGGTGGAATCGGATCAGGTGTTGTTTGGGGAGCAGTGGTTGATTCCATAGGAAGAAAACCAGTTCTCTATTACGGTCTTCTGATTGACTCAGTTATCACTTTGGGATCTGCCAGCGCGCCAAATTTCTACTTTTTTTTGGGATTTAGGTTCCTGAACGGATTCGTGTAAGTATGCTAGCACTAAAATAATTTTGGTGCTCAATTTATTGAATATTTATTGGTCCTTTCAAGGTCAAAAACGTTCAGATGGTCAGGACCATCTGGGATCGAGATAATATCATGGATAGGGGTAGGTAAATGGTACTCGTAGATCGAGCTAGGGTTTCCTGGAGTGGTAAAACTCCGTATGAGGAAGGTCAATGATCTTTGCCTTGAATTTAGGGGTTGCCCGAAGATCCTATAGGATACGGCAGTAACAAACGTATTCCTGTAATTGTGGGTCAACATGAAATAATAGTAACAATATCCTGCAAATAATGTAGATATTACGCAGGATCATTGTGTTAAGGGGATTTCTATGTTGTAGTCGATGGGGTAAAAATAATGCATAGAAATGGAGTACCTAAATAATTCTCAACCGAAGTTGAGAAACTTCGGTTTCTCAAACTGGAACCCTCTGTAACCCAGGTACCCCAGCATCGGATGGAGGAGCTATTACTCAACGAAAGAATATTAGGAGTGTTCTCCCCTGACTTCTAAAGATATGAATGAGGAGTACTATGTTGAAAAATCCAGTTACGAATCTTAATTTCTTTTGCAGCATTGGAGGGCCGGCATCTGTCGCTATGACCCACGTTGGCGAGCTTGTTCCTCAAAAATATCGGGCACAAGTGTTGTGCTACACTGGCCTTACATGGTCTGTTTCCTGGATGGTCACGGCAGGGCTGGCCTGGTACATAATGCCTTTGGACTCCTGGAGGCCCTACAGAAACATCGAGATCTCCTCATGGCGCTATCTCGTAATTGTTGCCTCCTTCGTCGATCTTATATCTGCAATAGCGTATTCTACTGTGTACGAGTCACCTAAATTTTATCTATCTCAAGGGAAGAGCGATCGAGCTCTTGAGGTTTTGGCGAACGTTTACGCTCAAAACAAAGGCGTCAGTGCTGCGGAATTCCCAGTTAGTACAAACATAATAATGAATTTATGTTGTATTGGAATTTAAATAGAGTCAATTTGAAAACAGAATGTGGATCTCCAATGTGAAGTAATTGTAGTAATTGTAGTACTGAAACATCACGTCATTTATTGGAGCAGAAAAGAAAGGATTTACATGCTCGTAGGGCTTCATTTTCCATATTAGGTACTATCTGACAACCTAGGGTAGTTTTACTGCAGTTGGAATTGTGAAAATCTGCAAGAATTGGATGACCATACCTTAAAAAAGTAGAGAAAACGGTTACTGAGTATGGAATCAGACTGATCTTTAGGAAAGCATCAACTTGAATCCTGATTGTAGATGATGACCCACAGGAACAACACTTTCTATGAGTTTTCTTTTGATTTTTCTATCTTTCAGGTGAAATCTCTGGCACCTGTGGAAAGCTCTCAAGCAAAGGTCATCGACTATGCGAACAAATCAGCATGGCGGCCCCTGGTGGCGACCTTGAAACAATTCAAAACGCTTGTTCACGGGAAAGCCCTAAGTGCCACAGTTCTGGCCTGCTTCCTTTGGTTCTCAAACATGTTTGGGTAATTACCTGCCACTATTTGAGCTCCAATGCTAGACGTATGTGTGTATTGCATTCCACTCATCTGTAGAAGCTGAGTCGTTCATTATTAATGCATGCTTTATGTAGAGCATGTATAATACTAAACAGTAACACATTATATTTTCTTCCAAAGGTATTATGGACTTGGTCTCTGGTTACCAGAGCTGGCCAGTAGGTATCAAACATTTGAGGCATCGAACGGGACCGAAAGGATATCAGTTTGCGAACTGAGTTCGTTTCAAGTGCGCCGCGACATGTCGGCATGCAGCATGAACATCGATCCTACTGTTTTCATGAACTCGTTAGTCAGTGGCGCTTCTCTCGTTGGGGGCAACATAATCGCAGCCCTTCTCATGTCTCGTTTGCCCAGGAGGTGTATGCCAGGTGAGGTAGAACGTAAACTTTAAAATTTCCTTCAACATTTTGCTCCTTGTAAACGACTTGTGTATGCTCAGCCTTTCACAAGTCGTAGAAGCTGCTAAACCGAAAAATCTCCACAAAGGTAGCTAATTTAACCTTTTATGACTACTACGAGTATTGTAGTCGTAATGAACAATATTTATGCAAAGAATTTGTTAGGACGAAAACTTTAAGGTGGTAAATCATTTCTGTGATGACCAAGCATGAGTATGAATTCATCTCAAATCAATGCGGTAGGTGATGATTGATGTTATTAGGATGTAATACCTATTCGTCAGTGCATCTAATAGGAACTTAATAAAGTGATATTTGATGGGTAACTAGAAACACGAAAGTGGATCTCTATGTCGAGATTGGTGTGGTAAGGCAACATCAATTGAACACCAAATTCTTCACAGTCAACAACTCAGTATTCTAGATAAAAACTTTTGACCGATCGTTCGTTAATCAAAATGATAAGTTCTACCAATCTTAAATGGGCAGTTTCTGTAATACACCAGTTATTAATGTTGAATTGTTTTCTTCCTTGCAGTTTCCTTCATGCTTGGGGCTGCAATCTGCGTGTTCAGCCTGTTTCTAGTCACATCCTCTTCGGAATTTCTAATTGTCACAGCCCTGTTTCAACTGTGTATAGGCACCGCTAATTTAGTTCATAACGCCCTCGTCGTTGACATATTCCCACCGGAGATTTGGTAAGTTTACTTTGCTCATGACTGCGGTTCAAAATTTTTGATATTTTTGTAAATTTGTAAGGACGGTACCTAGGCGCTCTTGCAGTGCTCACTCAGCGAGCTCTGCAAGAGCGCCTACCGTCAGGCTCGCCACCTCAATTTACAATACTCGACAGCCTTGCAGTTTCCTGACATGCATTTATTTCCTGACAGGAGTCATTCTTCTATTAACGCTACATCGTACAGCTATATATATCTATTACAGTTACCTATTCTATTTACCTTTTTTCGTACACCAGTCTTGTAAATTTATCTAATCCTTCTGTTTTAGCGGACGGGCTATCTGCATGGCTATCATGGTCGGTCGACTAGGAGCTATGATTTCAAATTTCGTTTTGGGTCACCTCATGGACATTTCGTGTGCGGTTCCTCTAGTCCTGACTGCATCTGTTATTGCTGGTAAAGAGTAATATTTTGATTCTCCTACTAATATAAGTTATCGCGTTACAGCGAAATGGATATTGAGGAATACACAGTTTCAGATCTACAGTACTTACGAACACAAACACCTCAACGGCTCGGTTTATTTGGTATTTTTTCTAACATTTTAACAGACGGAGGTCGATAGCACTGTAAAACTATTGTCACATCATGTTTGTACTTCCTCTTGTCAGTGACTGAGGTTCGGTCAATGTCTGAGATAATTAATATGATTGTTGTTTAGAGCTATTAAACAACGATTAGAGCAAATGACTCGATCCACCGTACTCGGCACTTCCTTTAGTTACCATCAACAAAAATTAATGAAATTTGGTTTTTGTGTCCAATTTGGGGTCTAGTTAGTTTGCGAAGCCTTACTGCCAATCACCTCTACGGAGGTGAAAAGTAGGGGTTGAAATTCCCAGTTCGCCGTTATATCTCAAAATATATTTTTAGATTTTTAAATAGTTCTTGAACTTGGGAATTCTTTGAGAACACCCGGAGCTTTGTACGTCCAGCCGTTCGATCACAGTAAGGCCCTGATTTTGCACCGAAAAGCTTCCTCAACATGATCGTGAATGAAACTGTATAAATCCAGTCCAGATTATCATTGCTAGGGAACACCTGATGGTAATCACGCATGGCTATATTATGAAACAGAGTTGGTTGTTCGTGATATTATTTCATTTGAAGAATGATGGCTATTTTGAATGTTGTTGATACGTACTTCTGTAACTGAAACAAACGTTATGCGATGGAATTCTTGAATCGACCGCATATTTATGAGACTGAATTTTCAGTCATGATTTAGGGCTTTCCTGGGGGGGAGCACGAGGGTAGGTATTGACCACAGAAAATATTTATCTACGCAGAAGGGGTATCTATACACGAAATAATAAACCGTTGCGTAATAATTTTCAGCGTTTTTACCATTCTCTCCAACAGGAGTTCTAGGGTAAAATTAACTAGATAACCTTCTGTCACTAATATAAAAGTCGAATAGGTGCTTGAGACGAGCCCATTCAATGTAGGGGCACTATCACTACAAATTCATTTCAGTTCAATTGTGGGCCTCTAATTTTATGTTCGAGAGGAAAGAAGAAATGAAGCAAAGTGCCAGATGAGTGTGAGGGAAAGTGAAATGCTGCTGGTTAAATAGTGTTTCTTTCTTTCTGTTCTATCGATTCATGAGGTATTTGCGTGGTTGTTCCACCAGCTATTGACCACTGGTCATTCTTGTGTTAGGCTATGGCACTGAAGTATCCATTAACTGGTACATATCACTTAACTCTCATTGGATGTTTCAGCCGGCGGCTTTGCAAGTTTCTTGATCCCCCGCCCTTACGAAGAACCTTCGTTGAAAAGTCTTCCAGCCTCGCCTCGGAGTACAGCGTGATATACACTCACTCCGGTGTGTGCCTGAATAGCTCACTATGCGCGAACAGTGATTGTAAATAACGCCTCTTTGTATCATACGTGTTTTGTAAATAATTTTATATTTATTGATTATTTATTTTAAGGTAAATAGAGCCTGATACAGTCATTCCTAATCGTTCTCTATCAATCAGTAAATAATAAATGAGCAGGGTAAATAATGAGTGATTCAGGGATGACATTAGTCATTTCTTCTAACCAGTTTCCCAACTAAAAACCTAGTATTTAGGACATTAAGGTAGGAAACGAATCGACAACAGTATCATAACAACTATCTACTTTCCTTTTTTTAGGTGCAAGAAAGTCGTGAACTTACTTTTTCACATAAATAAACTACTTATGCAAAGTTGAACTGAGCCAGTGACCATTTTACCGTAAAGTTAAGATGCTTGTAACAATGACAAATGAAGGTAAGATAGGCAATGGAAAGATAATATACACACTCAAGTCAATCCGTCGACTAGACTAACAAATCATACCAACGACGTTTGCATGAATGTGTGGAGGATTTCATTTCCCCGGAGATTTGTCCATTTGATCTTTCTGAAGAGAAATAATAATAAGTATCTAATTTGATTAGCGAGTAGAAGAAACAGCAGCAGCGAGTCTATGGATATGGGGGAGGGGGGGGGGGAGTGAAGAGGGTGTAGGTATTTCCAATTTTCGTGGATAAGCAAATCCTTATTTACCTTTATTGTTCTAGTTATATTCCCTAATGTACAAATGAAACTGAACTGGAATCCAACGGGTTTTGAGGCGTCCACATTGCTGAAATTAATACTGTGGTGCGATTATCACGATGAATCCCTGACTACTCGCATTTTTTATTGGTGTCGTTAGGTACCTAATGGAATTTGAGAACAATCATACTTATTGTTCTTGTCTTGCAACTGAAGAAGGACGATCAAGTAGGTGACAGAGTACGACAAAAACTACAAAACAGTAAAAATGTAATATTATAATCATTTTGGGACTGTAATATGAGTCCATCAGAAATGAGAAGTAAATAATTGAGTATTAAATCGAAATATACAGGTACTCACGGATACTAGAAGTGTCCTATCCACTGTCATGTAATCCTTCAACGTGATAGTGGCATTGCGGGCCAAGTTAATTGTATTGATGAACTTCCCAATCTAAAATTGAGTAATAATGCATCAGAAATAGGTTCCAATCAGACCTATCTATTGGTGGTTTTATGGGTATGGATTATCCGAAGAGATCCATTTAAACTGTTTTAAATTACTGCTACAAATTCTATTCGGATGTTCCACAATGTTAAAACGGTACCTGAATTTTGTCTGAAAGAAGCAGTTCCTACCCCCTTTCCCGAGCCTTATAAATATTATAGTAGCAGGGTATTGTTTTCAAAGTAACCACCTTATAGCAGCCAATAGTTTATTCTTGTTGGGGACGTTTCGGTCCACCGTGTGGACCCTAATCATACCTTACAGGGAGCGAGAATAGACATCAAATTGCACTTGAAAAAAAATTAAATTTATATTATGCACAACGTAGGTAATGGACTATATTTAAAGCTTGAATTAATCGAATTTTTTCATGTAGTTTTTTATTTATAAGGGTATTTACATATGTGGCACCATCCCTTGTGCAGTATGCCACACATGTGTAACCGTTGTAAATAAAAAACTATACGAAAAAGTCGATTAAGTCAAGCTGTAAGTGCAGTTTGATGTCTATTCTCGCTCCCTGTAAGGTATGATTAGGGTCCGCATGGTGGACCGAAACATGTCACCAACAAGAATAAAATATTGGCTGCTATAAGGTGGTTTCTTTGAAAACAATGCCCAGCTAATATGAGTTCATCAAATTCCCCAAACCAATAATAAATATTATAGCTCCCAGTATTTTTATAAATTGAATAATATTGTCCTTAGCTCAGAAAATATTCCTACCTCTTCATTACATTCTCGGTCCATTGTATCTCTGTCGTGGATGATCAAGTTGTGCAGAAACGTTGGTCCTAGCTGATAAGAAAAAACCACTGAACAGAAAATTAGAAATAATTTTGCATAGATACTTAGTGTTGCATAGGTGTGTGTTAGCTACTGTAACTGGTTTGAAATGTATTGCACGTACCTACATGAATTTTAGAGGATTTGTTTAATTCTTTTCCATTTTTTGAGCATTCTGAATCCAAGATTTTCTTGACTGATTTAGAGTTTGACATAATAATACAAAATACTAATGTCCTTCCGGGCGATAATTAGGTACGTGACCTGCTACGAGATTAAAATCGATAAAAATTTCGCAACAAGTTTGTAATGCTAAACGAAACTGTGTTCGGGAATAAGCCAATTTTCAAAAATAAAAAGTGGATCAAAGCTTGAACTTTTCTGGGTCAATAGTTGCTAAACATGTCAAAAATAATTTTAGGTAGTCACAAATCCATATATTATATTTCTTTCTTTTTGTCCCTTACGCGTTCGTATACCATTCATCAGGTTGCGATGAAACTTTGGTGAGTGGTTGTTGCGAAGGTTCCTGATAGTTTCCCCATTCAAATAACATAGGAAAACATTCCCTAGGCTAAAGCCCTAGTTTTAAAAAATAAATACAAAAATTAACATAGAAGAAAACTCCAGATAATAAAAAAATAAACTTTTGTTTGGGACAAATAAGTATTAGATTCATTTTACAACAGCTGGCGCATGAGTATTTTTTTAAAGAAATTACTGTATGTCATCTTTGTTTAGTGACAGTTGGTGTGTGGCATAACAAGTGGTGTTGATTTTGAAAATCCAATTGCCCTTTTAGAAATCTTGAAAATGTAGCTGATTGGGATGGTGAGGTAATTGAGTAGGTACCTCGCACATCAAAAGAGGTTAATGGTTCAAGGGGCATCCTGTAGGTAATGTATGGATTGCTCAAAATAATAAAATAGCAATATCTCCTCCGTGAATGGCTGGAATTTTACTTGTTTTTCATAATAGGTACTGCCAGTTCTATATAATTATACGATACCAGTTCTACCTTTTAAAAAAATCGTCATTCTGTTGAATGAAGTATCACTGGAAGTTCCTTTCTGTAGTGCAAGTATTGCCGTTTTCCTTCAGAAGAGTAGGTACTTGGTATTCAAGTAAGAGCTGACGTATCAATGAAAACTACCTGAATTATATTCATTATTATTCACTCCCTATTAAAGGTCCATAGTCTCATTCTAGATACCCTTTTTCAATCGATGAAAAGGTTTTTCATTACAGAACCAAGTTTCACAGTGGTAGATAGAGAGGGTAGCGTGCGAGTTGCGGACGTGCAAGTTGCGGACGTGCGATTTGCGGACAAAATGAAGTGGTGGGAAGAAGATCGATAATCGGTCGTGCGGGTTGCGGACATGACACATTTCCCTTCGCACTTTTTCCAGGCTTAGGACTGGCTGCATTGCGAAACACTACGGGTTGCAGGCGTGTATAAAAATGTGTCAGCTCGGAAGATCAAGCTCAGCCGTCATGTGTGAGGAAAACTCGCAATTTCAAGATTTCAATTTTCAAGATTTTGGGCTTGTGCCAACGTTTTGAGGTAGGAGTAGAGGTCTTTGGTTTCGGTAAATTTTCTGCCAGCTTCGTCGATCCTTTCGTCCTTCGGGCTTGTTTCCCGCGTGATGTTGACGTAACCTCCATTGATAGACGTGACGGACTGAACTGAAGACGAGATTATCTCGTTTACGTAATGTCATCATGCGATGTAGTAAGTGATCTCTGCACTTTGTCCGCAAATCGCACGGAACCATCATAAAGTCGAGGCCGTTCCGCAAACAGCACGATTTTGTTGACAACCGCCCCTTTAAACCCTTCTTTCCCTGTCCGCAACTCGCACGGAGCCGTAGAGAGGAATCCTCTTATTGTTTCCACAGTTAATGAATACAGCCGCTTACTGTTTGCAAAATAACTCGGAACGATTCGGCTGTATAACATGATCCACGAAGTGGGTACCGAAGTCGTTTACTATGAGCACAAGGTCGGATACTGTCAACAGTTTGAACAAGAAAATAAAAAGCTAACATAGCTTTTTTCTTTAGCTTAGCTAAGTAATATTACCATACCTTCCGGAGGAGTCCGTCGTCACTAGCTGGTTGAGTACTGGAGGCGAGCGCTTTCGATGTAAGGACACCATCATCAGGTCGTCGAGAGAACACTGGAGTCAGTTCGTCAGTTGGTCCCTATTTATGTGGAGGGGGAAGTGAGAGGTGTCTAGGGGAACGAAGGAAGTGAAGGGGAGGATAAGGTTGTAGGTCTTTCCTGTCTTGTGGGGAGAGCTTAAGAGTAATCCTGTGCTAAAAACAACACTATAGGGGTCGTACATCTGGTGTAACTTAAGGACTAACCTTTTTCTGTGGTACTCTATAATCTAAATAACTAAGCCTACTAACTTATTTCTATGGTAAAATCTAACCTATTATCTATTGTATTGTAATATTCACAATGTATTGTCTCTATGTATTGTAATATAACAACTAATGATTATAATAATACCTAATACTGAATTATGATGTGTGACAAGATCAGGAGTTCCTAACTCGTTTTCTTTGTTGTGTGGTGGTGTCTTGTGTGTGTCTTTACGTTAATGTGGTTGTATGTGTGTGTAGTCAAGTCTCTGTCTTTTGGCTGTCGGGTTGTCATTGTGTCCATATGATGATCAATTTGTGGACTGGTTTAAATATATGGTATCACACATGGTGTCAAGTAGGTTTTTGTTAATGATGCGTAGTTTATACAGGGTGCCCCAAAATTAATTATCCAAACTTCAGGGATCGATTCTACAACTAATTTGCAACAACTTTTGTGCCAGAACATTTTTTCCAAAACATCCATCAAATCCGATTTTTTTCACTTTTAAATTTTTACTACACAGGTTATTGGTGCCTGCGTGTGGTGGTAAGGTCGAAGTAAAGTAATAAAATGGAAGGTATGGTAATATATTACTTCTTGCACTAGCGGAAATAACCCTCAAGATTTAATAATAAAAAGCTAAGAGTGAAGAGCGCATAACCAATCTTCGCTGTGCTAGTATGGCCGGGGGAAAAACGAAACTGCTTGTTATTGGTACAAGTAAACAACCGAGATGCTTACAAGGGATCAAGAATTGCCTGTTGATTACGCAGCTAGCCCGAACGCGTGGATGAGAGACCAGATTTTTGATCACTGGCTGCGTGAGTGGGATGGATCACTAACGCGCAACATTTTGCTGTTGATAGAAAATAAATTTACCAGCTCATATCATCTCTCAGAATTGTACATATGTACATACATATGTATTACAATTTTATAAATTTTGCTGATATTCAAAGAACATATTTAATAGGTAATGTACGTATAATACGTACTGCCGTGGTACCCCTCAGCTGCGATACCACTCACATTTATACTTGTAAATATAGATTTAACCACCAAACACGGAGAAAGACGAGCTGTGCGACGCCTCGGGAAAAATACCAGAAGGAATACCATCGAACTCCCAACTACTCTCACCGGTCATAACAGCCGTTGACAGTCGGGGGACGAGGTGGAGGCACCTTTATAAGCCGCCCGGCTCGCCCAGCTCTTCATTCAACCGACCGCAATCCTACCTACAACTTCTCTCTCGCTTACCTTTCGCCCTCTCTCACTCTCTCTCTCTCTCCTACCCTTTCGCTTCCCTTCGCATCAGCTGTGGTGATAACCGTGGGATGCTCCTTCATCTAGCACTCGCTGTGGTGATAACCGCGGGGTGCTAACCTCCTTCTCCCTGGCATCTGCTGGTAGCTCTCCTAAAGAACTCGCTCAACTACCGCTCACCTCATGTACCCTTACTCTTCGCTTAATGTGAACAGTAGGTTATTGTGAACATTTTGTATTGGTCCCGATGTGTTCACAAAAAGCGGACTCTACTTTACTTAACTCATAAATCATACTACTTATTAAGGATTACCTTCATCATCAACATTATTAGTCTGTGCACGCATGAACTTGGAACAAACTAACTCTGATATTTTACTGAATAATGGAATCAATGGAATTTTCATAGGCCCATTCTATTTGGATCAGTGATGGTAGTGATAGGAGGTAGCGTCAGCGCATGGGCGAATAGCTATGCCCTCATCTCAATGCTTAGGTATCATTTCGCTTACGAGTAGATTAGTATAATTTAAGGTTTATAATATACCTTGTTAGTCGCCTGGTAGGACATCTCGAAAACGCAGGCAATGTTTGCAAATGTAATTCCAATGTAAGGAATCATTTCCACGATTTCCAAGAGATCATCGTTCCTGAGAGAAACGCTGACGCCGTAACAGCCAATAACGAAAATGATTGCGTTCGTGATGAGCGTGAAACTGACAGTGACAGCAATCGAATCGGAGTAACGTTGCGATTGTTTCCATATTCTTAGCCAAAAGTTCCTGCAAGTTTTGAGTTTAAACGCGCAGTTTCTTCTGACTTGCAAACACTGCAACGTTTTAAAAAGTAAATCATGGAATTAAACTAAATTTGAACATTGTAAAAGAAGGACCGAAATGCATGAATAATGTCACTTACTGATAGCATTTGTTTGTTCAGATTCACGGCTATGTTGCTGATGAAATAAAAGTTGAAACACCAGAGCAATGTATAGGAGAAATTAACTGCGACGTTCATGATCATCAATAGAATAATTGCATGCGGCGAATCGCTGAAGCGAGCAGTGAGCAGGAAGTAGGACAGCGTCAAAAGTGATACGAAAAATATAGAAATTGAAATCATCACTAGACGTCTGATGAAAGGTTTGAGTGTACAATTCGGAAAGACATTGACCATCTTCTTCTACAACGCAAAACAGTAAGGAGCAATTTAGGTAGGTATTTTTATGAACTACCTACATCAAAGTAGTTAGGTATTAGTGCCAACAGGATTTCACTAGCGGATGGGGGATCCATAAAAGCTCTAAGGTAAAAGAATGATTCTCTTTGGACTCTTGGAAACTGAGCCCAGCTGTTGGATAGGATTCCTTCAATTGTCTGGTGACCTCCCCAACCCCCACCATAGTTATGACAAGAATTGATAATTTTCGGTTTTGTAAAGTCAAATAGATTGACTTCACGCTACATGGAATTCATGATAAAAGCTGCCCCAAGACAGGGTACTTCTGGGGACAAAAACTCGCACTACTCTTTTAAAAATGGAGCAGCTCGTGCACAACTTCACAGATTTCTAGCAGATACCTTGATGAATCGAATGATAACTGTGGAGGTATGAACGGAAAAAGTGTTCGAAGTCGATTTTGACCAAAACGCGACTTTCTGTAGAATCACCCACGTGTGTATTATTCGCGGAATATTAACCAAAATAAGGAAGAAAACAACAGATCTAAAAGAGTTTGCGCTCGCAGACGACCACCTTTAAGGGCGAGTTACGCTAACTTGGAGTTACAGAAAAAAATGAATGAGCTTTGCACGCCTCCTTCTCTCTAACTCCAAATAACTCGTAACTCGCTCTTTAACTCTTGATTGTGAAAACTGCCCGAACTGAAATACCTTTATTGGGGTTTCTTCAACGTCATGGTATTACGCAATAGTGAAAGAAGAAGAATGGACTCATATTAGCACCTGTATGGGCTAGTTACTAGTCGATACTGTAGTTCACTAGCTCTATTATTAGGATTAACTGAACCTCATACTCGGTAGATAGTCTAACATTTTTATCTAATTCTGGCCGACAAACTCTCATATTTTTGGTTTATTCAAAAACACAATAATTAAGTTCTACTGTGTAGAATAGATTCTATAAGTATCTCGATAATATACCTAATCAACTGTTCGAATTTTTATTACCTAGAAAATTAGATTACGTTATCGTTATATAGGTCCGTACCTACCGATGACTCTTTCAGAAAACAGAGAAAAAAAGTGTTTGCAATTTGTTCAGATCTACGTACCCACCTTGGCATTGGCTCCTCAAACAGACCCCAACCCCCGAAACTGATTAAACGAAAATACTTTTCCGTCCTCATTTTTCTTTACCTCAAGAATTGCTGTTGTGTTGTAACATTTTATTATTCCTGGTAATTCGAAAACCCACGAGTAGACTTGAAGTACGATTGTGAAGGGCTGTGTAAAGATCAAGAAAGACAGCAGAACGTTGCTGAAACTGACGTTACCCTCCAATATTCGGAACAAAACATTTGCGATTTGTTCGCGGTAGTAGACATGAAACGCACAGTTGATTAGCGCCAGAGTCACCGTGTAAGCGAACTGGGTACTCATGAAACTGTATCTCATCCATCCTGCAATAATAATGGGAGATAGTATATTAAATATTATTCATTTGATATTGAAGGTGCCATGATCATGGTTGACGCTTAGGCTTAGGATAGGGTCTGTTTGGCCTGCGTGTCACCACTGAATTCAGCGTGAACAATCAGTAGCCGACACTCATCTTACTTTACTCATGTCATGTTCATTTTCGACTAACTTGATTTCGCCAAAAATTTTCATTATTTCACATTCACAGACCGACTTCTCATCTAATGAAGATAGCTGATATAAATCTGATTAATGATAATCCTAACTAAAAGCTGAAATCACGAAGAGTTGCCATGAACGTATCCTAAGTTTGATCAGAGTTAATGTAAACTAGGTACACCTACCTATTGTCAATTTTCGCGATCATGCATTTTTGTTATGTACATATTTATCAAAATCCGGTTTGATTATTTATCTACCGTTATTATCGTACCAGGTGTCATAAGGTGCCTATCCAAATGGGATTTCAACGGTCTTTTCCAAAGGATGTAAGTAGAATAGGTAAATTTGGTAGTAACTACGGACACTTTAGGTCCTTCGAGGGCTCAGAAAGGGCCGACATTTTGGGGGAAGGGCTTGGTCTATAAAGTCCATGTACGGAATTTTAGCCCGTTCCTGAAATAAGGGCGGCGTGGAGGGGGGAAATTACGGTAAATTGCCGCTAAGCTTTGGGCATACACAGGCATTCGATCGAGCAGGCAATGTACGGTTTTAGCCCTATAAATTCAACAAAAAAAAGCCACCACTCTTGGATGGCATATACCTACGTATATACCGACTTCTTAGTATTTTTAGACCCTTGAAAATTAATAATATAGGTTTCAGAAAGTTGTGGGAATATGTTAATAACTGAACGATTGCTGATGCCGCATTCCAAAGCGTCCTAACATTGAGTAACCGCGATGAAAGTGTCAGTGCATTAACCTCAGAAATTGTAGTAGTTTTCTATCATAATTTTCAGAATAACTATCTGCTCTATGTATTAGTTCACAACAACATGGTCAGGGTTGGTAAATCAACAAAATGCCGCGGAACAACACCAGTTCCCATCAGCATCAAAATGCTTTTTCACTGCAGTTAGCCTGATTTGGTAAATCTGCTAAAACCTCCCGAAAGCCATCGAATGGGTAAGGTCAGTCCAAAACGTCTTGAGATCTCATATTATTATGTATTTCCATAGTTCAAATTATTTTAAATTATATTTCGTATGTTCAAAATGACGATCACCAAATAGAAGTCAGTACTATCCCGAAATCAGAACATACTAAGGCTGTTATGGTGCATTTGAAACTCGAGTGAACTAAAAATCACGAATGGCCTAAGACGTCTGGACCGGCTAAACATAGGTAGGTAGTGAATAAAAAGTGAATAAAGCACACAAAATTGAGGGGTTTTCAAGATAATTTCAATATTGGTTAGAAATTATTTCTAAACCGATCCTTGAAGTTTGCCATGGGATAAGTAAAGCCGAACATTCATTATTTCGTGTAGATGAGCCTTAAAGCGAACCATGACTTTTCCAAGAAATTCAGCGTTGAAAACAAACCCTACATGTGAGTAATAATTATTGATTTCCAAGTTACGAATCGCGTGTATACCGGGTTATTTAAAAATTGGCGCGTCCCATAGGGAAACGTCGATCATCATGATCACAAAGCGATTATTTACTTATTAACCGCGTACCTACCTAGGGATGGGAAATTGAATATCAGATTGGTATGTGCATTATTATTTAGGAAGTTGGCAAATTAATTTACACAACATGATGACTGTTATTATAATGGTAGAATCAACCAGCTTAATAGTATTGTAAAAACGCTCCAAATCCCTGCACAACGGTTAATTATTTTGTACAGATCACATCTCTCTGTATAGATAACACGTCTATTGAATATAATATTATGTACTATTCTATACATATTATGTACATCGCAGATCCTCCGTAGGTTAGTACTTAACCCCGTACTCGTTACTAGATACTACCTGAATCACGAGTTAAATGATGCTAAAATAATTCTGTCGATGACAAGCAGTAACTAAAAGGCAAAAAGAAACGCAAATAATGAAGTTGATGTGGAGTGAAAAAGTTGCTCCAGCCCCTTCTACGTAGATGGTATAAATAACCGTTGTGTAATAATTTACCGTTCTGTAATAATTTAACATTGTGTGATAATTTACCCATCAATAATACTTCAACGTTTGTTCAAGTTTCACTACTTATCCACATACTCCAAAAGAGCCATCATTTTTCAAATGAAATAATATCACAGAACAACCAACTCGACTTCATACTCCGTGATTATAATCAGGTGATCCCTAGCAATGATTTTATCTCGGGCCAATTTCCGATTGATAGCGCGTCTCTAGTGATGGTATTTGGGCTGAATGTATACAATTTCATTGACCCTGCTGATGAAAATGCCTGTCGGTGCAAACTTCTGAGCCCGTACTGGTTAGTTTATTTAGTGGTGTTTTTCAAATTGAGCTGTCTTTTTGGTGATTTTTCTTCCTTAAAAAATGGGTAAACTCCATTCAAAGAACCATAGTTTATTCGCGATCGGTGTGAAACAAGACCTATAAGACCTCCAATTTTTGGCTACTAGTTTGGGAACACCTGGTTGTGTATTAACTACCTTTTACTACTGGAATGGAGTATTGAGTATAGTAATTTATTATCGTAAATCAGTAGGCAGGTAGAAAAAATCTTGGTGTGTTGGTTTAGTGACTACCAAGTACCTACCATAATTCATTCCAAGGCTTGCCAAGTGTTCAAAATGACGTCGGTGCGAATATTTACTAACACAAGCTTTAAGAAAGGATAGGTACATAATATGAAGGTTGTTCATAATAATTTTGATGTATGGTTTTGTATTTTTACCCGCACAAACCTGATTTCACAAAGTATGGCATTCTCCCGAAGATGAACCCCATCCACAGGACGGGTCTGGTCATGAAATAGTAATCCGACTGAAGTATGAGACCTTGCCGAGGAATAAATCCGGTGCCAACTTTCGTATTCGCATATTCCAGCGTTGGCCATACAACGTGGACACTTCTCGATAATTTTTTCATGACTGAAGCCTACAGAACCCCGCTCATGCGTCCCGATCGGCACAAATCACCCATAGCACGCAAATCCCCAATAACCAGCGTTTTTATCAAATTATTATCTGCTGTACTTACCGTGGGCTGTAATTAAGTTGTCAGAATGTACGTACTTATATAACTCGATCATACAGATGATATTCAGGAAGGAAACAAAAACGTGCGTCATGAAAAGTAAATACCTAGCGATTCCAGGCCCTGCAGAAGAAGAAAAAGATAAAATATGTTTATTAATTATTATAATAAAGATGAAAGTGATCAAAGCTATGCAGCACGTTTGCATGCAACCATTTGCCGACTGGAGTTTAGAATATAAATAGCTAACCATTAAAAAATAAAAAACTCAATGATCAATATTGAGGAAAATAAATCATTGAAAATGGTTCTGCTCTAAATTTAGAAATGCATCAATGATGATGATGTGAATGATGTGTTCTTGTGAATTGCCTCACAAGAAAGGATCATCTGTATTTCCAGACTAGACGATAATACATATAATTAGCTTAGGCCAGCCGATACCACCATTCAGGATGTGTAGGGCATCCTTCCGCGTAAGTACGAACTGACCAAAAGCCCGAACGAAGAAATCTTGCAGAACCGGGCAGATGCATGAAAAGTGGAATAACTCTTCACGAGCTCTTAAAAAAACAGCTCTCTCTAGTGCTTGTTCGTATGGATTACCTACTAGGTATTCAAGTGGACAACTTCAGCTTCAGCCCTAAATCTGAATATGCACCGTGCAGCGTCATTGAAAAGCCTTGTATCCATGCAAGGACACGATTTTGTTCGAGCTTTAGATTGTGGGTCAGTATAAAGTTACAGATCACGCGTTTTTCTCTACTTTCAATTCAAATTTCACTTAATTGAAGTAAGAAATAGGATGCACCATGCACTAACATGTCCCGATTAGAAAGAAAATCCAAGTAAAATCCCTAGCTCTTTCACCAAGGAAACCCCGCGTCTTTGGTTCATCGGAATTAAATACAACATAAAAAATAACGAGTTTAATATCTTACATAGTCAACTTCGTTGATAACTCGGTATCACATAATTTCGTTCTCCTACTTCAGGTAACACAATAAAAACATTAGAATATAAAAGAAATGAGCAAAGTTGAAAGTTTTAAAATCAAGTTCTTAACTATTTACAATAAAGTCATAATTAACTAAACAACGGGCACTTACGGAGAAAACATAACCAGCATCCACAATAATTCCATGATAGATGGGTGAACGGTAAGACAATCTCACAAGCTTCGTCAGGGATAATGTGATTTTCACGAACTAAATAACAACAAATCAAACGGTGCACTGAGGGATATAAATTTAAACAATTGTCACCAACGAGTAAATACAAATTGATTGATTGTACCAAATACCAATGCTTCGAATTTATTGTTTTACGAGTAGGTACAATATAATAACGGCGTTATCATGAGAAATATCAAACTTCATTTCCTCATACTTGTAATAATGGTAATTTTTCTGTTAAATTATCACTGTATTAGTCATATTTAGAATTTGTGGCTCAACATACAATTTGTATCTTGATCATAGATATGTACGTATTTTATTATAATTTTTCGATGATGATAACGTTGGACAATTACCTATGTTTATAAATAAATAACGACTGAGTCTACAAAAAGAATAGATTCAAAATTCCGAAAAAGCTACGATATAAATCATTCTTGTAATTAAGATTGTACTCAACCAAAGAGGTAAACGGCATTACATTATTGCGTTCGGTTATACGTCACACTGTCGGGCGAACCTCATCGAGATACCTCGATTATCAATCCATCGCTGCGTATAAAACATGAAAACATTGAAACGTCGTTTGCTTGATTCGACGGGAGAAAAGGGTTTGCGACCAAAGTTGCTATTCAGAAAAACAGTTTACATTTTAATGGATGGATACAAATTATATGAAAGTTTAAATTGTTTGCATAGAATTCTTGTGAGAGCACATGGTCCTTAATAAATCGATCACTTTCACGACTGAATTTTCCTTGCATGTTTACTCACAGTAAACTGCTGCAGTACTATAAGTCAACAATAAGTACGAAAGAACCATCCAATAGACTGAAATCAGCGTTATTTTACTGGCAAGTTATTGAATACTTTTTCCAAAATTACGACTTATAACAAATACCTACATTTAACATCACATTGATTCCAGAAACCATGTCAACGCGCCATGAATTTCACGCCACCTCGATTATATTTTTATACAAAATAAGCGCTGAACCAAACTAACTTTACAGCCTTAACAATATTGTCACAAAACTTTACTTTTTCATGTCGGGCGCCATGATTTTTTAAATTTTCATTATCTACGACGTTGGTTGCCCTGTAAAAAAATGTTTCTCCATACACCAACTACAAAGTGGAGTATACAACTACAGTAGATGGGTAACAATATCACATTCCTCAGTAGTCACACACAAGGATCAATTTGAGCATCTCATCAATAGGTACCTACTACCTAATCAATATCTATATTTAGTAAGAATAAATCGACAAATTATTTGTTAATTACTATGTTACTATGAATATTATTCTAGCATATTCTCTCTCCTTCCCTAAAGTGTTCCAAAGTCCCTTTAAGTATTTCTTCTGATTCGTTCTTGGTACTTAAACACTTTAATTTTCTTTAATTATTGTACTTCATAAATCCACCAGACCTGGTTTGTCACCATATCCCATCGTCCCATTCAGAATTACTTAATGGATTTAATTTAATTTACGTGGACGTTTGATAAGGAGTAAGTGTGTTTTATATCTATTGTATTTTTGTGTCATATATGTAACTAATCAAATAAATAAATAAATAAATTATGTGGACCCACGTACATAAATTTCTTTCGTTCTTTCTTTATTTGAAAGTAGAGATTGAGTGAGATCGTAGGTACCTATTTCGCTTTTGCGTGAGACATGCTTACATTTATTTATTTTTAAATCGGGAAGATGCGATGACGTCACTGTTCAAAGAGCGTCTCGAGCTGTCCTACCTTCGAAAAAACCGAGGGAAACCGTGGTTGAAGCTTATTAGAATCCATGTATGTAGCTCTAAAGAAGACGGGTGAGTGGACAAACAGTTCTGTCATCACTCCAGTTCCTGATATTTTACAAACCCATTGAGTTTTACCTACCAATGATCAATGCCAAATAGAATTCCAGAAAAAGAAATCGATAGGGCAATTCCCACTAATGGGTATGCCCATTGAATAAGAACTTCCTACGGCTGTAGGCATGTCGTGTTTTATGAAATTTTCTTGTAATTTTTGAACTCAGCATTTTTGTTCTAGTTCCACTAAACCGCAGCAATACGTAGGCGGTAACTCAATTCTTTTCTTCTCTTCTTTTTCAAATACCAAAAGCCATTTCTACAGGCTAATTTAGTGATTTTTCACCCTTGACGATTAAATTAAGAACTAAATCTATTCGAAACAGTGAATCCCTGTTAAAAGTTGTATTCCTTAGTCGTTATCAGATCATGGGCAACTTTATCAAATTTAGTTGTGAATGAAATTTAAAAGTAAAAAATGTCGAATTTTAAAATATAAAAAGGGCTTTTTAACAATCTTCATTGCAAATTTTTTTAAATTCTTGTCACGGTTTTATGTAACTGATAAGATTAATAATGCCTTTACTACAGTGAAGTGGAAGTGTAACATTTCGGCTTCAAAAGTTGCTCGTCATCTGCTATCAACCTGATTTTTATGGGGAATTCAGAGCATATCATTATCTAACAGTCTTTCGTGTGTATAGTCGTCGCTATAGTGAGTCCTAGCGTGATAGGATCAAATTAGGAAGAACTGGGGACCGACCCAGCTCCCGCATTTGGGGAAGTGTTCGGGGACCGGGGGCAGGTCTGAGGTTTCGCCGACTTTGAACAGGATGTCGAGGCCGCTGGCCCAGTGAGTGGCGCTTTGGTCGTGGAGCAGCCAATAACCTGGAATAATAATGTTATTTGCAGAAACGATAACGAACAGTTAAATAATTTATCACACTCCACTTTTCCAGCTACCCATGTCTGACACAATCTTGATTCCTCAACGGCTCGAACCCAAAATGCCGTTGAAAATGCAGCAACACGGAGTGTGGAAGAATATAGGTGTAATTATTCAAGATACCTCACCCCACGTTGAAGCAAGATAATTATTGCTGCAATCATGCATATACGTAAGTAGTAAAGCTTTAGGCCAATGCAGAACCCCTAAAATACTTAGAGGCTGTTTCAGATGTGTTTCACACAAAATTATCCTTGGCGTGATCTGATTGAAGAGCGACTAGGTACTCAGGAGCTTGTTGAAAGGAGTAATTTATAGTGAAATTCCCCAATAGCTGTGATTTTACTTTGAATTCGTCATGCTCATTACCATGATAGCAGTCCTTTTTGGCATCCGAGAACACCTTGCGAAAAACTGATATGACTCAACAGTGTTCGTGAAGCCCGAACGAATGATCATGGACGAAGTACATTACCAGCCTGCAATGCATAGGTACCTACCTGGGCTCGAGGCGAAAAATCTCAAAGCTGCTGCTCCGTTTTTAGGCACTGTGATGGTGTCTTTCTCAACGGCTGACACCAAGTTTCTTTCCATCAGTTTCCCTCGCTTGTCCAGGTCTTTGATGGCATCGATATCCGTGTCCGTGACATCCTGTGCGAAACCAACCGCCCTGAAGCTGTGACCGTGGAGATGGAACACGTGATCGTTGGGCGAATATTTGTCTGCAACCAATGAACGAGAAAACTAGTGTGGATTGAAACAAATTTGTGTGAAGAATTCGTTGAAATCACACAAGCTCCAGTTTATGTTAGGCAGAACATGGGAGGCAGGCCCAGACAGGGGTCTCGGATTTGCAGGTGCAATCGGAAAATGCTTCAATATAAAACTCAGGAGACACAAGACAGGGATAAACAATTAATTGGCATATTTTTTTTACAAATAGGCCTCGTGGGTCCTCTTAAATGTAAAATAGTTTAATATCTTATAAATAACCCCCAGTAAAAAATAAATAAAACACTGGCAGAGAATATGAAAATATGAAAAGTTAATAAACAATAACTGGTTACCTCTGTTTATCAAGATTATTTCAACTGAAGACTTCAAAGGGATTTCCACGATTTGTGTACACTCGCACACTGGGGTTGTGGCAGAGCAGCGTTCGGGCTTGTGCCGCTCGTTACAAATTTGTTCTTCGGCGTCGACGTCGTCTGGCTGACTGAGGATCGGTGATGACGGGAACATGAACGTAACGTTACCAAGTCTCGGAACGAGGCCAGCTGGAATTATGAAATTAAAGAAACGTAAACATCAACAACAAGGCGTTATTTATGAGTTTTGACAATATAATTATAACTGAATTCGTGTATCATATTCCTCATAGCTGTCAATATCTAACTGAAGAACTCAGTAATTTATAATACAAACAGGAATGGGGGGGGGGGTATTTATCCTGTTTCTAGGTGCAATAAATTAGGTAACGAAGATATAGAGTACAGGCAGAAAGTCCCTAGTTCCATCCGGTTGTCCATCAAGCAGGCAACAACTAGGGCAGGTAATTTTTCTTCCAAAGAGTTGAAAGAAATAGCTTATTCACTAAAAAAATTCAAATTGCTGCAGATTTCATTTTTGTTGCGATATTATGGATCCCCTTAGTACAGGTAAAACTGGTACCTATAATAGAGTAACCTACAACTGGAATATATATTTTTTCTTTCTTTGAAAAATGAACTGAATCACACAACTGAATTCTTCCCGTAACCCAATTTTTCATCCTAGTTGCCATTGCTGAACTTATTAAATCTGACTGTAATACATGGACTGTATTTATGCTTAACATTCTCATTAGTCGATACTTTCGTCCTACGATTTCGCTGAGGAAGGAATGATATCAGAGAAAAAATGGACTAACATAGCTATAGCGCCTTCCGAGCAACTTGCCTTCTTTTTTTGCTGTTTCTGTAACGTTTGAAGCCATACATGGTCACACTACTACCTACTTGAAATTATGAACGTTTTCATAAATGGCGCATGCGATTAGGTTTTTAATATATTTGAGAACCAGACGAAGGGGGTTTAACATCCATCGATTGTGCGTTAGCTAATAGGAGAGTTGTTTTTCTGTACTATGGTAACAGTAAAACATACCAAAACTGTCAATTGAAACATTGATATATACAAAGATATGTACACTCTACCTTTCCCAAGATGATCAGTGGAAGCCTCTACGTAGTCGAAGGGCAGATAAAGCGTAACGTCCATTTTCGGTTTATTGAGCGGCTCAGGTATATCGTGAATTGACGAGATTTCATTAAGGCACATGATTGAGTCCTTGGAGCAGTCGTTGAATGATAAGGTGGACAGCAGCTGAAAACCAAAGGTGTTTAACTATACGTGGATAACCACATATATTTCAATACGTGTAGTTTCATCATACTTCATTCGTGTGGGAGAAACTACTTGTGATAAGTAGAGCAGGTATCCCCAGCACTTCCATGAAAGTAGATCAAGGAAATTAGTTGACCGCTGGGTAAATATATAGGAAGAAAATAAATGAGGAATGTGCTCCTCCGAGTCGATATACCTTAACGATCTCCCCAACTGCTCAGGAAAACTTACGTCCATCGTAATTTGACTTTCCAACGGGGAAACCTGCAGTTGCGGTTGAGCTCGGGACGGCTCCGTCAGATTATAAGAAACTGTGGCCAAACCCTCGAGTTTGGTGCAATTGGTCCTGACCTGGATCAGGTGGTCGGCAGGTTCCGCGTACGCTGAGAGAACGAAATCGAATCGCTCACCTATGAACAGCATTCGAATATAGGTTAACCAGGCAATAGGTAGCTATACAGCCTAAAGTTAAAACTGAATCAAAACCAGGACACTTCGTCAGGGTGGCTACGATACCTAAATCTTACAACCTGTATCCAAATCAACTGAATTTGATTTATTTAGACATGAATAAGAGTTTTACCAAATTAGCATGATAATAGTTTAGACCCCCCAAAACTCAAATTTGACTTTTTTCAGAATAAATGAAGAGTCAGGGGGGAAAATTAATCAAGTTTTAAAATTACCACAACGCGCATCCATCAGGTTTTAAATATCACTGCCATAAACATTTAAATGATATGTATTAGTAATATAATAGTAATATTAGTAATATAATATAAGTAATATAATATAATTTAGTAATTAGAAAATAAAACCTTTGACAAAATTCAAGTTTTTATTACAAAATGTAATAATGGAGAAAAATAACAAACCGGACAAGAATGTTTCTGCCCCAGCTTCTAGGCGAACTACACGACAAAGGCCCGACGCGTGGCAGATGGTAGGTCACAGAATGATTCAGACTACAACCATTCTTTCCCCATCCCACATAAAGACTTCTTGTCAGGAGCAAAAATATTAAATTATTGAATAATATATATTTTTGACTACTGATAACAAGTCTTCTTGTGTCTGAAGTCATCATTCTATATCACTTTTGATAAATTTGGAGTCTACCCCAGGAACAATGTCGGAACGAACTTCTTGTTTTTTGTTTTTTTCTTCTTTCAACCATCAGTAGGTACTTTTTGCCCACCACGGAATCGATGTTGTAGGCCCTGCGTAACTACCTGCCTACTTGAAAAAGTAGAAAACCGGGATTTTCCCTCTTAAATATGTTATTTATTTTTGCATGTTTCCGTAAGTAAGTGGTTTGACTACTGACAACAAGTCTTCTTGTGTCTCAAGTCATCATTCCATATCACTTTTGATAAAATTGGTGTCTACCCCAGAAACAATACCGAAACGAACTTCTTGTTTTTTTTTTCCTTCTTTCAGCCATCAGTAGGTACTTTTTGTCCACCACGGAATCGATGTTGTAGGCCCTACGTAACTACCTGCCTGCTTAAAAAAGTAGAAACCCAGGATTTTCCCTCTTAAATATGTTATTTATTTCTGCATGTTTCCGTAAGTAAGTGGTCCAGGCCCTGGCAGCCCTTCATTCAGGTCTCAGAAGGCTTATCAACTAAAACCAGGACGGTTGGCATGGTAACCCTGAGGGAGGCCGGTAATAAATTACAAAAAATACATTTTATGTTTGACGTATGACTCTGGACAAGGTGCACGTCGGGTTGTTCAATAACATGCCAGCTTGCCTGTGCGTCTGACGATATTCAACTGCCTACAGAAGATGATACCCATTAAAGTTATTGAGGTCATTTTATGCTAGAAGGCTTCAGAGTTTCATGGGGTTTAATGGGGTTTGTTTTCAACTGAAGTTTCTTAATGCTTAATAATAAACTTTTACCTCGATAATTAACAAATAAAACATCGTTCTGGCCAAAGACTTAATTCCATGTCTGATAGTACGTAACGTACCTTCAATATTATTCAGTATTATTTTGTTCAGTATACCTTCAACTCTAATATTCAGTATTATTGTGAATAACAATTTATTTTAAATTCTTACGAAACCATCTGATCGAAGGTACCACTGTTATTCTTACAAATAGTGGTTTTAAATATTAGCCCACACATGTCTTGTAAAATATAAAAATTGATGAAAGAATAAGCAATTTCTACGATTGGCAAAGGTCACGTAGCAAAATCACCTTCGGGATTTTATTCCTCAATTTTAAGATTCTCCCCACCATGATTACGTGCCCTAAGTTCTTTTTACCTCCCTAACAGAACTCACGCTATTCATTCAAATAATGCATTTCGATACATACCCTGGTTAATTTGAATGGATCTGGCATTCACAGGTTTGATCGATTTCCCATCCAAAGCGATGACCAACATTTCATGGTTCTGTATGGTGAAGTATAATGGGCAGGAGTTTCCGCCTCCAGCGTGCACGACTCGCACTCTGTATCGGAGCCCTGGAGTCACCGTCAGCTTCGGCATCAGTTTATCCTGGTCATCAGTAATACGAAGATAATATTGAAGGTCAGAATAATTGTCTAACGAATGTACAACTCTGAGATATGCACTCATAATTTCTCATGACTAATATCTGCATCACAACATTGCGTGGAGTAAGAAATAATTACAAAGAGGAAATTACAACGATTTAATCTGAATAATCACATCCGTATCGAACGCGTTCAATCTAATACTAGTTCCTTCTTGGTCTCTATTTATCAAATGATTAACAGACTCTGGATAATATTCAACACGTGCATAATATTAAATGGTGGTATCAAACGGGTGCAGTTATTCTCCGTGTTCAAGTGTGTTCGTGATTCAGTCTTTTATTCTGATTTAGATGAGTTTGACTGTTTTTAGCTTGCTGAATAGAGCAGAATCTTTAATCGCCCATTCCCACTGACTGAATGGATGCATTTCTGCATTTTCGAAGGCATGAACAATGTGCAGAAGTTAATTTGGACACTTCGGACCAAGATCGGACCACGACTTTCGGGACTTGGCTGTCCGGAACCAAACTACACCTGAAGAGTACAAAAATAGAAATAATTAAACGTTTCTTTTCTTGCAGGCACCACTGATTTTTAATATATTATCGTTTAATGAAGAAATGTTAGGGAATTCTTTATAGAGAATTCCAAGTTCAACTGAGCTTATCCTGACAAATCACACGGTATCTTCATTATGGCATACAAAACAGATGCAATTTCATTCTACTAATAATCGGCAATATAGATTTCATCACCTAACTAGAAGGCGATATGAAGTTTAACCGAGATGTTGTTTTAAAGATTGCTTTACAGAACCCCACACAAAAATCTATGGAACTTTGAACAAAGGCGTCACGCACGCTCCACATCAAAAATGTAGGCTAGTTGGTCACCACATTTTACCTTATGGTAGACTCCGTTGACAAGGATAGGGAAGTCTCCAGCTGAGCCGGATCCCCACTCGTTGAGAACAAGGATGTGATTCCGATCATCAACATCGTAGAGGGCTTTTTGTTCCTCTACTCGATCGGCCTTTCTCACGATCAGAGGGCCGAATATTCCATCCAAAAACTCATTACCTGCAACGGTGGAAAAAAATTGAGCTAGGTACATTGGAGGGTGAATAAAGAGAAAATAAACTTTCATCATGTACAGTATTTTGTGACGAATGTGGCGTAACGACACAATTATCGGTAGATGGATGGACTGACGAATTTATTGGAAACATGTCAGAGTAATGGGCATTGAAGAGTAGGTACATACATAGTAAGTTTGGTTCAGGTGGGTTTAGGTTCGTCTACCCTCTTCCAGCGTCATAGTTACCGGAGGAATAGGATATAGTCCTATTTTCACCCTAGGTTGGAACGAGGTCCTCGCTGAGAATCTAAGTAAATCCAGTCTCCAAGGTGAGAAATAAGTAGTTCTCATCCAATACCTCCCTATCAAAAGTGCGACGTGTTAAACCACTCAGTCACCTCTGCACCCTCATCGCCAGCAATGGCACAAAGTATATAAGAAATTCGCCTATGAAGTGAATATATTGTTAATGATGACAATCCTGACGCACCGAGGCAGTGAGGATGTGTAGATCTATAACCGCCTACCCTTGAAGTTCGCAACGATAATAATTTGGCAGTAACAAATAATCGAAAGCTGCAATATTTCTCTTCGCTCAATGGCTAGAGTAGACATAGATAGATTTTATTACTAAGAAACAACATAAGCACAATAACATAGCATTTTCATCCAAACTTTATCCAGTCCAGTAGCCATGCAACAGTCCACGTGTTCCCATAGTATGCCATTGCACACCTACCTACTTTTCATCTTGAAGCCCCATATCATTATTGTGAGCGAAAAACTGCACCGAGATTATGGTTACAACAACGGTGTGATTAGCTGCTGGCGTTATGCAATAGCAACAAATTATATTGCAAATGAAATCAGGCATTGAACTAGGAACTTCTTTAAGAAGCTACTGGAGACGGCATTAACATAGTCCTGTTTGTTGTATGTTATCAACAACAATGCACTATATTGCGATGTAATCCCACAGAAAAGTTGGTAGGTATAGATACTTATACTCTAAGTTAGATGTGAGGGATTGGGTAAGTTTAGGGAGGCGTCATAAAAACAACTGTACCCGTGTGCGAATGCCAAAGATGCGTCCCTGCTTGAGCAGCCCTAAATTTGTACTGGAAGGTGGTATAGCTGTAGATGGGGCACTGTGTCAGCATGGGGACTCCGTCCATGTAGGGGCTCTCGCTTTGTTTCTGCCCTCGCCAGTGGATTGCGACGCCCTGCCCCGGAAGACGATTTACGACGTCCACCACGAGAATGTCATTTTCGCAAACCTGTCGGGCAGTTTCGAAGTCACTTTTATACAAAAGTAATTGATGGATATGTAGACTTGGTTAGTATTTCATTTTTTTATGCGAGAATTTCCCCACAGTCACGTTTTTATCAGAACCACCAACAGATCACTTCCAGATAAAAAAATATTTCGTTATCTACGTTTCAATATATCTGCTAAAAAAGGAGAACTGCAGCAGATCCTCAACACTTTTCTAGAAGTGATTTGGCATTGTTTAGAACCCGTGATAAGGTCTACTAAATCCTTGAATCATAGCGGTTATATAAAGCTTGTCACACCTAGTTAACATTACGAAGTCAAAATCCGTCACACTTAACTGAACAAATATAAGAAAAGCGATGCAAGGGGCATCCTAAAATAAAGAGAGCCACTCCTTGTAAACCAGCAAATATTAGATCTCGCAAATAAACTCGCAGAAGTGGGGACGAAAGACGCAGGATCCCCACCATCCTCACTAGCTGGAGGATGGAGGGAGATAGCCCTCAGGGCTATAAAAACTCGCCTCCTTCGCCTTTCTAGCCATTCTACGCTCTCCTCTAGTCGCTGACTACTCTCTCACCTCACTCCTCCTCTCTCCTTAACCTTTAAAGATCCCGTCGAATTGGTGACATCTGATAGTGTGGAACCTGAATTGGTGACATCTATTAGTGTGGAACCAGCCAGGCACAACCTCATGCCACCCGTAGTGAATTATCGCTATACCTATTCACTACATACTGTTTTATAGTTTAGAAAAATGCCATGAAGGATCATACAGATACCTACCTACTAAACTGTAAAATTTTATGAACAATAGTCATATAGCTGTCTAGTACCGGTCCAATATGCATCTACCGACGCCCCATTGGTGTAGTATGCTATCTACCGACTTTCCGGTGGTCCAATTATGCTATCTACCAACTAGTCGTAGACTAAATCGCTAATCTGTCACATTTTACTCCACGTTTAAATTCTTCGATGGTTTTCAAATTAACTGCATGAGTAGAGAATGCGTCGAATAAGTTTTCTTGTGGATGGATAGTGCGCCACCATTCCTGTTCCAGTTTACGCTCCAGGAGACTAGGGCACCGTTAATTTTTATGTCCTACCTAACTTTTATTACCCTAGACAGACACTCGATGGTTTGGGTTTGTCCTCCCGGGATGGGACCAATCAAGTACCTACTACAGTCCTAAACTCTTATTACAGTTACAGTTACACACAAATTACACGAAATTGTCACAGGAAAAACCACCGACACGAGCCACGCTATCAGTATAACATAAACGATCCCTAATATTGATCAGTTGTTATGGGAGTCGTAAAGGTCATAAGCACAATCACTGTTTAGCTTGAGAATGATAAGATACGTCAACGATGTGTGCGGATAGCATACTGATAGCATACTGTGTGCTGGTAGCGTTAAGCATCGGATTCGGGAGGTAGACAGCGGCCCGGCGGTAGATAGATAGCATATTGGGCTGGTACCAGAATCCAAACTTCGTCCCTCAGATAAACGTCTTTTCTCAACTACATGCCTTCTTCTTACATATTTCTCAGATTGTGGTCGCTTATGCAAGCGTTATGTTTAGTAAGTAAGTATCTATCCAAAGGCTAAAACGGCTTTGCAAGTAGAATAAATTATTTTCTAAACGTCACCTCATTACAAAAACTTGTTTAGGAACGTATTTACAAATAGTTCCCCCTTCCTTCAACCCACTGTTTCTACGAGTAATACCACACCTGGGAGATCACAGGTGACAACACTCAAAGCATAATCATGATACACTCATTGTTATTTTCTTCAGGTCAGAGATTATTCGATAAGAAATAATATATCTTCTTTCACAAAAGTGCCTAATCTAAAGTGATTTTTTATCTGCGTACCTACCTACCTACCTACATCAGCTTTCAAAGATATGCCAGTTAGACTGCAATGCAATATTGAAAATGGATACACCAGTTCTAAACAAAACAATTTAATGATAAAGGGACAGACATGTAAAACGATTCCGTCAAACCATACTGAGTCAAAAGACGGAGGTAAGGAGGTCGAAACACACCGAGATTTCAATTACACTCCACTCACCTGGATTGCGGGTCCTGGAAGTTGTTTGTTGGCTGTTAAGATCCTTCGCGTGAGTCCCTCAGCAATGACGCATCCATATCGGAAACAGTGAGTCAAATTTTTCGGACAGTCTCCACACCACCTTTTACAAAGGAAGCCAGTTTTTATCATTTGTATCATAATATTATTATGATAAGTATACTTTCAAACTTTCGCCATTTCAGGCAATGCTCCTGATCCCTCAGCGACCGAATCGAATACCAGCCTTCAATTCACAATTCAGCTTATGGGCCTCATAGCTCTAGATTCTAGGACAATAATTTTCAAGGCGCATTTGAACCCGGACTAAAATCTAGCTCTTACACTGTAATTGGCAAAACCGCACCCCATTGTGAAGCCTCACAATTCCATACTGTACACTCCTGATAAAAGCAAGTTAATGATCTTTCACAATCTTCCACAACATTTTGTTGATTTCGTGTAATATAATAAATTGTGCACATGGTAGGTAAAACCGCTAAATGAACACCAGTACGCTGAGTCAGATCATGTTTTTACATAATAGCACAAAATATTTCTTTGAAAATTCGCTCTTATAGCCATTCTGCATGACTGGAACTTCTTCCGTTTTCTATAGTTCTTTCAACGTTTCGGCAACAAGTGACTTCATTGAACCCCTCCCGCCTGGGCGTGTTGCTGAAAATTTGAAAGCTCAGAGAAAAAGAACTATTTCATCGTAGGAGAGTGCGGTTAGTCTCAAAATTCTTATCATGGAACCTACTTTCATTTAAAAATATAAACCGAAGTCACGGGTACTCCTCATTCTTAGGATGGAATCTACTTTCATTTAAAAATGTAAGTCATGGACACTCTTCATTATCAAAGCAAAACATTTTCCAACACATCCGTATTTGACCATTCAGTGGTGCCTAGGAACTAGATGATACAAGTGTACATCTTCAAACGCCCCGCTAGTTGCACAATACTTCAGCCCTTCGGCTTTGAACTTCGTAAGAGAGAATACCAAATTAGTAGAGGACGGCCGAAGGCATCTCCTTTCTCCTCACAACCGAAAACAAAGAAAAAGTTGAAGAAGAGCGCTTTGGGATGTTGCGATGATGTAACGCAGCCACGAAAAGATCAGCTGGAAAGAACGATGATCATCATTACCATGGCATTGGGCCTCGCTCACTTTCTCCCCACGACTTATGGATGCGCTAGTCGACAGATCGAAACCGGCAATAGTTTCCAATTTACGCTTGAAAATTATGTACGGTGAGGAAATATTTGAGGTCCATAGGTGGGATTTGGACCTCGTAAGATACCTGGAGGGGACCGCACCTCCAGGTTAAAAAAAATATGTACATAGGTATGGTATAAATGTGGTTTCATATACAGGTACCTCCTCGATCGTGGCCAACGGTTGATTTCTTATTCAGATAAGCTACGTACTACTATGATGCTGTATTTTGGTATCACTTCGATAGCAAGATAATACCGTATTTTGCCTTTACCATATGCTTAATAATGCTTACAGTCAGAAAATTCGAAAATCAATCATCGTAAAAATAGATTAGGTAGTGAATTCTGTACATACCCTCCCATAGACTGATGCTGCTCCAACACCAATCTGAATCTACATATCATCGGCCAGTCAAGTTCGTGGCATGGTCTATCACAGGAAGCGAATTGTAAATCTGAAACATAAGATCAGTGTATATAGAACTCAATGAAATATTGGACAAGTGACGCAAATATTTTGGAATCAACATCGGATGGTTAGGGATGGTTAGGGATGGTTAGGGATGGTTAACATCTTCAACCGTAATTAGTTCCAATAGAATTAAGTACCTACTTAACCAATCCAATGAATTTAGAGATGTTATGACAAAGTAACACTGTCATGAGTCAACGAAAAGTTTACTACATTCTCCCAACTCAACAAATTCCCGATGAATAGCACTGGCTTCTCAATAAAATCAATAAAAAAGTCAATACAATTTTATGGTCGACTCTTTTACGAGTTACTACCAAGTCAAACGTATGAGGACATGATGCACTGGGTACCTACTGGTTGTTCACGTAGTAGAATCTCTGGCACGATGCCTGTGAATGGTTACAGTTAAGTAAACGTTGTAATAAATAGGTACGTAAATTGTATCTCAAGTTTGTAATGATGTAAAAATAAACAAGCTTGGAATATAGGAATAACATTACACATTACTAATAACTGCCGATAGTACCTAAGTGAGGCTCTTCCTTAGAGTTGAGCGATTAATACAGTTGATTGACTAATAAATTATGTCTACCACGCTACAAGCCGCAATTTTGGGGATTTGGACTTAAATGTTGACAGTATACTCCTTAGGCCTCCAGAATTTGCTGTATAAATTTTGGTACCAGAAAACGGTACCACGCTGGACCAGAGCTGCCATTTGTCAGAAAAATTTATTTAGGCCTCCAGAATTGTCTGTATGGTTTTTTGTGCCACCGTGATGCCAGGAAACAGCGCCACACTGGCACCAGTGACGCCATCTGTCAGGAAAATAGGTGTTTGGTATAGTCTTTCATGTTTTCCAGCACGCTGAATCGAATGGAAGGATCCATCATCCTTACAGTGATTATTATTTAGCCATAAAACGTTATGAAACTCGGCGCTGCGCGCCTCGCCAGGGGGCAAGCCCCCTGGACCCCCGGATGCTTACTGCTTAGAGCCTACGGCTAAAATTCAAGAAACATGGAACATGCTTTAGCCGCGCTTTTTATGATTCTGTAGCCGCGCTTTTTATGATTCTGTAGCCGCACTGTTATGATTTCACTTCGTCACCAGGATACAACCAAATGACAACCAAACAAGCGTCATTGTTTACTATCCATTTATAACATCAATTTATATAGGTAGTTATAGTATGAAAGTACGAAATAAATACCAAGAACAAATACGAAATAAATTCGTGATAAATCAAGAGCTTTCCAACGAATGGAAAACGATTTTTGTCCGATGAAAATGAAAGAAGTTTCATTTCCCTAGCAACTACTCGGTTGTACGTGAAAATCATCGTTAAAATTTTGTGACACTTCCGCGTGACATTTTTCGGATAGTTAGTCCAAGGCTAAAGCATGTTCCAAGCTAAAATAGCTATTATTGAGCGTGGTACATAGGCAGAATTTGAGCCTATTTTCAAAATTGCGTGAGGCGCCAGGTCAGCGGACCCAATAGTTATAATCATTAATCATTGAAAAACCTCACTCTATGTTTTAGGTCGCACCGAACTTAATCATGAGTTGACCAATATTTTTTCAATATTAATCCCTTGAATCATGAATTATGCATAAACATGAGTAGGTAGTTATCGAATCATTCGGAAATTGCAGAGCGAGTAGAATTCACCTATCTACTGAAAAATATACCAAACAAACCATCTGCAGTTGACACCGGTAATTGGTAGTATATTTTGGTTTAGATATTTTGATTTTGCACCTCGTGTACCTGAAAACAACTTCTATATCTTAGTACGTCTTTGCCATAGTACAGGCGATATTTTTATGTAACCAACGTACAACTCAGATTACGATGAATCACCATGAGTATTAGTAATTTTAAAATTCCGTAGAGCAAGTCTGACCAGCATGAACGAAGTCATTTGAATTATTTCTGATTACAGAAGACTAGTGCACTGTGGGTACATAGTTGCTACAGAAACTGTCAAGTATTATTACAATATATTCGCGAAAATGTGCGCAATATTACAAATGGAACAACTGCCCTCCCCTCGCGGAAAACGTAGACCGAATCGTTTTCACGGACAACAACTTCCTTCCCCGACCTCACGTAGGTGGAGAATTGTGATTGTTCGAACTGACAACGCGGAAGTTCAGTTTAGGGAGAGGCAGAGTACCGAAATCGAAAGTCTGTGTGCCCCTAGCTCCTGTGGCCCCCGAGAGCGTTTTTGAAGACCCCGCGAAGGTGACGCTGGAAGAAAAAGACAACATCTGGGCTTCTTACAGGAGAGAAAGGGAGATTTCGTTGAATGCCGGTTGTTGCATCAAACTATATAAGAGTTACCCAACAGACTCCGAGCGCAGCGTCCGCGCGTTCCTAGAAGATCCGCCCATCAGCAACTTGAAGCCTCGCATTTAGAGGAACGATTATTGTGGCATTCCGAATTGTTTGAGACAGTACTAAGTACTTCCAATACAAGTAATTATGCACTTGGTTCTTGCTAAGACTATATTGCCCAGATATTTCCCTTCATATTATCATTTAATGCATATTCAGTGGTCTTCAGGGTTGCTAAACGTCCTGGTTCGGTCCCGACAGTCCCGATTTCGGAGGTAATTTCCTCTTTGTCCAGGCAAAATCTGTCAAGAACTCGAGATTAAACGGATTTTCCCAGTTTCTTCCGATTGGTAGTTACCCACTTCTCATTACCCGCAGGCTTAGTGGTAGTCCCATAAAGTTCTACTTACCTAGTGCAATAATTACTGGCAAGTAAAAGAGCTAAAAACAGCGATTTGGACCCTCGATAATAACTAAGTTGTAATTATTATCCACCATTGTAATATATTCACCACTACTACTCTCCCTTGACTAAACATTAAACTAATTGTACCTACCTACATATTAGATGCGCCTTTACCCTACCCACGGTAGCACTAGTTTCACAAGGATGGAGATCTACCTGGATAGTGAAATTCAAAAAAAATTGTTGGCCTGTTGGTATAACGAAGGTTCAATGTGCCTTGCGTGATGTGAACTATCGCAACATCCGCAAGCATAGATTGACTATGAGTCAAGAGATTGGGAAATGGGCGTTTTGCGAAATAGGGATCGTACCTATCATTTACACCTTGGTAGAAGACTATAATCATATGGATGACAGGTGGGCCACCCCCCACCAAGTGCACTCTACTACCACTCTATAATTGACCACTACCTACTACTTTCTATTATTGCCTTACTAACTAAAATTCATCTATTTGCTATTATAATATTTTCTAACTTCGCCATGTTATTTTCTCATATAAATAATCTAATATAAATATCTCATATAAATAATCTAATAAATAAATAAGTAATGCCGGTTCGTATCTGCTATTCTACCTCTTGCTCCCTCTTCACTGCCTTTACGTAGGTACATATTATATAACGAGTTTTCACGTATGTACCAACCTATCTTGGTACCTCGTCGGTACCAAAAGGTAGGTAGTCCATTCCGAGAAACAATGTTTTTCTTTTAATCGCCTGTTACTATAGTGAAGAGTAGTACTCGTAGACTGTCGAAAACCTAAAAAAAACGGCCAAATGGAAAAATATTGGTTCAGCCGAGTTGTTGAACTATAATAGCGGAGGTTACAGATTTTAACATACAATACTAGCACATCCAGCAGATTTCTATTTCTAATATTAGACTGCTGAGACCTATAAACCTATTGACCATTGCCATGCATATGTATACCACTACGTACCTAAACGCCAAGTAAAGCTGATTCTATTCTATTTTATTCAAAGAAATTCGCATTAGTTGACCGATCTCGCACACATCATCACCGCTATAGTAATTTGGGTCCTAGATTTTCCCAGATTCATTGAAAAGAAAAGAGGAAGCACACTACATACCAATATTAGTGACTCTTGTGTCTGGCATTGAACTATAATAGCGGAGCTCGAGGATTTTTTAAATATAAACGCTTCAAATTATTACATAAGTTATTACAATTATTACATATATTTACAAATATATTTACAAATTATTACATATATTTACCTGTATCACTGCTGTAACAGTGATCTACGTAGTGATATTTACGCAGATCACTGTTTCCTGTGGCCAATACATACCCTCGTGCTCCCCCAAGGAAAGCCCTAAATCGAGTACTGGAGCCGGCCCGGGAATTATAGTTTCATGAAAATGCGCGGAATTCAGTAATTCAATCAAATAATTATTTGTTGTTATTAATGAAGCATAACGTTTGTTCAAGTTACTGAAGTACCTATCAAAAAATTCCAAAACAACCATCATTCAGTGAAAAAAATATCTCTCTTGCCTCAAGACCCTAATCGCCGCTGATTTTCTCCTAGCCAGTTTTCAATTTTTTTCATTCTTGTTTTATTCTTCTTCTTTAGTCTAGTTGGTCCGCGAAGCTCGGCGTTACTGTCAGTCATCTCTAAGAAGTGAAAAATAGGGGTTGAAATATTCAGAACGCCGTAGCTCGAAAACTTTCAATAGAAGGGTATGAATTTTTAACGTTTTTAAATTGATCTCGAACTAAAGAATTTGTTGAGATCACCCGCAGCATTGTACGACCAGCCGTTCGTTTGCACCGAAAAGCTTCGTCAACATGATCGTGAATGAAACGGTATAAATCCGGCCCAGATATCATTGCTAGGGAACACCTGATTATAATCAAGCGTGGCTGTATGAAGTCGAGCTGGTTGTTCTGTGATATTTCATTTGAAAAATGATGGCTGTTTTGGAGTTTATTGGTAGATACTTTAGTAACTTGAACAAACGTTATGCTTCATAAATAACAAAAAAAAATTAATGATTGAATTTTTATTAAACTAATTCCCTGGAACTCCAACACTCGACTCAGGGCTTTCCTCGGTGGAGCTCGAGGGTAGGTATTGACCCCAGAAAACTGTGATCTACGCAGAAGGGGCATCTATAGGTAAAATTTAAACCGATGTGTAATAAGTTGCTGCGTTTTTTATTCCATTTTCGGATTCTACGTGGTACCTTGAAAACCATCAAATTTGGGGGGGGGGGGGGATAAAATTTATTTATTTATTTATTTGTATGCTCGATTCCAAAGGTTTATTATTGAAAAATAATTAAACTAAAAACCGTTACGGACATAATGATTAGACTAACTTAATCAATATTTATAGTAAATTTATAGTAGTTAATGTTATAGTAAAGCAAAACAAGGCATGCAAATATTGAACCGTTGGTTCAATAAAAATAAATTGACTTGAATATCACAAAAACTAACTATATGATTTTTAGCCCGAGTTCAAAAACTGTGCCGGATCGTTCTGCCAGGTTGGTGCTTCATGAAACAGAATGCGATTTGTCTGTGTGCCATACATGTAAGGAAATTCGCCACGTGAATATAGCCAAGTACCTTGGAGTTTATTTCGATTCACACATGAAGTGGGATAAACAAATAACTGAAACGAATAAAAATTAAGAAAGCTATTATATGTATTCTCAACACTGAGACGCTGCGTGAACATAAAACTCATGAAACAAATGTACTGTGCATTGGTTGAATCGGTGCTTACGTACTGTCTGCCTGCGTGGAGTGGTGGCTATATTACAGCTTACCAGCCGATAATTATTAAAACACAGAAAGCTATAATTCGTATTATATCAAAAGCTGGATATAGGGAACACACTTTTCCTCTCTTTAAAAAACTGCGAGTATTGTTTTTTGCGGATGTTATGGAAATTAGTCGAATTAAACAACTTGTGAGGGAAAAATCATTTTCTTATGCTCAACACTTATTCGAGACTAGGAGTAAACAAAGCTATCTGATTGTTTTACCATTGGTAAAAACTACCTTGGGGAAGCAATCTTATACATACCGCGGTGCTGTTTCCATAAACGGGCTGCCGTTATAAAATAGGGTTTCTTTGATTGTGGGAAACACACGGAAATTTAAAAAAGAGCTGAGTACTTTTGTTCTAAGATCAAGGTATGGCGTGTAATTTACAAGAAAATATATCTTTTTTTTCAATTGCTATGTAAATAAAATAATGCCATATTTTACACCATAAGGAAAATTAAAAAATACTGTAATAGTTACACACAGGAAATAGTTACGATAAATACGTACTCATATGTTTTAGATTGTACATTCCAAAAAGAGGTATATTAATTTTGTTTTGTCTTTGTTTTTGTACCAACGACTTTATTGTAATGGCAAAATACGGCCAGTGACGCTACTCTTCCCCTAACACGGGCAATTAGCCCATATTGGGGAATAATCTTCTGTACATGTTTTAATGAATGCCATTTATGTATTGTACAATATTAATGAGAATAAAAAAATAAAAAAATTGTAGAGGACGGGTAGGTAACACTAGACCTGGTAACGGTGTGAAGTACAGGACGATTCCCGCCATGGAAGCGACGCCAACGACGACGGAGACCCTAAACGCCCAGAAAGCGACGTTCCGCAGCAGCATCCTGTCCGTCTCCCCGCGTACCATCCACCGCTCACTGCGGGCCCTCGTGGAACCGCCCATTCCCGCCGCCACCACCTCCCGGAGATGCCCTTCCTTGTTGCCTATGACTTCCTTCCCACTTGCACTTTTTTTTTTTATTGAGTACTTGAGGAAGTAGTGGGAAGAGATGTTCACCCCACCAGGTTAGTTCGTTATGTTCGATTTTATTTCCACTCTCACTTATTATTTGAACTTTCGTCTGAAAAGCATCGGGTTGCTGCGCAAACGCTGTGCCACTTGACTTCTTTCCATTTCCGCCGTCCGCTAAAAGGTTTTGAAATGGTCGAGTCATGCTTTGAGCATTAAACAGCAAACTAATCATTTGCAAGGCTCCTCTCACTGTCTTTCTCTCTAAGTTTGATACCTGGCTCACTGAAGTAAATACCTTCCTCCCTGGTGAGTTTTCTTGCTTTCTCTCTGGCTCGCATAACATTTCGTAATAAGTTCTTCCATCATTCATCGTAATCATCACAGTTATTCGCTGCTATCTATGAATATTTGGGTTATATCGAAGAAAAAAAAACGCTGCAAAGTCCTTGTCACAAGGATTTATTATTCTATTGGACATACCTTCAGAAATGTTGGCTGTTCATTTATTGTTTCTTTTATGCGTAATAATCGAAATAGCTATTTCTAATGGTTTCCATTAATTTTGGCCCCTAAAACACAAATTAGATACGCTCCTTTTTTTCTAAAATAACTATCTTTGATTATTGGTAGTGCCATTTACTCGTCTTGATCCACGTGTTGACACTTTTTCTAGTGTTATTATACAAACTGATAGTGATTTCAGACGATTTCCCAGGTTTTTCACTCGTAAAAAATCAATTTTGGGAGCTGAACATTTGGTAGAACTCAATTTTCCACTCTTTGGTCAAAATCGACTTCATATTCGGTCTTCTCGTCCCCAAAAACATGGAAAACGATATCTCAGAAGCTCATGTTACCAACTTGTTGCTAAAACGCAAAAAGTACCTATTTTTACACACATTTCACTCATAACACCCCTGGGTATATTCCGATCGAGCTGAAAAGTTTCGGGACACAACTAGGGCCCAAATGGAGCATGTGCGCGAAAGAACGAATTTTTTAGACCGAAAATGAAGCCTGTACGGCGGACGGACATTGCATTTTGGTTTATTATTCTGCGAATAATACACCTATGTATTCGCTCAGCAAAACATTTTTATAACACCCCCTCAAACTTTTTTCTTTCCCGTTTCAAGGTGCGTAGATTCCAAAAATTCAATGTCCGTACGCCGTCCGCCGTACGCCGTATCACGTGTAACAGCTCCATTTTAGGTCTAAAAAAGTCTTTCTTTCGCACACATGCTCCATTTGGGTCCTAGTTGTGTCCCGAAACTTTTCAGCTCGATCGGAATATACCCACGGATGTCGATAACATAACACCACTGGGTATTATTCTAATCGAGCTGAAAAGTTTCGGGACACAACTAGGGCCCAAATGGAGCATGTGTGCGAAAGAAAGAATTTTTTAAACCGAAAATGAAGCCTGTAGACGTGATACGGCGGACGGACATTGCATTTTTGGAATCTACGCACCTTGAAAAGGAAAAGAAAAAAGTTTGAGGGGCTGTTATAAAAATTTTTTGCTGAGCGAATACATAGGTGTATTATTCACAGAATAATAAACCAAAAAGTGCCGCGTATCATTCAGCTTTAAAAATCCCCTTATGGGGTGGATAGTGTTCAATTCCCTTTTTCCTTCAATGAGTAACTAATTGAACATAGTGTGTTGCTTCACTGACAGACACTAATATTGACAAACACTTTTTGCCAAAACTATGCAGTCCCCTTCCGGTTAAATATTTGCAATGAGGAACTTGTCCTGTGTCTGAAATTCCGTACCAGACCACCTACAGCTCATGAAAATGTGATCAAATATGGATAAAAACGTTGTTGTAATAACTAAAATCGAACTTGAAAATCAGGAGAAGGGGAAGCTGCGCGAAACGCTGTGTGATTGATTGACGAACGTGTGACGTCAGTTGTTCTCTTATCCCCAGGGGACAAGGCGATTTCCATGTTTATCATCAACTAACAACTACTTTCATGTAACAAGTTTCCCTTTCGTTATTTTCCGCGATGCTTGAACATCTTCTACACAGCAGAAGTGACGCGTTACCATACTGTATAACAAAATACCTGGAAAAAGAAGAAGAATGGAACCGACAACCAAACAAAAACAAAGTTGGACGGGCCGTGGATGCAGAAATCAGATAGATCGCGGTGCTCTTCCTTCATATTTTGTTGTTATTCCGAAAAAATGTCATACAAATATTGTATTGTGCCAAAATGTGCCAGCTCTATGGCTAAACCGCCCGAAAAATTGTTCACTGTTGTGCCAAATGGCCACCAAACCCGGAAAAGATGGTTCAACTTGATAAGGAGAAAAGGCTATAATCTCACTCACCTGTAATTCTATGTAAGTTTGCGGAGATCATTTTAATATAAGTAGGTACCTATGAATATTTACTAATTTAGGTATCCGAAGGTGATCACATCTCCGTCATACCTTTGCGTTTCAATGGATTTTTTCCTTTTTGGATTTTTTGGATGGATGAATTATTTCAGGTAGGATAAAAGTAATCGTCGGTTTTGTTTCATCACCACGTTTCTTGCATACATAGCTTTTCTACTTACCTATCGAAAGTAGATAAGCTGTGTATGCAAAAAGTCAAAAAACTGTATCCTCCAAAATCACTAACTAAACATCCTTTTTGCCGCTTGTATCTCATTTTATAAACGAAGATGTTCCCACCTATAACCATACAGTATTTCGCAGGACAATGTTTTTGCGAATGAGCAAAAGGTACCATACATTTGATCTATATCAAATTTTTGTGATAACCATTCTGAACGCAAGTAATAACTTCGAAGCAATATAATAAATTTTATAGAAAATACTTTTCGAATATAGAAAGAATGCGTCAAGTTTAGTCTCTTCTGGTGATTTTAACAGCAATGTTGGAACCACATCCCCCTCCTCACCTTCCCTTACTTACTAACTTAGGTCAGGATTAGTTCGGAAATACGTAACTAGTAAAATTAGGCCAGCCGAGATATGTATTGTGGTGAACTGATAGGCTTGGAAAGAATCCGCTTGTGGTAGAATAATATAGGTGAACGGTACCTAAGAATTACGGTAATCACTGGGGAAAAGGTTCAACAAGAACTCAGTGCGTTTTGCACCCACCTACGAATCAGTTCCTCTTGTTGGCATAAGTTAGGTACATCATTTTATAGGCACTGTACATTAGCTATTTGTAGTAGTTGATTCACATAATAACGGGTTACCTCGTCATCTCCACTCGTTTCATTTCAAAATTCCCGTTTTAGCGAATTTTCGAAGAAAAGGAAGCTATTGTTCTCGGTCCAAAATTTTTAAAACTCGAATTTCCGAAAGATTTTTATACCAAAATCCGTTTCAGACCATCCTGAATTCACTGCCGAAAGACACCAAAAATTATATGTATATATATATATATATTTATATATATATTTATATATATATTTATATATATATTTATATATATATTTATATATTTATATATTTATATATTTATATATGTATGTGTCATTCCAGACGATAACTCTCGATAGAATTGAGATAAAAAGTTCAAATTTGCACGAAAAATCTGTCTTGGCAATCGACAGGCTAAGTTCGAAGATGGGCAGAATCGGGTCACTCTAAGGGGGAGTTTTGGGGAATTTTAGGGGGGGAAAATTACCCATAAATTCCCAAAATGAAAAAGTCTGACAAGTGACACCTCATTTTAAAGGTTTTTGTACGCTGAACACGATGGTGAAATCAGAATTGCGATATCTCATTCCATTCTCAAACTGGAGCACTTTGAAGATGAAGGAACGTGGTTATTTCTTGAGATGTTCTTCCTGGTTCGTCTGCTCTAATCTGATAACGGAATGGGATATCGCAATTCTGACTTCACCATCGTGTTCAGCGTTGGAAAATCTACAAACCGAGGTGTTACTCGGCAAAAAATGGAACAAAAAATTGTTACGTATCCAATACCTACTCTTCTGGTATTCAAAACATTTTTGATTTCCCCCTCCCCCTCCTTCCACCCCAAATTTTACTTTGCGTAAAACTACTCCTGTTTTAATTTTGTATGGTATCAAGTTGGGAAAACATTGGCCGAAAATTAATTTTCAGAAAATTTTAGGCGGAGGAGGAAGATGCCGAAAACTTCGAAAATTCGCTCTTATAGCCATGCTGCATGACTGTGGTTTTTTTTTATTTTTGACATGAACTCGCACAGGCCGAACGAACTGAGAGGCGGTAAGTTGAAAGACATCACACCCATCCTTCACTTTATTTAGGCATTTTTGGTTTATTATTCTGTGAATAATACACCTATGTAATCGCTCAGCAAAAAATTTTAATAACACCCCCTCAAAATTTTTTCTATTCCGTTTCAAGGTACGTAGATTCCAAAAATGCAATGTCCGTCCGCCGTACGCCCTCCGCCGTATCACGTGTACAGGCTTCATTTTCGGTCTAAAAAAATCGTTCTTTCGCACACATGCTCCATTTGGGCCCTAGTTGTGTCCCGAAACTTTTCAGCCCGATCGGAATATACCCAGGGGTGTTATGAGTGAAAATGTGTATAAAAATAGGTACTTTTTGCGTTTTAGCAACATGTTGGTAACATGAGGTTTTGAGATCCTTTTCCATGTTTTTGGGGACGAGAAGACCGAATATGAAGTCGATTTTGACCAAAGACGCGGAAATTGAGGTTTTACTAAAGGTTCAGCTCCCAAAATGGTTTTTTTATGAGTCAAAAACCTGGAAAACTGTCTGAAATCGCCATCAATGTGTATAATAACATTAGAAAATGTGTAAACATGTGAATCAAGACCATTAAATGGCACTACCAATGATCAAAGATGAGCTGGAAAAAAAAGCGTACCTATTTCATGTTTTGGGGGCCAAAATTGGTGGAAATCATCATAAATAGCTATTTCAATCATTCCACATGAAAGAAACAATAAATTTAACAGCCAACAAGAATCTCTAGAACTCCAATAGAATAATAAACCCATGTGACAAGGACTTTGCAGCGTTTTTCCATTATTGTGAATTACTTTTGCATGAATATTGAGCAGGTAAAGCACGAGAAGTTGAATGAACAGCCCCAAGAAGCCGCGGAAACACAGCCAACGATTCAGTAACCTGAAGAGCACAGGGGAAGTGGTGGAAGTGGATGGTGGATCGAGACATAAAGACACGCGAAATCTAACGTCGTGGTCGTGGAGTGGGAGGAGTCAGCTGAAGCGGGCGTTTTGGTGGACTCTCAGAAATTCAAATTTCATTTATTTTTATAAAATCACTGGCGCGTCTGAAACAAATTTTTCCTTTCCGTTTCAAACATTTTTGATTTCCGCAAAGAAATTGAGCAAGTTCCTCTGCAATATTCCTCCCTAAATATGTACCTCCAGGCTGATTTTTTGAATTCCGACTTATTCCCAAAGTTTCATCAGAAATCAAATGATTGGTTTAGCTGTGCTGGTGACAAGGAAACACTATAGCGGTGCCAAACGTTTTAAAATAGCATATAACGGAAAAAACTGCTAATCTCTTGGTTATAATCAGATATTGGTTATTACAGCAGATACGATTTCATCGATGTTGCAGATATGAACACGCTGAACTATAGAGTTGACAACATTGACGTAGCTATCCGTTCATTTTGGGGATCAGTTTATTATGTAAGTACATGAATCAGCCAAGAATTCATAGCGATATCTAGACAGTCTGTATCAAACCGATTGCTGCAAAACTTGTAACTTCGGTCGTAAGCTCACGATTAAGTTTACCGAACTGGTCGTGAATAGCTGGAGATGTTTCACAGAGTACGGAACTCATCATAATAATAGGTAGTAGGTACCTAAAGTAAAGATGAAACCTTTGAAAACATGAAGGTGACATCAATCACCATGATTCGCCAGGAATTTGGCTGAAATACTGATCGAAAAAAGTCATGTGCCACTTAACCACTATTATAATAATATTACTTAACAGACAAGTTCTCTAATATTGTTGTAAGAAGGAAACAGTCCATGCGTCCGCAAACGTGGTAATATCCGATTCCTCGAGTCAACACCTCGTGATATTTGCTCGACTTGAAGACAGGCCCTAAATCATCATTCAATATACTCCCATTTAGGTAATGAGGTGCATAAGAGCTGCTGTGTTCTGCCACTTGGAAGAAATCTTCATTGAAAATTGGGTGGCATACTGGTTATTCTAAAACACCGATTTCCGCTGTCCTGATATTGTCCTGACTTTAGATAGGTACGCTTACACCACATGAGCAAGATGGGTTTCTAAAACGAAATTCTTAAACGCGGCTTACTTTTTGTCATTGCCTTCTTTAGGTATCACTCACTGTAGTGTTTTCTGCGTTATAATAGTTATATTAATCTCATCCAAGAAAGTCGACGTGAACAAACACAACACGTAGGACCTACTTGACCAAACTTCAATGAATCGTCATGTCAACGACAGATTATTCAAACGTATAATAATTGTTCATGTTAACATGATGTGTTATGTAACAAATGAGTATCAGACCACTACTTACAAGAATAAATATTTTAAGTGATAATAAATCAGGTATTCTACAGACCTACAGAGTAGCCGAGAATAAATCAACTACACCTAGCGAGTATGTACCATAAAAGGTACGCAAAGGTAAAATACAATATGGTGAAGAAGCCCAGCAATCGGTAGGTATGTTCAGGCAAGTAGTTCAGAACCAGTTCGGTATCGAATAGTTATGAATCGAACTAACGGGAGGGGATGAGAACCGTTCAGAACTACCAGTTCCTACTCAGAACATCTGAACGCACAATATTTACATAATATTTATGAAAATATATACAGTTACACACGACAATAACTGGCAATGACTTCGATGTCTTAATGGTTTGGTTTTGAGAACTCGTTTACCTATAGGTCTGTTGTCCCAAGATACACCACAGGATCACCCATCAATTTGAGAGGGAGACCGGTAAACTTGCCACTTTTTTCAGGGCTTTCTACTTTTCCTGGCAGGAGATTTAACGTTCGAAGCTGGACAGAATCAATTGTTTGCGGTAAGTACGTGCAACGTCCATAATTTTCGCCACCACGAGTGCAGTGAAACGAGTGAAGTGCAGTGAGTGCAGTGAAAGTTCTTTCTATTCTCGTTTAATTTGTATCAAGAATATTGCAGAGATACTGTAAAACACGTGTTTGCACCATTTCGCTCATAGCCAATAACCTAGTCACTGGCAACTGGATTAGCAACTCTTTGTTCAGAGTGTCGACTCTGTTCATTTGAACAGAAGTGTCAGCTTGGTGAAATTCAGGGCAAACAGGTCGGACGGGCATTAGAAAGAATGGGAGAATGGGACAGAAAAAAAACTTGAATGGAGGGGGAGCATAGCACCTAGACAACTACTGACTGGTTATTGACTTCGGTACAGTAGTAAAGTTCCATCAACTCAAAAAGTGCCTAATGATTGCCGACATAGGTAGGTATGTACCTAGTGCCTTTTTCTGGTGCTCAGCAAGCCCTCGGTAAAACAAAAAAAAATTGAATAATTTACGAAGGGCTATTAACCAAGGCACGTCACTGACTGGCGGCACTTGAACATCTCTGGCCCACAAATTTCTCGAGCGGATTGTTACAAAAAATCAGGTAAGTCCAGCAGAAGATCAGAACCATGATTTGTTTCATTTAGGCAACAACTCTGTTGTTAGGTTAGCTTAATTAGATAAAGGTAGCTTAAGGTTAGCTTGAGTGTTGGTATACTCGGGGCGACCTCGTTTACCTACGACAAAAGTCGAAACTGAACTGAAACTGAAACTGAAATGGCCGAGTGAACAGCAAAAATGAATCTCGGACGACAAAATACCACAAATAGGATAAGGGGAATCGGACACATTGAAAGTAGTAAAATAAAAACATTCCTCAAACTAAAACTTCCCTCAAATCATCATACTGCATGAATGGAACTTTTATCAATAATATTACAGTTTTAATTAATGAGGACCGCCTGGAGTAAATAAAAGGGTGGATAATGGATATAGAAGATACACAAGTGTGTGTAAGCAACTCAGCTTGGTTTTGAGGCCGTCCCGCTTACCGCACTCTGTTCCTACTAAAACGAAACGTGGTCCATTCGGTGTCCTCCACAATACGTTTCCAGTGAACATAGAGTCACTAATATCCCACTAATTCAGCATTATTTGAATCTCTATAATATTTTTACTACAATTTTATATTTTATTTTATTTTATTTATTTTTTTTTATTTTTTTACAATTTTAAGTTGTTTTCAACTTAAATCACATTATTTACGACGCAAGCGAGGTAAGCGGGGTAGGGCCAACAGAACTTCATGGATACCGCTTCCTTTGTTTTGTTATTACCTATTCCCACTAACAACGCGGCTAGAAGAAACCGCGCACGTTTCTTGGTTGCAAACAATGAAATAATAAATAACTAGTAATAATAAAAAATAAAAATAATAGATAGTAATAACATGCAAAATTTCCACTATCGCCCGGCTGCTACTCTATTTTGCGATCGCCCAAATCTCTTCTGAAATAGGTAGGTAGGTACGTGATCATCAAGAACCAGGAAAAAAAATTTGATAATTAACTGGATTCCATCAACCTTGGGGGTAGGGATTTAGTCTTCCGTCTCGAGAAGGAAGGGTGACTGTCAAGGTTGAATCACCGCAGTGCCTTTCGGTCGATGTAAACGAATAGAAAGGATTTTTTGTTCAAGAGAGTGAACTTCATCTTGTCCTGAAGATGTTCCCTTCCTTTTGATCGAAACTGATAGCCTCCGGCGTTTTTTATTCTTGTTTTTTACTATATCGGAGTAGATGGTATTTACTGTACCATTGCACATTGGGATGGATAGCCAATCTAGAGGAAGAAATATACCTAAGGTCTGATTTTGAACGGATGGCTAACACAAAAAAATGAAAGCTACCAAAAACTGTAATTTAACATAACTATATATTACAAAGAAAAACGGAGTTATTGAAAAATAGTCTACTTCTACTAATACACGAAAAACGCAAAAAACACTGTTATACCGGTTTCGGTGATCAAACCATCGTCAGTAACACACAATAACTTACTGACGATGGTTTGATCACCGAAACCGGTATAACAGTGTTTTTTGCGTTTTTCGTGTATTAGTGGAAGTAGACTATTTTTCAATAACTCCGTTTTTCTTTGAAATGGGTTTCCACGATTTCGTCGCGAGTGATTTAGTTCGTATATATTACAAGCTGATAATGATAGAGTTGGTACTTCAATTCCTCCATTTCAACTGGATAATCCTCATCAATGACCAAATCATGTACTTACAAGTAGGTACCTACTTTTCAATTCCATATATTCCTAATGTTCTAAGTACAATAAAGACTATTTTATTTCTAATTTCTATAAACAATTTTTCCCCGTAGATTCAAATCAGTGCTCATTTACGTAGTTACCTACCTGATTACTCAATTATTCAAGTTCAGTCAAGTTATTACTTATTGATATTTAATAATAATGAGGTTAGTACTCAAACGGGTTCTTCTGGGACCGGAATGAAATAGCTAGGAAGTTACAATGCCAGCCGCAAAGAGTGACTTTGGCATAGCCGTTGATTAAATTTGCACAAACTTATATTCAACAGAAAATTATCTACAACAAACTTGGATAACATCATATATTTGTGTCAATCGTCTTAAATTCGTTATACCCTCGTGCAATTTATCTCTTCAACGCATTTGTGTAGAAATTTGTATTTTTCGGTAGGTAGGTATACCTAATATATATTTGTTTGCCACTCCCAATGGGTTCTTATATCTTTTGTACCTGCCTAGACGCTTACTCAACAAGTATCTGTTTCATAGCCCACTTGAAGAGTACCTTGGTATCTATTTAATAGATTTTAAGCTCATGGGTTTCGTGCTATGTTGAGCTAGGCAAGGTTACTTCGAAAGCAACACGAATGTCAATCTCATATTCTGTTTATTGCCCAGACCAACATCTTTAGATCTTCTCAACGAATCAAAACCTGGGGTCTCAAAATTTGGGCACTTTTACATCATCCGATGGATCCTACTCTACAATAGTAGGTTTTTGGGGTGTGAACGTCGCGTTGTTCATAATGTCGTTTATAACTCGCTTTCGAAGTAACTTTCACTCAAACCTGAAGAGCTACAACGAGGTAAGTAGTTGTGGGAATGAAGGGATTCATTTCCTCTTGCCCTGCTGCATTTCCTTTCTCTGCACATGGGTCAGGAACGTGACTGAATGTATCACGATTGCTGCCGTCGTATATGTATGCCACAATCAACATTAAATATGAATAAAAATAAGAATGGGCACTGTTCAAGTTCAATAAATTCATTTATAATTCTTTCTAACCTGTACTGTGCTCGAATCTGTTGAAAACAAAAAACGCTGCAAAGTCCTTGACACATGGGTTTATTATTCTATTGGACATACCTACAGAAATGTTGGCTGTTCATTATTGTTCCTTTTGTGCGCAGTAATCGAAATACCGATTTCTGGTGGTTTCCATTAATTTTGGCCCTTAAAAAACACAAATTAGGTACGCTCTTTTTTTTTTTCTTTTTTTTTACTACCTTTGATCATTGGTAGTGTTAATCGTCTTGATCCACTTGTTGAAACTTATTCCAGTGTCATTATACAAACTGATGGTGATTTCAGACGATTTCCAAGGTTTTTCACTCATAAAAACATTGAAAACGATACCTCAAAAGCTCATGTTACTAACATGTTACCACAACGCAAAACTACAGAAACGTTGGCTGTTTATTTATTGTTTCTTTCATATAAAATAATTTAAATAGCTATTTCTGGTGGTTTCCACCAATTTTGGCCCCCAAAACACGAATTAGGTACGCTCCTTTTTTTTTTATAAATTATCTCTGATCATTGATAGTACCATTATTTAATCGTCTTGATCCACCTGTTGACACTTTTTCCAGTGTTATTCTACAAATTGATGGTGATTTCAGACGATTTCCCAGGTTTTTGACTCATAAAAAATCAATTTTGGGAGCTGAACATCTGGTACAACCTCAATTTTCCACTCTTTGGTCAAAATCGACTTCATATTCGGTCTTCTCGTCCCCAAAAACATGAAAAACGATACCTCAAAAGCTCATTTTACTAACATGTTGCTAAAACGCAAAAAGTACCTATTTTTACACTCATAACACCCCTGGGTATATTCCGATCGGGCTGAAAAGTTTCGGGACACAACTAGGGCCCAAATGGAGCATGTGTGCGAAAGAACGAATTTTTTAGACCAAAAATGAAGCCTGTACACGTGATACGGCGGACGGCGTACGGCGGACGGCGTACGGCGGACGGACATTGCATTTTTTGAATCTACGCACCTTGAAACGGAAAAGAAAAAATTTTGAGGGGGTGTTATAAAAATTTTTTGCTGAGCGAATACATAGGTGTATTATTCACAGAATAATAAACCAAAACCCACCTCAGATCATCTAATCCTCCGAAATTTCATCGTCACTGAACAGGAATGACCTCCAAAAATCATTGCAAACGCTTCACTGCGTTCGTTTCCAGTTCTAAACTCATCGATCGCACCTTGAGATTCGGATAGACTGATCTATCGTCGCCATGCAGATTCTGAAGGTTTCCTAAAGAGAAAGTTCCACGCTTCTCTTCCATAACATCGAACATTGTGCAAAACATCAGGGAATGTTACAGTGGAGGCATCTACGATTATGTTCAGGATCCTTTCACTGCTATTTACAAAAATTACTAGGTGAAATTTTAAAGTTCACTTTTTGGAGTAAGGTCATTGTTTCCATAATTCTGGGGTGAACTATAGTTCATTTAACAAGAGTATGAAGTGTGTGGTAACATGAGTAGGTACATCACAAGAGCCGAAGCAGGAAGAACCGCTGCTGATAGCAATGGCCTAGCTATATTATAATGCAACCATCAATGGACGACCTCCTAACTATCAAAACTGACGTTAATTCAGACTAAGTAATCGTTTGTTTTGACTCAGACTAATCTTTAAAAGCCTGTGCATAACACATTTTGTTCAAAACGACAACAGATTCGTAGGCCCAAAAATTGGGTTTGGCTAAAAAGTAAGTAAGTACCTCAGGTACAAAATTCACTTGTTATAGTTATTATGATTTTGAATACAACAATAATTGTCCGAATTGATGTTTTTAAAACCAACACAAAATCTAGAATTTGAAATTTTTATAACAGGGCTTTCGTAAAAATCTATTCATATTTTGGACGCCTTCTTGTGAATACCACTGGGGAGTGACAAGTATTTTGTACAGGTGGTTCTTCATCATTATCAATCACGTATCAGCCGGTAGATATTTCGTCGATTACTTGTTCATTCCGAAGAGTCATTTTGGTCAAGTCATACCAATCGTTTGTTGAAAAATGGATACGTCTATAATAGGTAGGTAGGTGCAATTCATTCGAGCAGGTAGTTGATTGCCCACATTTGTTACGATTCGGTGAATCATGTTTCAGCTATTAAGAACACTCTGATGCTAAGTGCGGAGTGTCCCGTTAACGGGTAAAGTAATGTTACAATTTGTTAAATCATGTTTTCGCAATCAAGAACACTCCAATGCTAATTGCGGAAAAGGTGTCTCGTTAGCTGGTAAAGGAATGTTAGTTCCGAGCGCGAGATTGACGTGACAGTACCACTATGGAACCGGCGCGCCGAGGTGCGAATGATACAGAAGGACAATGAACACGGATTCGACAGCACTGTACGAGAGCAAAAGCGAGATTGTGTAATCATCACAACTGAAATGAGATCCTTTTCCTCTCACTCTCAGTAGAACCTAATGATATCCTAAGTATAGGTACCTACTTACCCGCCAACGTATGATGTTTCAAGTTCCGGCTTGGTAGGAGCCTACATAACTTCAAGTAAAATTAGCCCAATCTAAAATTTTATTTATGTACTTATTAATTCCCTCGTCCTTTCAGGATTTCCTTTCAATTATTGTTTTATCGTGTAAGAAACTGAATATTTTTACTCGAAAAGCCAAAGAGTTGGTTCTTGCAAAGAAAACTTTTCAACTACTCTTACTATAATCATGGCACAAGTACAGCCTTTTACTGCGAGTATTTTGGCTACCTACTGAAGGAACTAGGTAAGGGCATCAATGTATGACTTTGATTGATCATTTTCGACTCTGCATTCCTATTGATGTGTATTATAATTTATTATCATTTTCTATGTCATATTAATTTAATGTTATTCAAAAAACCTTGTTTGAACTATCGAATGGTTATACTGCATCTAAGAAGTTATGAATCGAAAAGTTGTAGGACTGCCTATTAGGGCGTGAAGACTTACGTAAACATAAGTTCCGATGTTGAACACTCGTGAAGACATCTTCAGCCTCATTTCTTTTCCTATGCTTTCGCTTTAATGACTATTACAATTCTATGCCCTTTACCGCTAATAATGCACTTATGACGACTAATAATACACTTTCTTATGGCGATACTACGGCACTTTCTAAATGATGCATAGAATAGTAAAGTTAGTAGGTACGTAGTAGTCAAACTTGAGAGATCGTTCGGCTACACCTTCGCGGTGATTTCGATGGAATTTTCTGATAAGGTATAGATGGGTACTAATGGTGTTTTGATGTGTACGCCCCAGCATGGAAGGCAGTCTTTCAAAGCAGATCCCCTGCCTTTCCAGTTATTCAAATAATTAATCTTTCCACTAAACAATCCATCTTTCCTAATAAGTTCTTGATAATCACAACTTTATTGACAAGCCAAAACTTTCCTACATGTAAACAGTTTATAAACTGTTCAAATCCTCAACAAAGTTGAGTGTTAGAAGTGAGGTACGTACCTACAAACGTGGCTCCGGAGCCCACTCTAGCTGCTGTTTTTACTTAACAACATGTTAAAAATTGCTATTGAATTCTTGAACAATGCATTCAACAGTTATGCGGTCATTCATTATACCAAAATAGTAATTCCTGAAGCTGCCAGTTCTTAACAACTATTCAGGATTTGGTGGATTTGGGTATACTTAACGTCATCGTGGATGCTAAATGTCAAGGCCTTTCCTTTTCAGTAGGTATCTAATCAACCTCTATTGTTCGGTTAATGTCAGCGTTTTGGGTTTTATGTATCCCAGGTTAGTCAGAAGTTGAGGGAAGGTTGTGGTTACACCTCCACCGACTGATGACGACAGACCCTAGTAAGATGTTTAGAGAGTTCGCCCGAAAGCGACAGGCACTCCAACTCACCAGGCACTGGAGTGAGATAGATGACGGTAACAACGGCCGAAAGAAGTCCGACGAACATGGCTAGCCGGAGAAGCCATACCTCACACCGTTGCCGCCCTACCAACATCTCGGGGAAGACTGAGTCAGTTCAACAGTTTCCAGCCCAATGGGGGAGACGGGAGAGCGTCACGGAGAACGGGCACGAGAAGGAACTGTTCCAGAAACGTCTAGTTGTCTAGTACACTGAAGACGACTAGTGGAGTTTAAATTCAAGTTACAAAGCATTCGTGTTCTATAACATCTAACAGGGTGCCTAATAAGCATCAATGATTTTTCAGCGTAATGCTCGACATGAGCGCAGATATTATTAAGATTTCAACCTTCGTTTGAACTCACTCTCTTGATGCTCATTCGCAAAATGTGTATTCCTATGAATATTTGGGGTGGAGGGGAAGGGGGCCGATGAACTCGCAGATATCAGAGACACGGCGTGACTTTTCAATGACACCCATTTTATGTTCTAGGGGCAGCATATACCTATTCATGAGAAAATCTTTTCATTTCGGACATATCTTCATCAAGACTTTTGGGACACTTCTTCATTAACAACATTTTTTTGTTAGCTTGATCCAGTAAGTACACTTCGGATAGCAGTTCGCTGGAAATGGAGCTGGTTCCACGCGATCGGAACAGCTCATCATTTCCTGATCCTTGCACGCGAGCGGGGAGGCCGCTCGATAGAGCGGCGCTTGCCTCCTTCCCACCAGTCGCGCCGTCACTCCCTCGCGCATTTTCAAATAAAACGGTGGAAAAAACTTATTGCCTTCCCGTTGACTCTCGTAATCACACGTCTCGAAGATGCCACAACAGGCCGTTATGCAAATGATGTAGGTACCGACCATCCTGCCAAGCACTTGGGAGGAACTTCGAGACCGCACTAGCGGACATCTTTGCCTAGAAACGCAAAGATACAAACTAGGTTCAGCTTTTTGGAACACACGTGATACCTACCTACCCACAGCCTGCAAAATCTGATATATTTATGGGTAGGTAAATTAGCCTGACGTGACATTAGTTCAATCCTGCTTTGTTGATTTGTGAATACTTGAACTGTAAAAACATTAATTTTCCTAAACTGCATTTCTACTGCACAAATGTGATCTTTATGTTAAGTTGGTCCACTACCAACGTTCTTGAATTCTGTGATAGGATCACAGCCAGCATCGATTCTTAGTTGATGGAGAAGAAAATTAATCTACCTGTAGGCAATTTCAATCGTATCATCGAGACTATCGTTCACATTTGGGAACTGCCGCCCAAGTCGCGCCGCCCAAGGGTGCAGAAGCTATATGCTACAAGTTGACATAATTACAGAAAATGACATTATCATGGGAATGGATACCCTGAACATAAAGGGTGCAACAACGAGGGGCGGATTGTTATTGACAGCTGAAATAGAGGCGACCACAACTTTCGTGAAATCGAAGGTTTTTTCAATGATGCCATACCCTGTAGGGGACGGTGTATGCCATAAAGAGAAACTTTCATAAATGACATAGGAAGGCCCGAGATTGGGTAAGCGTTTGGTGCGTGGTTGAACGAAACCGCATCACGCTATACGCTCTGAATACCTTTGGAGTACGATCACATGAATTCCAGGCAACGTTCGAGTCGGTAATTGCTTAAAAATTAGCGCCGAGCTCAACACCTACGTTTGGATGTTCAATTTTCCATAAGTTAATAATACACATAGGGCTGGAAGATGAAAACTCATTTTGGATAGAAGACCCCCAAGGTTCTCTACCTTTGGTAGGTAACAGCCAAATATATTATTAATTTTTATTTAGTCGAAGGAATCTTGAACATTCTACATCACCCTCGCTCGAATACCGGACTAACACAAATGAATACATAGTTCCCATTCAGTCTGTCATGTATTCATCACTCTCTTGTCCGAACTGTCGGCCCTTATCCGACGCCGCGCACATTTTGGCTAGGGTCCTTGAGAGACCGTTGTTTTGAGTTCTGAGATGTCGGATAGTTACAAGGTTCTTCGACTTCTCACAGACCATGTCTTGCACGGGATCGCCGGTAACTACATGATAGAATATTCGTATTAGACTATAATTTATATGGTTACACATTAGTTACCCAGCTACTTCCTCTGGACTGACGATGGGATTATTCGCGAAACCAATTTTTTTTAAATTGAAAAAGTAAAGGAGTCTTCCATTTTATGCACACAAAAAACCGCTGATTCGTTGCACCTCTGCAACATCGGAGAGCCATCCTATATCTTCTCCTGTATCACTGGAATGATCCGTCGAAACCCCCAGATGAGATGAAAAAAAATCAAAGCACACCACCTAGGCCCTAGGATATAAGAGGGACTAATCCTACACACTACCTATTATACTTCCTTACCTCTGCTTCAACAAAAACAGTACTTACGCTTAACATTCCTCGGTAACTTATTCATACTTCGAGGAAAACATGGACCTTTTGCAGGTAGACACACGTTATTGTTACAACTCCTGCCACTTAGGTTCTTCCATTCATTGGAAAACATAATAAGTACCTACGTATCTCACGAACCTCAATTTGCCAATACACCGTGATGTGGAAAATTACCTTGAACTTGATACTTAGGCATTGCCAGTATGGTTTTCTCAACGTCATTCAATCTTTGAAGCATCTCGTCCATTTCAGCGTAGTTTTTCTCCATCTGAGAAGGTTACCAAATTAGGTAAGTACCTACCTATTTACAAGACCCCTACCTAACTTCCTAATACCTTGATCTATTGTTAGGGTTTTATTCATTAGGAACACTACTGGATTTATTCTATGATAAAATTCAGCTCGTAGTATATTTCAATACACCTACGCACCTGTTGATCTTGAACTTGTTTCTCCATTTTAAGTTCTTCGAAACTCTTCCATATTTCTTGCCCGTGTGCCTGCTCTTTTAAGAGTTCTTTCCTCAGTTCATCGGCCGCGTTTTCCGAATCTTTCAATCGCGTTTCCAAAAACTTCATTTTATCTAACTGATTCGATATTTTCAAATCTCTCGACGCTATGTCATCTTTCAGAGAATATGTAAGTGAAGAAAACTCTTTTTTCATTCTGCGGGGAAGAGATCAATTTAATTCATCATACCATAATAGCAACGCAATATCACCTACGTATATACTACGTAGGTACGTGATATACTACCTAGATAATGTGAGCTAAAATTATCCCTGAATTTCTATTAAATCTCAGTCACCAGTAAATCGATTTGATTCAAAATAGAGTACAGATATATAGGTATGCGAATACCACTGTGTATAATGAGCTTTCAAATTATGTCTTTTAATTGCAACTATTGACAACCTGCACAAGAAATCATTTCAACTGCCACCACTGCTGAATTGGTCCACCTACCTTTCTAAACAAATCTTCCAACTCATAAGCCGAAGTCATAATAGGCATCAGATCATAAACGCCAAACGAGTTATTAAATTATTACGTGGTTCAGACATAAACATCATCAACAATAAACCTACTTACTTACCAAGTTTTACCCATCGATGATTTTACCATGGAACATAGCATCGGATCGAGTATCTATCTATTTTGATTTTCTTTAATAAAACTTAGGTATGACACATAATTTAGCGGCTTTTACGAAATAATCAGCACCTGCTGATCTCATCTCTGGATTCTTCAATCATTAAACTTTTCCTCTGAACTTCTTGACTCATATTGACGCTCTTTTCTCTCTCTTTTACGATGACATGTTTCAGGTCGCGCACTTCATTCTTCAAGTCCATTGTAGATGCCTCTAAAACCAGCAGGTATGCCAATGAATTTAAGTACAAATGTAGTTATCAATTTTGAGGGAGAAAAGGCATTTCTTATCAAGAATTCATGAAGACCAGTCAAACTATTTTATTAAAAAGTTGGGAAATGGTAGGTAATGAAACACTAAAATCGTATCGACTAAAACAATTTGGTGTGAATAAATTATTGCTAGACAAATAATATTATAAAATTTCTTCATTAAAATCTAATCAGAAATGCCTACCCAAATCAAGAAATTTCTTCTTCCAATCGTCACATTCAGCAGTTTTAGCTCTGCACTTCTTGTTCAATTCATTCACTTTCATTATGCTACTAGCTCGCGACTCGACAGCTGAAAGGTGAGGGTGATGGTTAAGACTTAACAGTTTTCAAAGGCCGTGAATTCAATTAATATTGAGTTGGATATATTGGGTTGGTAGGCAGGTACCTATTTCAAAAGGAAATGGAATTATTTAGATAGATAACCTACCTACCCAATTAGAACTGATGTCTTTTCCGAGTTATTTTCACACTAAAGGGACTTCCTGAGTTTACCTAGAGGTACCTTTTTCCGTAGTCATAATCAATTCTTCTTTCTCTTTACTCAAGTCCTTAAGTCTCGATACTGTCATCATACTTTCGGTTCTGAACGACCTCAGTTGATTCCCAAGTTTCAGCGACTGGTTTCTCATTTCTTTCACGGCAACGGCTACTGCTTCCATGTCGTGCATAATGGCGCTGCACCATTTCCTCATCGCACCCCATTGAGTTATGTAATAAATCTCAGTCTCCATTTCCTTCCTAAAACCCCGTACATAGATTTCACGGAAATCAGCTAACTTGAAATTGATAATTATGGGCAATTTCCATGTGGAGGAATTTTTTGTTTTTGATCTCAGAATCGGATTTAGCACCCTTGAAAAAACCCCCACTGCAAATTTTCTTCTCAATCCGTTGTAGCATGAGCAACAAACCGATAGAATGAAAATGACGTCATATGTGGATGGTGCTCAGGGTTCCCCGCAGGCGTACCGTGGGTGAGGGCCTTTACCTGTGACGTCATTTAGCTTTCTTTCCACTGGTTTTATCGACCACTTTCGATCATCGGATACCCCTCATATAGCACCTTTTCGGAAAGCACTCGCCAAGATCTTTTACTTAATAAAATAAAATAAAACAGATGAAATTGCCATTGGTAGATAGTGTAGGGTTATAACAAGCCCAGTAACAGTGGTTGGTAACGCACCAATAACAAGGTTTAAAAGAGAAAATATACTTAATTGAGATAGTGTAGGTTGTGGTACCTGCATCATTCCTATACCTCAAGGAAACCTACCTATCAAACATTTCGTAAACATAATATATTTTCGCACTTTGGAATGTAATATCAGGTGTGCAGAATAGTACTTCCTATAATACTAATGAGGTAATTGGTACGACGGTACCTACCAGGTTTCTATTTTACGATGTACTAATTTTAAAAATTGAGAAAGTACGACACCTTCTTGTACTTAGGGCAGAAGAGTGAGGTAGCAATACCTAACTCCGTATCCGACTTACCGTGTTTTAGTGATAATCGTATTCTTGATTTTACATTCTGAGCAAAAGGACTCAACCAGTTCTGTCAAAGCTGAAATCATTTCTTGAGACGTTTGACAGGTTTCGCAAACCATGAGCGATGTCTCGTGAGTCTGGACCCATTTTTCACACCATTCCTTCCGCGCATCAATCCTTCGAAGAGTCTAGTAAATCACAATAAAATGAAAATGGAAGAGTCGAAAACATCATTTCTTAACAATTCCATTCAGTTCATTTCTAACAAACGTGAGGTTAGTAACAGAATTATCCATATGAAGCTTAACAGTGAATCGATTTGAGTATTGGTAGTACGTGGCACACGGTTATAGGTACTTTGTGAACTTAGTCACTCAGCATGTGACATAATGAAGAAATGTTGGAAGAACTGGTACCCTAGTTACATCCGTCACGTAGAACCTATATCAGGCCGGTAGGCAACACAGCAAGTTATTTGGCCTTGTTACTTTGCCAATGCAAAATTTCTTACTCTAAATTATACCAATGTTTGAAAGGCTCATCTTTTCCCTACCCACAGTTTGTAGAACTTGGCTTTTTCCAGCACAATAATTTCACAGGTTATTACAATTACTGGCTAGGTCCCTAGCTTCCTCATGTGACGGGTATTCTAAACCGACTAACGTAAACCGTCACCTCTTGACAAAACTGGTGGTTGATGAATTTGATTCTGGTCCAAAGCATCCACACTAGGGCTGACAAAGACAATCGCCTGGAGGGAATGGCCATCTCCGACTGAGAAAACGCCTCGGTCACGTTTGGCATCCGGTTCATATACCCGACAATGAGATCGAGGAAAATATGAACACTGAAAAATAGCTTTCAATTTGAAGTGAATCTAGAAAAAAAATTATTAGTTTTAAACGAAATAGACACCTGCAATCCCAGCGCAAAGTGGGTTCGTCATTAAAGGCGCAGTAAACCTTCAGGCTGTCACTTTCACTCGCTTAAGGCGATTGAAGGAGGTTAGATTATTCGGTGTGATACCATATATTTATATACCTTACATATGATAAATAAAGGGTATTCCTTCTAGGACGAACCATTGGCGATTCCTACCTTAATCACGGGTAAAATGAAATTTTTTCGAAATTCCCACTCCCGACCCCTCAATTTTTGCGTAGAATTAGCATGTGCGCATGATGAAAACATGCGTAATGTAGATCCGGGCCCTACGCAAAACGTCATGAAAAAAATATCCATTGCCCTATGAGATGAATTTAAATTGGCACATTCATCACGAGTGGTGTGAGGGAGGATGTGCCCGGAATTTGGTTATGAGCGAATCATCACCATGATCCGGGATCTTTTAGGATGTGTCCGTTGGTTATGGGCGTACCACCACCATTCACGGAATCTTTTAGGTTTGTTGCCTGGTTTGGTTATGGGCGGACCACCACCATGCCCACGATCTTTTTGGATGTTTTGCTCGGTTTGGTTATGGGCGGACCACCACCATGCCCGAGATCTTTTGGGAGAGTTGGCTGTTGGTTATGGGCGTACCACCACCATTCACAGCATCTTTTGGGATAGGAGAGAGAGAGAGATAAGTCAGCGACTTAAGGAGAGCGTAGAATGGCTGGAAAGGCGCGGGAGGCGTGTTTTTATAGGCCTGGGAGCCGTCTCCCTCCATCCTCTAGCTGGTAGAGGATGGTGGGGACCCAGGTTGTGCCTCGACTCCCCTGTGACTTCCGTCCCCACTTCTGCTAGTTTATTTTTTTGGCAAGAACTTATGTTTACAATGTACAAGAGTTGTGGTTCTCGAAGGAATCCACGACACCCTACTTTTGTAGTGTTGTCCCCAGTATACTCACTGCGCATGCAACCGAAAAATTGTTTTTCAGAAAACCGCTACATAAAGTACATGATTTTGGGTTACTTTTTAACGCCGAATCACGTGGCCAAGTCAGTTTGTCCATTTGAGGACTGTGAAAGCAAAATTATCGAAATACATGCACATGTAAGTACATATATAATTTTGGACAGACAGTAATAAAGATATGAGGAACAAGCTGTTATGCAGTAACCATCAGCCCCTGAACCAGCAGTCACTAAGCGGCAACAGCCAACACAGGGTGTTCATTTCGAAACTTTTTTTTCATTTTCCCAGAAATCGCCATTGGTTGGTCTTAAATGGGACACCCTGTGTAAACCTTTGGGAACAAAACTCCATCACGAGTAATTTATTATACTATAAATCAGAATTCTGTAGATTCATGGTAAAACGCGAACCATCATCAAAATGCCGAATCGTTGTTGAAATGTCGAGATTATTGTCCATCAAAACGTCAACTTTCTAGTCCTGGCCTCTTCATCTAAACAATCGAGAACCTCATTTCTCTCAGTACCTACCTAAGTAAGTACCTCGGTACATAATTCAAGAGGTTTTCTTTTCTGTATAGGGATGAGAATGAAACTTGATTTACCGAATGTTAGCAAAACGATGTCAGAAACTGCGATAATTAGAGGGGCCCGTGACCTGATGTGATCTGAAGACTTTCTTTTGGAACTTAATGTCGTTCCTACCTGACCCAAATCTGTCGGGAATGTCATCTGAGGTAGGTGTACCTAGGTAGATCCACACAAAAAATCCCTTTCTCACAATCCCAACTAAACATTTCATTAATGGAATTAGCTAAACATTGTATAGATAGAGTACCTACTACTGGTTCATCGCATAGGGTACCTACCCAGGTAACGGACAGAAATAGCCATAATATGCATGCATGATTATGCATGATTCGATAATAAGGAATAAAGATTCTTGCCTGTCTTGAAGCATCTAGGAACTAGGTACCTACATATAGATTCTAGATGCTGTTTTCACGATGTATTGTGTCTTACTAAGTAGGTAAGGTTACTCAGGCCTGTATGTTAAATTGACACAACCGCAAATGTTCCGTTCTGGTAAGTAATGAAATAATACAGCCATAAATTCTCATCAGTTTTCTCTTTCTCAATAGCATTATGCAATGTGGAAGTACACAGTCATCTACAGGTCGCACACTTGAACCGCTGTTGTCACAATGTTTAACCGTTCCTAAATAATATCACATCCAGGCGACTTTTTATAATTTTCGGATTATCATCTTGACAGGAAGAATTTATGCCAAAAATCTCAGATTTATCGAGTTTTAATCACTGAAACTAATTCATTACCCCTTTTGCGGTCTCCAAATGCCGTAACTGCTACAACATACTGCTGCTCCATTCTCAGAGCGAAATCAAAAAATTTTTGGAAGTGGAATACTCGCCCCACATTCTCACTGCCTTTTACCCACATATTTCAGTAAAATATATTTATCCCCTTCTGCCGATTTCAGCTCAGCTACATATCTGATCTTGTTTTTCGAAATATAGTATTTAGACGCCGAAAAATGAATACGCAAGGGTGTTTTTTGGAAGTTATTGGAGTCCTTAACACAACTCCAACTGGCCGAAATTTGAACACAAGTAGATAGATACGCCCTTCTACTTGTCCACTCGGATGCAACATTTTTCACTTATTCGTGACTTTCTCATTCATCTGATCGATCAAGATATAGGTAGGTATTGGGGCTGAGATCGAAGAAATAACGTAGGTTACAAACGTATTTTGAACAGTATTATACAATACATATCGACAGTCTGCTCCAGAGCCGGCGTGTAACGGAGGCGCGAGGTACTAGGGGAGTCGCCAATGAACGTCTGGAGGGAGAGGTTCCTTCCCGGGTTGCTCCACGAGGGGCGGTCCCCCGACCGAGGGCCCGTCCAGGACACGATGTCCGTACAAACTTTAACGACGGCTTCAGTGTCGCCCGTCAAACACCGTGCCATCTCTCTCTCGACGTCACTTACGTTGGCTATGCTTCTGTCCTCTTGGTCAGCCATTCACGAAGTGACAGTCAAACTTCTTTTAAAGGAACATATACATGAAAATATGTTGTAACTAATTTTTTCTTAATGAATTCCGAATGGATGTAAGCCGTATGAAAAAATATTATTTATCTTCCTTGTGTTGTTCCTCTTCTTTATTGAAACTATGACCACATAATTGACAACCATGGCTTCTGGAAATTACCTATGTAATCAATATTAATCAAACCTGAAGTCATTAAAATTGTTGGAAATGAGATTTCGGTGAATCTCAAAATTCTTTTGCTTTACGTTTCAAAGGTACGGTATACTTTCTTCTTCCTATAGCATTAGGTTGGTATACGGTCTCCTCTATTATCATACGTCAAGAGGTAAAGAATAAAGCACATGGAATTAGGAAATGGAAACATGAAATTCTAGTTCCATGGTAAAGAACATGAACTCCATTTTAGCGAATTTTCGAAGAAAAAGAAGCTATTGTTCTCGGTCCAAAATTTTTAAAACTCGAATTTCCGAAAGATTTTTATACCAAAATCCGTTTCAGACCATCCTGAATTCACTGCCGAAAGACACCAAAAATTATATATATATATATGGATATGGTGTAGAGATTTCGACCGTTTAGTGAATAGTGACTCAGGTTTGTTGAGGATCGGTCAGTGAAAAATCAAGTTCACGACGTTTCGGCCGTTTATTCAGCCATTTTCAAGGCTACAACAAAATATGGACATAGGTATAATACGATAGTTAGCAAGTTAGTGGAATCAGTGAGTTACTGTTACAGTGATTTTTATGGCAACATGGTGATATGGACTATAGTGGGTTATTATAATAAAGCTACTTACAGGGTTGAGTCGGCACTGAGCTTACATGATAGGATTATATAAGTCAAGGCACTTCGCTGTGCAGGGTGGGTATTATAATAACCCACTATAGTCCATATCACCATGTTGCCATAAAAATCACTGTAACAGTAACTCACTGATTCCACTAACTTGCTAACTATCGTATTATACCTATGTCCATATTTTGTTGTAGCCTTGAAAATGGCTGAATAAACGGCCGAAACGTCGGGAACTTGATTTTTCACTGACCGATCCTCAACAAACCTGAGTCACTATATATATTAATTGCTATGCAATTTTAACGCCGGGGGTCATGTGAAAAAAATGTCCTGTCACAATATCCTGTCACAAAAACGCGTCACGCAAAGAGGAATGTGATGAAGATGAGCACAAAGAGGAATGTGATAAAGATGAGCACAAAGAGGAATGTGATAAAGATGAGCACAAAGAGGAACGTGATAAAGATGAGCACAAAGAGGAATGTGATAAAGATGAGCACAAAGAGGAATGTGATAAAGAATTACCAACGTTATCTTTGTTACCTATGAATAACTAGTTACCTACATTTCATGGTAACGGGCGCCGCTTGGCATTTTTTAATGTGTTTCTATGGAAATTGGCCCCGTATTGGCAACGGCTCGTTTGAATTTGGTATCTGCAATTGCATAGCAAATTCTCCTTTGTTATACGAAGTATAAGAACACATCCTTCGGGGGTGAGGAACGGCGGAGCCGTTCCGAGGGGGCGGAGCCCCCTTTGTGGGTCCAGGGGGCTTGCCCCCTGGCGAGGCCCGAAGGGCCGAGTATATATATATATATATATATATATATATATATACTCGGCCCTTCGGGCCTCGCCAGGGGGCAAGCCCCCTGGACCCCCAAAGGATGTGTTCTTATACTTCGTATAACAAAGGAGAATTTGCTATGCAATTTACCCTATCACATTCCTCTTTGTGCTCATCTTTATCACATTCCTCTTTGTGCTCATCTTTATCACGTTCCTCTTTGTGCTCATCTTTATCACATTCCTCTTTGTGCTCATCTTTATCACATTCCTCTTTGTGCTCATCTTCATCACATTCCTCTTTGCGTGACGCGTTTTTGTGACAGGATATTGTGACAGGACATTTTTTTCACATGACCCCCGGCGTTAAAATTGCATAGCAATTAATATATATATGTATATGTTATAGTAGGTTCCTTGGGAGTTGACTTTTTAAAAAGCACGAACTGGGAATTTACAAGTGTTCTTTATTTCGGAAAATACACGGAAGACTTCGTAGCGGTTAAATTACGGGGAACACGGAACACAGGGTTGATCGTACAGCAGCGAGCCGAGAACTGAAGGTTCGAGCTTGCTCGCAGTGGTTATATCGTCTATCATGACTGCGTCAGCAGTAAGGGTCGGTCGGGCGCTATAACTCTTCCCTCCCTATAGAAAAAATTGAAATTTAGAAGAAATTTCAATTTTTCAATTTCGACGAACAATCATGACACACTATACAACCTTACAGTAGCATAAAATGAGGTGGACACAGCTTGGTAGAAATTTTTGTTTTACAATTAATTACAATATAAGTATACGATTAATCCGATTAGTTAATTAAATTACAATGTAATTATACGATCAATATAATCATATACAACCAATACAACAATATAATTGTACAATCAATGTAATTATAGAACAATATAAAACATAATAACGTATGATAACCAGAAGTGACAACATAACGATGGTAAACAGACGTAAAACTGACATGATTTTATGAACACGATAATTTGAGTTTCATTTCAGGTTAGGGGTTATTTTGTGAATTTGGAACGTTTCTTCTATGTTTATGGAAACGATATCCTGTGTACGCAAGGAATGATATAAGGCTGACGTATAATAGGATTGTCCAAGCACTGGGAGATATATGACTTATTATGAGTTCTTTTGTACTTGGTATGGGGATCGAAGGGGGTGATAATTGCTTTAGGCTTCTTAATTTCGTTATGGCAGTGGGTTTCTTATTCAAATCCCAATTATGCTTTTGGAACATGACCATGGAGGGGGTGTGGTTACTGTGGGAGGGTGGAGTCGTTAAAGTTTGATTCTTGTATTCTATGGTGCTCTTGCCCGGGGAGATAAGGAAAATTCCGTGGAGGGTCTTGAATTGTATATTATCATGGAGAATAATTTTTATCTGATCTTCGTAGGGGAATAAAAAGACGTAACGGTTTGTTTCTTCCAAGAGTTCCACGTGATTTTGCGGTAGGTTTAATTGAATTAAGTCACAACGACCGTTGATACCCTTAGTGAGAATGTCTGACTCGCAGTCATGTTCACCGGATAGCTGAAGGCTGTTAGGGCATAAGTAATAATCACGTCCGTATTCGCACGGTTTGTCGAGAAATCGTATCTCGTTTTTGGATTTTAGAGCATACTTGGCAGTGGGTAGGACAGTTGCATAATAATTCGGGATGAAGGTTGGTAGGGATTGAAGGAGAATCAAGTCGTAATGTGCAGGATGGACGATGGGGACATCCAGGAAATAGACGATTTCCTCGTAGCCTATGAAGCATGTTACCTTGATGTAATTTTGGATTTCCCAGAGCGCTTCTCCTTCAAAGAGGGGTAACCTATCACCATAAAATGGTATTAAGTTTCTTAGGATTTTCTGTAGGGTTTCTGGTTTAATAATACTAGGGTGGAGTTTGCCTAATTTACAAAAAGTGACTGAATTTTCTATGTCTTGGGTCAGATCTGAAATTATTTGTAGCAACAGTAGATTATGCTCGAGTGCGTTTTCTACCTGTCCTGCATGGGTTGCAAAGGAACTTGCTTCCTTTAATCGCTCTATTTCGAAGGCCAGAATATCGTGATTGTAGTTGATATCTAAGATGGTCCTGTTCAATTCTTCTACGAATCCTTCCTTTATTGAGTAGTGATGACTAATTTGTTGGGACAGTATCTCTTGGTTTGTGTGTAAGTGTTGGAGGATCTGATTAAATTTTTCCTCGTCGTTGGCGTCTAAATTTCCCGTGATAAATTTGACTACGGAGCCTAAGCCGTTAAGCAGGCCTCGCCTCTGACGGCGGGGTAAGGTCGAAGCAAATAATCTTCCTTCTATTATTTTTAGCATATTGTGAGGTTGGTTACCCCAATCTCACATGTTGATTGTTGACAGTTGAGTTCGTTGTTGTGCATGAAAAACTAGGTTGATTTTCTGAATTGTGCTTGTTGGGAATAATACAAGTTCGATCAAGTGTTTACCGTTATTTGCTACATTGGGGGCCCGTCCGACCATGCCCCGTCAGCCTCAGCCGAAGCAGACTCCCCGGACAATGTCGACTCGGAGTCGACCTGCGGATCCCTCCCCATCCTCACTGTCTCAGCCAGCTTCTGCTTCTACATCGGCTCCACCCCAGGGTTCTGAGGTTATTCAGCGGATGTCACGACTTGAAGGCACTGTAGATCAACTACATCAATTCCTAACCCAATTAACAGCAAGACCTCAACAGGATCCATCTCCTGCTGCTCCGGATCTATTAGGCAGAGTGAGTACATTAGAAAACTTGGTGGGTACAATGAATGAGCGTCTTTCGACCTTATTACATCAATCAGTGCATCACCAGTCTATAATGGCAGCAACTGATTCCCAGCACCATCCACACCCTCCATCTATCACTATTCCCCCTCCCAATCCGCGTGAAGAACCACTCAGTCTGTATGATGGCAATATCGTTTGGGAGGAGTATCAGGTACATATGGAAGTGACCTCCCGTGCTAATCGATGGGATGTTCAAACAATAAGAGACAGGTTAGCTAATAGCCTTAGAGGACCTGCTTTATCTGTCTTGGCAGATTTAAACACCCAGGAGAGGTTGGACTACTCTTCTCTGGTTAGGGAGACCTGATGTGGCAGGACATTTTGGGCGAACAAGGTTGCAACCCAACTATCGTATCCAACTGAAGACTCGGAAGCAGCAATCAAATGAAACGCTTTCAGACCTTGCAAATGACATCGAACGATTAGTGAGAGGTGCATACCCTGATGAATGGCGTGATCAGAGAGACCAAAAAGCTGTTGAAGTCTTCATTGATGCTCTTTCAAGTAGGGACCTTGCAAAACTGATAATGTTAAGTAAGCCACCGAATCTTCAACAGGCAGTTGCCACAGCACTGCAGTTGGAAGCAGTTGCCCCTTCAAGTGCAAGTACTAAGGTCGAACAGAGCAGATGCTACAGCTGCAATGGGCTCGGACATTATAAATCTCACTGCCCTAAGCCCTCACGTCCTAATCAGGAAAACTAGTTCAAGCCAGAGCAAGGGGCCATGCACTGGCTACTACCCCAGGCCCACATATTGACTATGAGAGTAGACAGATGGAATGTGATGGTTTTATTCGAACAGCACGCACTGGCGGAGAAGCACTGTTCATAGAAACCTATGTGAATGGAAAACGCTATTTTTTTTTTTTTTTGTGGATACTGGTGCCACTGTATCAATCTTGAGACCTGATGTGGCGCAACATTGCAAATCCACTGTCAAGAAGTCACAGTATACTGGATTGAAAACTGCTTCAGGGGAAAGAATTCGACTAGATGGAGAATGTAGAGCTTCACTTAGGTTTGGAGCCCATGAATTCAGACACTCTTTCTTGGTTGCCAGAATAAGGGATAAAGCCATTCTTGGACTGGATTTCCTCCGTCAGATGAAGGCATGTATCAATCTGCGAAATTCCACCATCGATCTACTATCAGGCAAAGTACCCCTTAAACAGAGATGGGAGTGTGTGCAGACAATCCTTCAGGTTAAGTTGGAGGAAAAGGACGAAGCTTGGCTGCTCCCTATCCTTCAGAGTACTGACCTTCCCCCCAACTCCAAGGAATGGAAAGCCTTTGCATCTCTTCTGAAGAGATTTAGATCGGCAACAGCAACAGATGGAAAACTTGTTGGAAGGACCCATATTGTACAGCACTCCATTGATACAGGGAACTCTCAACCAATAAAGCAAGCACCTCGTCGTATCCCCTACTCTCAAGGGAAGCATGTCAGTGACCTGATACTGGAGATGCTTGAACAAGGAGTCATTGAAGAGTCTGGAAGCCCTTGGGCTTCCCCAGTAGTGTTGGTTCCAAAGAAAGACGGATCAACACGTTTCTTTGTTGATTATCGTCAGTTGAATAGGATCACTAAAAAAGACTCATATGCTCTTCCATGTATCCAAGACTTGTTGGCTGCTTTGGCTGGATCAGCGTGGTTTTGTGTCTTAGACTTGAAGAGCGGATATTGGCAAGTAGCACTGCGTCCAGAAGACAGAGAAAAAACAGCTTTCTCCATCTACCAACAAGGGCTGTGGCAGTTCAAGGTGATGCCATTTGGGCTATGCAATGCCCCCGCCACCTTCCAGAGACTAATGGAGAGAGTGATTCCAGCTAACTTGGCACTGACTTATCTTGATGACTTGATTATCCATGGACCTGATTTTGAAACAGTACTAGGGAAACTGGAGAGAGTTTTTGAATGTCTAAAGAAAGTTCCGTTGGGAACTGCTGGAGGTTCGAAATGGAGAGCTATATCACCACTGGTTAGATAGGTGTACGAAGAGACTTCAGTGGGTGGTACCTCAAAAGATGATTAAGAACATCTTACAGTTGAGCCATGATAGACCAACAGCAGGGCATTTTGGGTATTGGAAGACCATGGCTAAGGTCCGCCAAGGGTACTTCTGGCCTGGTATGACCTCGGACGTCAGGGCCTGGTGCAAAACGTGTACAGAGTGTCAACGTTTCAAAGGTCCAGGCATAGTGAAGCCAGCACCACTGAAGCAAATGATGGTCGGCGCGCCATTTGAGAGAATGGGCATTGACATTCTAGGCCCTTATCCAGCCACGTCTCGAGGAAACAAATACGTAGTGGTGGCATGTGACTATTTTTCCAAGTGGCCTGAAGCGATACCGGTTCCTAATCAAGAAGCTGAAACGGTGGCAACTGTCTTGGTCGAACAGGTTTTTAGTAGGATTGGGATACCTCTAGAAATTCATACAGACCAAGGGAGGAATTTTGAAGCAAGATTGCTGAAAGAGGTTGCTTCAATCTTGGGGTTTCACCGAACACGTACAACTCCCTTACATCCACAGTCAGCAGGATTAGTTGAGAGACTGAACCGAACCCTCAATAAGCATCTGGCCATGTTTGTGAATGGAAACCAAAGCGATTGGGACACAAAGATTCCACTCTTCTTGATGGCATACCGAGCCACTCCCCATCAAACCACCGCCTACTCCCCAGCACAATTAATATATGGCCGTGACTTGAGGCTTCCTGACATGTTGGTGCGACCTCCTGCTGAACACCCAGCGCAAATTGATACGTCCTACGCCTTGGACCTACGGACGAACCTGGAATCAATGCGAAGGTTTGCCCAGGAAGAGGCAAAACTAAAGATGAGGACCCAAAAAGAAGTTTTCGATCGAAGAGCGCGTTCTCCACCCTTCCAGGAAGATGATTGGGTATGGGTCTATGACCCAAAACGGAAGCGAGGTGTCTGCCCAAAATTACAGCCAGTATGGACTGGCCCATGGGTAATTGTGAAGCGACGGAATGATGTCCTATTTGATGTTCAGCTGGCTGGAAAACGAAGACGACTGCATGCCAATAGGTTGGTTAAGGCAAACGTCCGCCCAAAAGAAGAAGGAAAAGAAGAGGGGGATAATGTGAGGTTGGTTACCCCAATCTCACATGTTGATTGTTGACAGTTGAGTTCGTTGTTGTGCATGAAAAACTAGGTTGATTTTCTGAATTGTGCTTGTTGGGAATAATACAAGTTCGATCAAGTTCGATCAAGTGTTTACCGTTATTTGCTACATGAATGATGTCCTATTTGATGTTCAGCTGGCTGGAAAACGAAGACGACTGCATGCCAATAGGTTGGTTAAGGCAAACGTCCGCCCAAAAGAAGAAGGAAAAGAAGAGGGGGATAATGTGAGGTTGGTTACCCCAATCTCACATGTTGATTGTTGACAGTTGAGTTCGTTGTTGTGCATGAAAAACTAGGTTGATTTTCTGAATTGTGCTTGTTGGGAATAATACAAGTTCGATCAAGTGTTTACCGTTATTTGCTACAATATGTTCAATGGCTTGGGTTCGAGTTCGAACTACCTTTTGGACTTCGCTGTCAGTTTCTATTATCTGGTTAATGTCCTGAAAATGGGCTTTAATTTGGTTTACTTGATTGAGAACTTCTCCGAGCTGGTAATAGTGAGTAACGGTGTGGTAATAGTGGATCGTTCGGGCGGAGCCTAATCGAATGGGCAATAAACCTAAATTGGAGGTAATGTTTTCAATTTCTAATCCTTTGGTAACTAGTATAGTCGAGAGTGATAGAAGAACGGTGACGGCAGAGCGGCTGTCCATAATCCGGAAGTAGTTCAAGTCAGTACGTCCTGGAATATTAAGGATCATGAGCTAGAGTCGGAACCAGAGCTGGGTGGTGGGGAGTGGTAGGGTTTCCTTGCTATAGGAACAGGAATTCCAGAAGTGCTGGGCTGAGGGGAGTCTATACGAGATAGCCTAGCTGGAGGGGTGTCTGGTGGTATGGGTAACGCTTTGCGAGGGAATCTAGATGGAGGGGTGTCTGGTGGTATAGGTAACGCTTTGCGGGGTAACCTGGATGGAGGGGTGTCTGGTGGTATGGGTAACGCCTTGCGAGGGAACCTAGATGGAGGGGTGTCTGGTGGTATGGGTAACGCTTTGCGAGGCAACCTAACTGGTAGGATGTCCGGTGGTGCGGGCAATGATCCCTCAGGAGAAGGTAGAGGAACTGGGGAGGGAGTTGACTCCATTCTTGGGATTCTGGAGAGGTCTTTACAATGTCGTTTTGGGGCAGGGCTCGACGAGCTCGTCTCTGAAGGAGGCGGTCTCGAGTTGGGTGGCGACGGTAAGAGTCAATCCCGCTTTTGGCTGTTAGTCGGTGGGGGAAAGGAATAGAAAGTGGCCGTTTGGGGAATCGTGGGGAGGTTAACGGGTCAAGGGAAACTGTCTTCGGAGGGTGAGTAACTAGAAGAACTAGACATCGGGGTTTGTGGTACTACTCTGGGCCTTTTGATGTTAGACATGTGGATCTTTGGTTGGGTGTTAGCATGCCGGGGTGTTATTTCGGCCGTATGCTTGGTTTTGTCTACGGACTTCACCTGTTCCGGGTTATACAGGGGTTTGGTCTTACTTTGAAGTTGTTTGGTCCTTACATAAACAGTGTCAGGGATTTCTGGAGGATCTTCCCGAGTAGCATTTCTGATTTCCATTACCCTTTCTTTGATCTGTGTGCCATTGTCCTTAATGTTTTGGTAGAGCGCTTTCATTTTTTCGCGGTGTTTGACGAGGTAATCGTTGGCGAGGCGTTCGTCCAAGTTTAACTTGAGGAGGTTTTCGTCTGAAATGTGACCTTGGATTATTTCGAACGGGGTCAGGGACGTTGTAGAATGGATCGAATTGTTGTATGCGATCAAGGCATACTGTACCCGGGTTTCCACATCGTCTCTTTTGAATGCTTCTTGGCAGTTCAGAAGCCGGAGATGTTCAATTACGGTCGAGTGGAATCGTTCGACAGGGCCATTCGAATCTGGGTGTTGGCTCGATATGAAGTGAGCATCAATATTGTGGTTAGCTAATAATTCCTTGACTAGGGAAGAGTTTAGGTCGGCCGCGTTATCGGAAATGAGTTTTTTGGGAATGCCATGGTGCGAGAAATATTTAAGCAAGGCTCGAACTACGTCGAGACTAGTATTAGTCGGTACCATGTACATTTGGGCGTATTTGGAAAAGGGGTCGAAAACGGTCAAGAATTTTGTTCGGTCTATGGTGATTTTGTCAATGTGCAGGATCTCGAAAGGCCGGGATGCCGTGGGAGTCAAGTTATATTTGATTTTCAGGGGATGCCTGTAGGCAGACGTCGCATTGGTTTATGAAGCTCTGAATGGTCGCTTTCTGGTTGGGCCAGAAATAGCTTCGTTTAAGATGTTCATACGTCTCAGGAATTCCTCGGTGATTAGTCTTACCTACATGATAGGACTTTATGAGCTCCTGGACGTCCTCCTCAGACTCAATGTCTTCCAATAATTGAGGAAACCTGGCCATGAGGATTTCCGACTCCTTGAATGTGCGAGTCATTATGGCAGCAAATCTCTGGAAGAATCGATCGTCTGGATCGTCATGGAAGTAGATCGCATAACGAACTTGGGGCCTGACATACTCCTTGACGAACTCGACTATGTCCCTGTCCAGATGGTAGTGGGACAGTTCTGCGGTCACTCGGGTTTTGGTGGAATTAAAAAGGTGCTTTATTGAGGGTTTCCGTGGGAGTGAGGTCACTAATTTGAATATTATCTGATTTTTGGCCTGGTTAACGGGTCCTTCTCTTACGGGGATTGTCATGGGCGGTATGTTAGTGGTAGTGTGTTCGGGGGCCGTCAAAGAGGGAGCTTGAGTGTCGGCGTGGACATCTAGAGATTGATTGCTTCCTCCAAGTGCTTGCCTAGAACGCGAGAATGTTGCCAGTATTTCGGAAATGGCTCGATTTTCGTTTTCTGCGGTTCTGGGGGAACTAGGGGCTGCGAGGAGTGCGTCCAGTTGCAATTCGGGGAGTTCCATTGGAATGCTCTCAAGCAACTCCTCGATATTGATCGGTGACATGGGATTTGCGGCTAGTGGATCTGACTCCAGGTGATTAAGCTCAATTCGAGAGAGAGCGTCAGCTACATAGTTGGACTTTCCAGGGTGGTAGTGGATTTCGAAGTTAAAATCACTGATTTTCAACCTCCATCGATAGAGTTTGGGGTTGGGGTCCTTCATTGCAAATAACCATTGCAATGGTTTATGGTCAGTGAATAACAGGAACTTCTGCCCGTATAGATAGTGGCGGAAGGCCTTCAGGGCATTTAGTACTGCAAGAAGTTCCTTTTCATTAGTAGCATATTTTTTCTCTGTCTCTGAGAGCGTTTTGCTGGTATAAGCAATTGGGTGATCAGAACCGTTAAAGTCTTGGCTCAAGACAGCGCCTGTAGCAAAATCGCTTGCATCACAAGTCACTCTGAACTGTTTGTTAAAGTCGGGGTATTTTAATATTGGGTCATTGCAAAGAAGCGTGGTACAAGTTTTGAAGCTTCTTTCGAATTCTGGGGACTTGGATGTTATTTTCCCATCCTTTTTCAAGGCGGAGGTCAGGGGTTTAGTCAGAGCAGCAAAGCCCTTGATAAACCTACGGTAGTAGCCAATGAGCCCTAAGAACCTTTTGATCTCGGTTCTTGTGCGAGGCATTGGGAATTTTTCGATCACACGTATTTTCTGGGGGTTTGGTTTGACTCCATCGGGGGTTACTACGTGACCTAGATATGCTAACTCCCTTTTCAGAAATTCCGTCTTGTCTGGCTGGATTTTCAGGTTTGCCTGTCGAAGACGGTCAAAAATTTTCCTCAGACGAACAACGTGTTCTTGCAAACTAGCCGAGAATATTAAGATATCGTCGAGATAAACCAGACATATCTCATTATTCAAGCCCCTCAGACAATTGTTCATCATTCGTTGGAATGTAGCCAGGGCGTTACACAAGCCAAAGGGCATTCTGAGGTATTCGTAATGTTGGTTGTCAGTGGAGAAAGCGGTTTTGGGAATTGAGTCCTCATCTAGTTCAATTTGATGAAAACCTTGTGCGAGGTCGAGGGTCGAAAAGTAATTGCAACGGCCAAGTTTGTCGAGGAGTTCGACTATGTTAGGTAGGGGAAACCGATCTGAGATCGTGGCTTCGTTTAATTTTCGGAAATCGATGACCATGCGATATTTGGTTTTTCCTGAAGCGTCCATTTTCTTTGGTACAATCCAAAGGGGCGCATTGTAGGGAGAGTTAGAAGGGCGTATGATTTTCTGGGCAAGTAGGTTGTCAACTTGTTTGGCCACTTCTTCCTTATAAATGTGGGGATACCTGTACGGTTTTACAAAGATGGGAATTTCGTTCTTTGTACGAATGTGGTGTTTGACCTCATTCGTGAAAGTTAAAGGACCTTCACTCTCTTGGAAAAGATCTGCATAGTCATGAATCAATTTTCTAATAGCCTTGTTCTCTTCGGGGTTTAGGTGGTCTAGTCTAAATTTCGAATAGTCTATCCAACGGTTTTGCTTACAGGAGGGGGAGGTATCGCAATAGTTGTTAAGGTTGTTTTCGGGTTCCTCATTTTTAAACTGTCCTTTAGGGATTGGTTCTGCATGGATTGGGTGAGTCAAGTGGAACCTAACAGGTTTTTCTTCCAAATTCGTGACGTGTACAAATGCTTTTGAGTTCTTAACCCTCACTATGGCTGATGGTATTTGCAAACCAGGGAAATTGATAGAGTCGATCAAAGCTTCGCCATTCTCGACATTACCAATCTCTACCTGTACCTGCTGAATAGTCCTGGCATCGATTAGGAATGACACCGTATTTTCCTCGGGGCACAGACATCCGTTCGCAAAGTAGAGGGGTAAGTTGACGTTTGGTGTACGCAGCAAGTTATTTTTCAGGTCCACGGGCGTAAGTTGTCTAGTCCCAATAGTGCTTGGAAGTGGCTATGGAAATTGAATAATCGGAAGGGGAGATTTAGATGTTTTTCATTGAAAATTTCCCCACAAGGCATCAGGGTCATTTCTGTTATTGTGGACGAGCCGTGGGCTGTCTTAACTATACCCGATGCCGGTTGGATTTTCTTTTTGAAATAATTATGCGCTGTTTTTGGGAGAACGAAGGATCGAGTTGATCCGGTGTCGATTAGGAATTTTATCCCCGTTTTTGGGCAAACTATGAAAGGTAATTGGTAGCCGATGTGATTTAACTCGATGTGTTCTGGTTCAAAATTTTCGATGGGAGCTTTTGATTTAGGGGCAGGTTTTAACATTGGTATAGGATTTAATTTGGGAGCAGTTGCGGGGGCCGAAAAGGTTGGAGCGGGAGCTGACATTACTGTTGGGTGACCTCTGACGGGTCCTGAGGTTGTCCTAAAAAATGGTCCTGTGTGTGGTTCTGGTCGTCTTCAGTTGGAGGTTGGTCCTCCACTGATAAATTTTCAAATGTTTGAATTAGGTTGGGGTCATAGTACACCGGGGCTTGCAGGAAAGGGTCATAAACGAAATATCCTGAATTTGGCGAATACTCAGGGGTTTCGGGTTGCCGAATTTCCGAGTCTTCACACTGCATTTCTACATTGTGAAGGTTGCTCTTTGAGTGATCCTGACAGGAAGAGCGTGAGAGTTGGTGGGACCATGGTCGATTTGGAAGCGATTGTCTTTTGGGGGGTTGCTGACCTGGCGTAGCGGGTCTTTGGTTGAAAGAGTGGTGAACTGGTGGTCTATGAAAATTTTGGTGATGCCTGAAGGGCTGGTTGTAGGGTGTTGATGAAGGTCGGTAATTGTTATTCGGGCCAGAGGGACGGAATTGAGGAGTGGTGGGGCCGGTTTTTTGTGGCGGGGCTAATTTGGGTTTAGTTCTAAACTGAAACTCGTTTGTCAAAATCGCCATGCATTCTGCTAGGGTTGCTGGGTTCCTTGCTCGGATCAGAGATCCTACTGAATCATCCAGTCCCGTTACAAACACTCGAAGGGCTAAGCCCTGCACGAAGTCAACAAGTTCTTGGGAACTTTGTTCCTTCTGCAAGGAGGCGATGGTACTATTTAAAATTGCCTCTAATCGAGAATAGAATTCAAAGCAACTTTCAGTCTGTTTCTGCCTGAGACGGGCTAGTTCCGCTGTAAGAGTGAACTTGTCCCTGCGATCTCCGTACGACTCCAATAAGACGGAGCGTAACTCCGCCCAGTTGTGAGGGTCGGCAGCGAAAGCGCGTTTCGCTGGATCGCCTTTGATTCTTGATAGGATGCCCTCGAATAACAAATCGTTTTGTAGGGTATTTTGGTTTGTGGGGTCAAAGAAATGGTTGAAAAGTTTATCGCATACCGTTATAAATCTGGTAAGGATAAGGGGATCGGTGGCGTTAAAGTCTGGGAGCAATGCGAAATGTGATTCCTTTAATGTTGGAAAGGGCATAGAATTTTGGATCGAAGTCTTTTCAGACGGGCGTGTCTGACTTCACTAGTCAACGACTGGAATGAAGATTTTTGTGAAATGACCGGGCTTGGTCAGTACTAGGAACTATATGGGTCAAGATTACCTATAGAATCCTAGGAGTTCTTGGCAAGCTGCTGAGATAGTATACCTGGTATGGTAATCCGATATTCCCTGAAGTCTGCGTGATCGGCGAAGTGGAGAGCCGATGCACTTTATCCGATTGTAATTCCGATGCACTTTCACTTATCACAGTTCGGTTGACGAACTCCCGGGCACTTGAAGGCTTCGACGAAATTTCCGTGGAGACGATGGTCGGTCGCGAATATAATTTCTGAGTGTCGAAATTGTGTCTCCAAATGTCCTCCAGTGACTGCGTCAGTTATGGTAGGTTCCTTGGGAGTTGACTTTTTAAAAAGCACGAACTGGGAATTTACAAGTGTTCTTTATTTCGGAAAATACACGGAAGACTTCGTAGCGGTTAAATTACGGGGAACACGGAACACAGGGTTGATCGTACAGCAGCGAGCCGAGAACTGAAGGTTCGAGCTTGCTCGCAGGGGTAATATCGTCTATCATGACTGCGTCAGCAGTAAGGGTCGGTCGGGCGCTATACCTTATATATATATATATATATATATATATATATATATATATATATATATATATATATATATATATATATATAAGTAGTATCCAAAAGCCAATCCTGGCGCACACCCTTAGATCTCTGATAAAAAGTTTTAACATAAAAGATCAGAACACATATTTTCACTTGAATCCTTGATGTTTTTTATTTTCACTTGAATCCTTGATGTTTTTTATTTTCACTTGAATCTCTGATAAAACTTTTTTATCACAAAACATCAGAACCAGTGACTTTTTCATTTTTAGCGACTTGAATCTCTGATAAAATTTTTTTTAACACAAAACATCAGAACCAGTGACTTTTTTAAAAAAAATATTTTTTCATCAGAAACTCTAGTGAAACTCTAATAATTTTTCAATCGTAAATAAAAATGTAAATTTAGGACTATTTAGGGGTCGATATTTTCGAAATTTAGCTCTCTCTGATGTTTTCACTAGAAAAAATAAAAAAATTAAAATAACGTCACGCTAAAAATATTTTTGAATCGTCTTAAAATAAAATGATATCGTCTTAAATTAAAAAGACGAGACGTTAGATCTCTTCTGAATTTGTGAATCCCAATCTATTTAAAGGTGGTGTCGAATCGACCCCACCTTTAATAGAGAGGGTCTCGATTTGATACTACCTTTAAGAATTCAATTCAAACAGGATAAATAGTATCCATACAAGAATAGACAAAAGAAAAAAGTGGGTGGATAATAAAAAAAGTGAGGGGGGTAGTTAAAAGAATAACTTTTATAATAAAATGTCAGTGATTGAAATATATAAGAATGCCGTTAAAAAATCAAACTACTCATCTTTCAAGGATATTAAAAAAGGAACTTATACCATCTTGGAAAATTTTATAAAAAATTCGGAATATGGTGAAAGCGTTGTCGTTACAATTGATTATGATGATGAAGAGATATGTTTGTTTTTACCTAAAAGAATTTCACGTCGACTTCTTAATCACGTTAGAAACAATCCAGAAAGACATCCTGAAAAACTTATTTATAATGGAACAGATAAAAAGTCAAATGCCTTTCTGATTGACTTTGAGTAAATATTATGCTTTTCAAAGACTTAGTATCTATTACGTTTTTATAGGGAATCTCTATAAAAACAAACTTAAAACCTATTTTTTTCTTACTCATATTTAACGGATAACACACTAGTCTTTTTTATTGTTTTCTTTTATTATTTCTTCAAGGTGAGTTTTAAACTTGTCTCTACTTATGTTTATTTTATAGTGACCCCAAGCCAAAGTATCTATGCCATTTTTCATTATAAATCTTTTATCATCATGAGCGGAAAGAGCTTTCTTATTCTGTTGTTCTGTGGTCACATCGTGTTTTTTCGATTTGAATAATATCTGTTTCTGATAGTTTGGTTCTTTAAAGAATAAGCATCTTTTATAATCCTCTATACTTAAACCCTTATTAACGACATTTTTCTTTATTCCTTTAGATTTTTTCATAACATCATTAGTTTCGAATATTTTAAAAGCGTAGCACTTTGGACGAAGTCCAATAAACTCATTCATAATCTTACCTTCTAACTCATCTTTAAATTTCCCCAACACTTTTTTATTAACATGTGGAACGTTGTAAACATTATTTTTTGGATAGTCGGAAGTATCGAAATGATCCAACATATTTTTCATATCATTATAAAAATCATCCGTTTTTATTTCCATTATTAAACTATCTGTATCTCCGTATAATAAATTTACATCACTTTTATATTGTTTTTTAACCGTGTTGTAATAAAAATCATACATGCAAGTTTTGGAAATGTCTAGAATACTCATACCAATGAAAATTGGCTGTTTAAGTGTGATATTTACTTTTTTCATGTGTACAGCCGCTAAGTTTTCGGAATAAATAGTTCTACCTTTAAAGTTTGGTTTTGAAATTAGTTTTTCCAATTTCAATCCATCAGAACAAAGCCTAATATCCACATGTTTACGCACATTCATCATTGTCCTCCCAAATACACTATTGTTCATAAGTTTAAAAAAGTCTTTTTCGAAAGGTGTTTCGGCTTTTGCTCTAAGATTTGTATTGTAATCAATATAGATTTTTAACCAAGCACTTTGGTCAAATTCTAAAACCTTATGAATTTTTTCTAATTTCATTCCTAGTTGTAAATACTGTTTTAACGTAATGTAATGGATAACGTATTTTTTCTTATCATACAACGTGGTTAAAAGTTTTGGTAGTTTTTCATCTTCATAGTTATTTTCAGGGGCTAAAGGAAAATCAGAGTGTAAATCGTGGAGTTCTTGAGGATATTTTAAATCAACTTCTAAAATATAGCCCTTGGGTGAATCATCAGGAATGGATTGTATATCGAAATTATCTAGATCCATTTTCCATTCAAAATTTCCATAAGGTAAAAATTTACTCATCGCCCAACCGTAAAGATTATTTGCATCCAAATACTCAATGAAAACAGATTCTTTTTCTTTGTTGAATTGATCTCCCATATATTTATTATTGGCTTTCGCGTATCGTTTTGAACATAGACAAATTCCACCTCTTATTCCATTTTCTACGAGTAAAATCTTATCATAATCCGTTAACAATTCAATCTTTTGTTTGGTCATTCTCAACATACAATCCCAAGCGAAACCTGGTGTTGTATAATACCAAGCGGGGTCTAATTTATATTTTTCTAAAGCTATATTTCTAAAGTTTTCCATGATATCTGCTAACAAAAGAACATCAATTTTATTGTAAAGTTCTGTAAATTCTCCCAAATTTTTAATTTTGAATGTAGACCAAATTTCTAGAGCATTTTTATAATCATTTTCTTTAACATTTTCTCCAGTGAGTTTACTGTAGAATTTCTCTATAGGTGGAAGGTTAGTTTCTCGATATTTTTCAACAGAGTCCATATACTCATATGGATAAGCTAATTTTCTAGTAATTAGTTCGAGATGTTCTTTTGGGAAATACTTTTTTATTTCCTTAAATTGATTTTTGGTTAAACTTTTAGCTAAAGAATATAAAGAAGCAGAAAGAAATTTAAAAGAATCTATGAATCTCAATTCTATAGTCTTTTTCTTTTTGTTACCATTTTTATCGAGTTCATTACTTTTATAAGCTACCATTTTAGAAAAGGAAATGTACTTCTCTTCACTTTGTGGTAAAAGTTTAATATCGTAATTATCTTTTTCAAATTCTTTAATAAATAGATGTGCATCGTAGCCAGAAAGATTATGGAAAAATACTGGAATAAACTTTGGATTTTTATATTCTAAATTACAAATCGAATGAGCTGCTCCTCTGTACATTCCAGTCAAATGTGAGTGATCCCTTACTTTTATACAATTATCAGGTATATTTTCCTTCGAAACTTCTAATTCTTCAATATATTCATCTGCTTTAACATCATTTTGTTTATCGATAAAGTGTTTAATTGTTTTTCTCAGTACATCATGTCTATTTTCAATTATAGGTGGAAGTTCATTAAATTTTCTTTCACAAATGTGGCAACTCTCAGCACTATCGTATTCTCTTTGTTGTTCTTCGGTTAAATCTTTCATGGGAATATTAACGTCATAGTATTTTTTCGCCACCATTAAGGCGTCTTTTTTTATTTTTTCGTAAAACACTTTTACCACATCCTGTCCAGAATATTGTACAAGTTTATAATCGCCTACATAGTTTTTCCTACTTTCGTCTTCGGCATTTTTCATGAAGTAAACAAAACTGTACGGTTCATGTTTTTGAATGGCATTTGTATAACATTCATCGGGATTTGGTTTGCAGGTATCAATCTTTTGTAACGTACATTCAAAATCTGCATAAATTGTAAAAGGTACTTTTAAAGAGTGTCTATAATTTTCAAATTGCAAAATGTTATCATAAGGTTTTGGTAGATCTACTTTAACAGCTTTATGAACTCCGCAATATTTTTTATGGTCGTTTAGTTTATCTTGAGTTCCAAAGCTATTCAAACACATTTTACATAAAAATCTTTTGTGTCCATTCTTTGTTAGCTGACTATGGCCAACCAGTTTCCAAAGATTCTTGATCCAACAATAATGTTCAGTTTCCTTGTTTTTCAAGTACAACAAGTCAATGTGCCTTTCCTTTTCATCTTTCGTTATTTCCAAGGGTACTATAGTATTTCCTTCATTCAGACAGTAAACATTAATGGAAATCCTAGTTCTTTTCTCAAACTTTTTCACATCGATAAGTTTCATAGGAAAACTGATATCTTTCAACGCTTCATCAAACTCATGTTCCCATGTTATGTACTTTCCTATTCTATCAGAATCGCGGTCTGCAGGATGTAAAGCCGAAAGAACAGCCCATAGGAAACATTTATTATCATTATTTTGTACATTTATAATTGCTTTCCTACTTTGTAGAAACTTAGGGAGTGGGATGAAAGATGATCCTCTCAAAGGAATGTACTTGTTAACGTTCAGTTCCAAATGTTTGATTTTATGAAGTTGCCATTGAGATCCTTTAATTTCGAACGATTCCATTTCATTTAGAATTTTCTGTTTCATTTCAACGTAACAGTATGCAACTTCTGCTGACTGCAATATTATTACGTTTTTAGTTTTGAAATTGAGTTCCTGATACTCCATGTTATTTTTGTTAGTTCCTTTTTTAAATTCTGCGATTAAAACTACATTAACTTTTAGTTTCATTTTTCTAAGTTTCCATTTGATTAAACCTGTTACGGTTCTTTTAATACTGTTCAGAAATTTGGAAGCATCTTTAAATCCTTTCGTATTTTTAATGTTGTAAGTCACTAATCTAGATTCAAATGCAGTTTCCTTTTCAACAACTTCCGTTTTCGGTTCTCTGTTTTTTTCAAATACTTTTTCACTAAAATTAAATACTTTGTGTAATTTCCTCGGATTTACAAATACAGGTTTCGCTTTTCTAGGTTTTCTGATAGTCATTGTCCGGTCCGGGTCGTTTTTTCCATGACGCTTAGACTTTAGATGTCTAGCCCAATTTTTATAAGTAGTGCTAACATTGCACTTTTCACAATGTTTTTTAATATTATCCATTTTATTATAGGATATATAATTTTTTTTCGTATCGTTCATTTTTATTAGAAAATAGATTCTTTTAACTAACCCCTCATTTTTTTTTATCCACCCACTTTTTCTTTTTGTCTATTCTTGTATGGATACTATTTATCCTGTCTCCCATATCATCCTTTTAACTAACCCCTCACCTTTTTTTTTTTTTATCCACCCATTGAATTCTTATTGGTGGGACCCATTAAATCCAATTATCAAAGGTGGCGTCTACTAGACGCCACCTTTAAAGGCAAATACAAGTCAATTTGATTTTTTAGTCATAAGAAAATCTCGTGCGTTTACTTGACACAATCATGGTCAAAAGTTGATAAACAACTCATTAGAAACAATATTAATTTTTTATGTGTATTTAGACAAGGACCAAGATACATGCGAGATATTTATGATGAATATGTGGGAAGTGATTTCACTTATGGACAATTCAAAGAATTATGCTATTCTTGTTGGGATGAGGACTTTGGTTTTCTAACGATTGACCTAACAAAGAAACGCAGTAACGGACGTTACCGAAAGAAATTTGGTGAAATATTTTAGATAAAAAATATAGATTTTAAGTTTGCCTTAATTAGGAACGGCGAATTACCGGCCCTAATTTTTATAGGGATTCCCTATAAAAACGCTACACGGATAACTTCAAAAAATCACATTGGGAAACGCTTCAAAAAATCACATTGGGAAACGCTTCAAAAATCGCATTGGAAAACGCTTAAAAACGCAAAAATAGCGTTCCTAAGCGTTTAAGCGTTTAAGCGTTTAAGCGTTTAAGCGTTTAAGCGTTTGAGCGTTTTAACGTTTAACCGATTTTAAAAAAAAATTTTCCTATAATAAAAACATGACAACAAAAATTACTTTAGAACAAGCGCTTAGACAGAAATTCAAAGAAGCGCAAAATGAAGTGATGAAGGAAAAAGAAGTCAAACTTAGAGAAATCAAAAAGATTGATCAACCCTCTGAAGATGAACAAATAATTTTCACAAAACGAAAACGTAAGCCCATGACTGTGGCTGAAGCTAATAAATCGATTAAACTCAAGAAAAATTTACAGAAATTAGCAAAACAAGAAAGGGTTAACCAAGCATCTGATAAGGAAACAAGAGAAAAGGCTTATGAACCTATAACTTCACGATTAGATAAGGTAGAAAAAGCAGTGAAACAGACTGATGAAGATCTTGGTAAAAAATTAGAACTCATTCCTGTAATAAAAACAATTAACCCCTTGGCTATCAGTTCGCCTAAAAAAGTTACTTTTAAAGATGTTGATACCGAGGCCCAAGGTATTGATACTGAAGATACATTAAATCAAAGCTTTTCAAGTGACAATGCAGATAGGGATTATGAAATGGAAACAATTTTACAAAAAAGTGTTAAATTACCAAACTCTTCAGTAGGCCCTTTGGGTATTGGACCAATTGCAGAATTATATATTCTACATCCCGATAAACAATTTGGAATATACCCTTTAAAAAATCATATCTTTATTGGAAATAAACAGATACGGGTAAATGGAAATGATATTGAAATAGAAAAAATGAAATATTCCGGTACTGAAGGCTTATGGAAGCTCTTAACAAAACCCATAGCTTCTGATATTCCATCCAAAGATGAGTACACTAATGAAGACTTTAAAGCTTATACAAAAATCCTCATTCAAACAGATAGCATGTTTCAAAATAATAATCCCGAATCTAAACAACCAAAATCAAGTGTTAGTAAAAAATGGAAAGAAATCATAAAACCTATCTGGGAGTATAGTAAAAAGAAAAAGATTGGCACTGGGTTGATTAAATATACTGAAAATCCTGTAGAATTTAAATATATAGATAATTTGAATCAACTTACACAAAGACTATACTATTTGTATGCGCAAGAGCAGGCAGGAAATAATAATTTTCACAATGAAAAATTGGGAATTATAAATTTCATTAAAGATCAACTGGAGAAAGATATTGATAAACCCAAAGGAACTGAATACTTGATTAAAATTATTAATAATTTACCCAAAAATATGATAAAAAATGGTTCTGGTATTTTCAATACTATTCTTAATAAACTTGGGCCTGTTATTCCAGAAATGCATCTCCCAGGTGGTTATCAATATTGTGGACCATTTACTAAATTGGATAAGAGATTAAATAGAGGTGATGAAGGTATAAATAGTCTTGATAAAGCCTGTAAACAACATGACATTTTTTACAGAGATCATGAGAAAACTAGTGATAGGCATCTTGCTGATAAAAAATTGGAAGTAGAAGCTGATAAAATTATGAAAAGTTCAACAAATATCAGTGAAATATTGGGAGCTGCTATAGTAAAAACTGGTATGAAAGCCAAAAGACACTTTGGGATGGGTGTATATTAATTTTTTATAAGATTCACATCTTATAAAAAAAAAAACTTTTTTTCCTATAATAAAATGATTACACATCAAATAAATTTGTCAGAAATACAAATGAAAAAAATAAGATCTGCTTATAAAAAACGTGTTCCAGTAAAAGTACGACTGGCTTTTGCAGATATTAGTGGAAATGGAAATCATAAAATCCTGTTAAATGAAACTCAGAAAAAAAAGCTAGATAAATGTATCAAAAACAAAAAAGGGTTGGAATTGGAAATGAATTATGATCAGTTGCAAATAAATCATTCAGGTGGGTTTTTACCCTTACTTTTTGCAGGAATTGGTGCTCTTGGGGCATTATTGGGTGGTGGAGCTGCAGTAGCTTCTAGTGTTATAGACTCGAAACATAAGGCCGCTGAAGAAGCCGAAATAAAACGTCATAATCTCGAGATGGAAAAACTAGCTAAAAATGCAAAAAGTCTAAGTATCGGCTCTGGAATGAAGAAAAAGAAACCTAAAAAGAAACCTACCAAATCAAAAAACTAAATAGCTTCCAGCCTCTTACCAATTTTGATATTGAAAGATTATCGAAAGAAATGAAAATTAAAAACTTCAGAGGAGTTTTCATGAAGGATGATTTACCAGAGAAAGTGAACCACACGGAATGTGGAATTATAAATCTAGAAAATTCTGATGAGGCTGGAAGCCACTGGACTGCATTTCATAAAAATAACAATTTAAAATATTATTTTGACTCGTATGGAAATGCACCACCACCAAGAGAACTTGTTCAATATTTAGGTTCAGAAAATTTATTTTATAATGAGGAGCAAATCCAAAACCAATATGATCCACCTATCTGTGGACATTTATGTTTATTAATTTTGAAGAAGCTATCAGAAGGACACGATTTTGTAAATAGCATGAGAACATTGAAGGAAAATCTTAATTTCTTTTATTAAATTTTATAGTCTTGATATTTTTATAGAATTTCGATTCTATAAAAAAATTTTTTTCTATAATAAAATGATGTACACAAATAATAATGAAACACCTTCAGCCCCTGAAGAATTTACTCCAATAACTCATCCTAGATTATATCCAAAAATAATTTTTCCCGAGTTTAATGAGAACAATTATAGAATCAATCGAATTATCAATCAATACAAATTTTTAGAAGATGAAGTGAAAATGAGAAATGGTTTGAAAAAAAAATATGGAAAAATATCCAGCACTCTTTACGGTACTGAATTTTTATTCGCCCTCTCAGAACTCGGACTGGTTGGTACTTCTATAGCATTACCAATAATAATTCCATTCAGTGTTCCAATTTCTACAGGATTGACAACCTTATCGATAATATTAAGGACTTCAAGCGGATTTTTCAATAAAAAAATTAATAAACACAAAGAAATTGAGCTTTTGGCAAAAGCTAAATTAGATTCGATTGAAGAAAAGTTCAGAAAAGCAATTAAAGACGGTAAAATATCTGATGAAGAGTTCAATGATATTGAACAAGAAATAAAAAATTATATAAATATGAAAAGTACTATTCTAAATGAATATAATAAAAATAAGAAAGAAGTTAAAAGTGTGGATCCTATCAAACTATCACTTTTGAAACATGGGGAAGTTTTCAGAACTGGATTTTAATATTTTCTATTCCACTATCTTGATATTTTTTATAGAATTTCGATTCTATAAAAAAACTTTTTTAAGAGTTTTAAAAGAAATTTAAAATGTTCTCGACTTGTATTCGACTTTAAGGTTAAAGAGGGGAGGTGATTCGCCCCCCCTCTTTAAGAGTTTTGAAAATATTCTTTAAATGTTCTCGACTTGTATTCGTCTTTTCATCGGACCCGTCTGGCAGACGGGTCCGATGTATTTACTGTTAAAAATCAAATTGACTTGTATTCGACTTGTATTCGACTTCATAGTTAATCATCCGAGAACGACGATTTAAAAGGTGTTAGTATTATCGGAATACTAATCATGTGCTACTGACTTAGATCTCTGATAAAAAGTTTTAACTGATATCAAAAGCCGCAGCTCACATGTGAGCCGCGGCTTTAAAATTTAATACGAGATCAAAGGAGACAATAAACTGAAACTACCTAAAATATATCAGAACCAGTGACTTTTTCTTTTGGATATTCAGTGTGAATATGACTAGACAACCACAGTCCATATCTGGACAAAAAAGTAATATAATTTTACGAGCAGATTTTGAAAAGAATGTGCCAGAAAACACTTTTGCTTACGTAATTTTGGTTTCAGAAGTCACTCTCAACTATATGCCACTTAAAAATATTATAAAAGAGGAAATCTAAAACTTACCTTGATAAGAAAAGGGGGAAAAAAAGGATAAACAATATAAATAACAATTTTTTTATTGGGAACATTCTCAATAAAAATATATCAGACACATTATTTTGCTTCAACTCCAACTGGTAATATTTCCTCAGATATCCTTCAAGAGGCTCACGCGTGAGCCCTCTCAAGGTTACAGGCTGATCTTAATATTACTGTAGTTGAGTCCAGAATATTTCAGCTCAGAATGTTCTCTGGAATGACCTTCTAGGAGCTCACGCGTGAGCCCCCTCAAGGTTAACATTCACTATCACTGTAGTTGAGCCCAAAAATGAAATACTCAACATTTTAAGTTTTTGATGGTCTTTCACAATCACTCCAACTCTTCTCAACTTCTTACTATAACTCAAGGACACATGTAGCTTTTCTTTTAAACAGAGATTCCAATCCTCTCCTGTGATCTTCATATGTTGAAAATACACTTCCAAGTAGTATCCATAAACAGCAGTAGTATAAAAAAGTCTTGATGATTGCTTCTTTATCACATCACTAGATTTAATAAGGTAATTCTCTACTTCCATAATGTTATTTTGATTAGGAAGTTTCACCTTTTCCATTTCATGGTCAAATACAACAAATTTTTGTAGGTACTGATGCATTTGATCTGGAGTTCTTGATATATTAGACACTTTTGGGATTTTCAAAAGCTTTTGAAAATCACATTTTCTACTACCTGGTAGACTCACATTGTTTTTCGTGATTAGTTCTCTGGCTTCACTTGCACTAACACAATTTTTCACTTTCTGCACGAAACTCAAACATTCCTGGTGATATTGTTCCACTTTTAAAATTTCTTCACAGAAATCATAATCATCACAATAAGCTAACTTTAAATATTCAGGAGGTTGTGCCATGTTGAACAGTTGAGGAGAAACTGATTGTGAATATTGAGATAGGAACTGCGAACTATCTGAAATGGGAATGCAAGGTCAACTAGCTGGCCTCCTTTGAGATAGTGTACGGAATATTAATCTCGCATTATTTATCATTTCCTTTAGTTCACACGCAACAAGCTAGATAGCATGAGGCTCTAGAAATCCTAAGAGTTTTTTAATTTAAAAAGGTGGCGGCGATTCGCCCCCACCTTTAAATATATTGGGTTTTAAATTATTTTCGTACTGTTGAAAACTTTTAGACCCGGTAAATTACCGGGTCTAAAAAAAAAAAAAATATTTTCTATAATAAATAAAGAGATATGGTTTTAAGCGATGAGGCATTAGATATATGTGATGAACATGGAGGTTTCTGGGAGTTTGTAAAGAAACCTGAATTTCGATTTTATGATAGAAACTGTGACGCACTAGACGAGATTCAACGTGCATTGAGGGAGTATAGATTTTCTAAACGGTTGTTAAAAGAAAGTTTATTTGGTGTCGATGGTAAACCACCACTCCTTTCAAAGAAGCAAGTAAAGACATGTCTTAATGAAAAAAAGATTAAGGTTCCTAAAAATGCTACTGAATATCAACTTAGAAAATTGCTTTATCATGAGGATAAAGTCACACTGAAGAAGGATTTTGAGTTTCAGTTTCGATACTGTTGCTAAAGCTCAGAAGTATTAAGGAGATTTTATTTTTAATGAACACTGCTCATTAAAAAGTTCTTATGCTACTAATTAGCAGAAATATTTTTTTTAAAGACGATTCAAAAAGTTTGTTTTTATAGAGATTCCCTATAAAAACGTAATAGATACTAAGTCTTTGAAAAGCATAATATTTACTCAAAGTCAATCAGAAAGGCATTTGACTTTTTATCTGTTCCATTATAAATAAGTTTTTCAGGATGTCTTTCTGGATTGTTTCTAACGTGATTAAGAAGTCGACGTGAAATTCTTTTAGGTAAAAACAAACATATCTCTTCATCATCATAATCAATTTTAACGACAACGCTTTCACCATATTCCGCATTTTTTATAAAATTTTCCAAGATGGTATAAGTTCCTTTTTTAATATCCTTGAAAGATGAGTAGTTTGATTTTTTAACGGCATTCTTATATATTTCAATCACTGACATTTTATTATAAAAGTTATTCTTTTAACTACCCCCCTCACTTTTTTTATTATCCACCCACTTTTTTCTTTTGTCTATTCTTGTATGGATACTATTTATCCTGTTTGAATTGAATTCTTAAAGGTAGTATCAAATCGAGACCCTCTCTATTAAAGGTGGGGTCGATTCGACACCACCTTTAAATAGATTGGGATTCACAAATTCAGAAGAGATCTAACGTCTCGTCTTTTTAATTTAAGACGATATCATTTTATTTTAAGACGATTCAAAAATATTTTTAGCGTGACGTTATTTTAATTTTTTTATTTTTTCTAGTGAAAACATCAGAGAGAGCTAAATTTCGAAAATATCGACCCCTAAATAGTCCTAAATTTACATTTTTATTTACGATTGAAAAATTATTAGAGTTTCACTAGAGTTTCTGATGAAAAAATATTTTTTTTAAAAAAGTCACTGGTTCTGATGTTTTGTGTTAAAAAAAATTTTATCAGAGATTCAAGTCGCTAAAAATGAAAAAGTCACTGGTTCTGATGTTTTGTGATAAAAAAGTTTTATCAGAGATTCAAGTGAAAATAAAAAACATCAAGGATTCAAGTGAAAATAAAAAACATCAAGGATTCAAGTGAAAATATGTGTTCTGATCTTTTATGTTAAAACTTTTTATCAGAGATCTAAGGGTGTGCGCCAGGATTGGCTTTTGGATACTACTTATATATATATATATATATATATATATATATATATATATATATATATATATATATATATATATATATATATATATATATATATATATATATATATATATATATATATATATATATATATATATATATAAGTAGTATAGGAATACCGATCCTGGACCACCGACTTCAATCTCTGTTAAAAATGTTTCTGACTTCAATCTCTGTTAAAACTGCTTTTGTGCTAAACCCTGTTAAAATGCTTTTCTGTTAAACCCCTGGTAAAACTTTTCAACACAAAACATCAGAACACATTTTTTTAACACAAAACATCAGAACCAGTGACTTTTTCATTTAGCGACTTAAATCCCTGGTAAAACTTTTCTAACACAAAACATCAGAACCAGTGACCTTTTTTCATTTGGGGGGTAAGTTAAAAGAATAACTTTTATAATAAAAATGAATAAGGCACAGCTATTGAAAAAATTTAATTTTGAAAACACCACCAACAAACTCTCAGAACTGGAAAAAGGAAAACCGTATAAGGTTCTAAGTTTTGAGTTTGTGAAAACTAAATACTCTCATGAAAACTCTGAGTCGATAATAGCTAATCTGGGAGAATTCAGAGTATTTTTACCTGAAAGATATGCACTCACTTTTGAAAAATCCGATTTCTTATATCTACTCGAACATGATGTTCGTTTAGTGTACAATGGGAGAGATACATATATATATATTTATTAGAGTTACACCTATAATTTTAAGAAAAAAATCGTTTTTATAGGGGATCCTCTATAAAAATTATAATTTAGTCCTACCTGGTCGTCTATTTCATTTTCCATTTTCTTTCTCGTTTTGCGTTTTCGTAAGTTCCTTCAAATGATCTACGAAATTTTCTTTTTCTATTCCAATTGTATGATGTCCCCAAGCAAGAGTATCTATTCCATTTTCTAGAATATGTCTTTTATCATCGTAGGCACTAAGCGCTTTCTTGTTCTGTTCAATGGTGTAGATATCATGCTTGTTTGATCTGAACATCATTTGCGTTTTGTAGATCGGTTTCTTAGTTAACAGAAATTCTTTGAAATCATTGAATTTAATGTCCTGTTCAACTACGTTTTTCTTTATCCCTTTCGCTTTCTTTGTTTCTTTTTGATTCTCGAACGTTTTGTGTGCGTAAAGTTTCGATCTTAGTCCGACAAATTCCTCCATTACTTTTCCGCTCATTTCATCTTTGAATTTTCCAAGTACTTTCTTGTTCACCTGTGGAATTCCATACGCATTTTCTTTCGGATAATCGGATGTATCAAACTGATCGAGCATGATGTTTTTAATGTCTGTGTAAACATCCTCAATCTTTATGTCCATGATCAGACTGTCCGTGTCACAGTACATTAATTTAACATTTTCTCCGTATTGTTTCTTTATCGTGTTGTAATAAAAGTCGTACATTAGAGTTTTTGAAATTTCCAAAATGCTCATGCCGATGTAAATGGGTTTATTGAAAAGAATTTTGGTCTTTTTCATGTGAACTGCTGCTAAGTTTTCCGTGAATATCGTTCTACGATCAAAAGTGGGTTTTGCTATCAACGATTCCAGTTTCTTTCCATTTGAACATAATTTAATATCGACTCTTCCCCTCATATTTTCCATCGTTTTTCCGAATACACTGTTGTTCATCAATTTAAAAAAGTCCTTTTCAAAATCATTTTTCGCTTTCGTTCTCAGTTCCGTGTTGAAGTCAATGTACACTTTCAACCAATCCGATTGATCAAACTTCAGTGCTCTGTGTACTTTCTTTAGTTTCATTCCCATGCTCAGACACTGTTTCAAATTCCTGTAGTGTAAAACGTATTTATCTTTGTCGTACAAAGTTGTCATTAATTTAGGTAATTTTGTATTTCCAATCCTGTTTTCCGGTGCAAGTGGTAGATCTGAGTGTAAATCGTGCAGTTTCTTAGGATATTCCAAGTCAACTTCCAGAAAATAACCTTTAGGAGACTCATCACTTATATTTTCAATATCTAAAGTTTCCAAGTTATCTACCCATTTAAAACCACCATATGGTAGGTATTTTGACATTGCCCAGCCGTACAAGTTGTTTGCGTCAAGATACATTATATAGTTGGAAGGTTTAGTTGGGTCGTATTTATCAGCCATGTACTTGTTGTTTGCTTTCGCGTGTCTGTTACTACATTGCGATATACCTCCTCGAATTCCTTTTTCTGTCATTAGAATTTTATCGTAATCAGTCAACAATTCCAATTTCACTTTTGTCATTTTCAACATACAATCCCATGCAAATCCAGGTGTCGTGTAATAAAATGCTGGATCCAGTTTGTAAGTTGTCAGGGAAATATCTCTAAAGTTTTCCATTACATCTGCAAGCTGTAAGACATCGCATTTGTTGTAATGCATAGTGAATTCTCTCATGTTTTTTATTCCAAATCTATCCCAAATCTCCTGCGCATTTCTGTACTCAGACTTTTTTACTCCTTGTTTGTTTAAGCTGCTGTAAAATTTCTCTATAGGTGGTAAACAGGTTTCATCGTACCTTTCCGGTCTATCCATGTACTCATATGGGTAAGCTAGTTTCCTTGTCATCAGTTCCAAGTTCTCTGTTCCAAAATGTTTCTCTAATTCCTTAAATTGATCTTTAGTTAAATTTCCTACTAGTTTTTCCAAAGAGCTTGCTAGAAATTTGTACGAATCTAAGAATCTTATTTCAATTTTATTCATTACTGGGTTTCCTTTCTTATCCAAATTTCCAGAGTCGTACCTGAGAATCTTTGAAAATGAAATGTACTTTTCCTCGGTGTTTGGAATCAATCGTATTTCCCCTTCATCCTCTCCGAGTTGTTTCGCGAATAGGTGGGCATCGTAACCAGCTAGGTTGTGGAAAAATACTGGTACGAATCTCGGGCATTGGTACTCCAAATTACACAGAGAATGGGCAGCACCTCTAAATTCTCCTGACAAATGGTCATGGTCAGCCACACGCCTTTTGTTCATATTGATATTTTGTTTCAGATCCTTCAATTCCGTTTGTATTTGTTTTGCATTACTTTCATCTCCTTGCATGTGAAAGTAGACCAAAGCTTTTTCCTTCACCTCGAGTTCCTTTTCTAACATTGGAGGCAATTCGTTAAAACCTCTCTCGCAAATGTGACAAGTTTTTACATTTTTGAATTCCTGTTCCTGTTGGTCAGTCAATGGTTTCATGGGTACATTTTTATCGTAATATTCCTTAGCAATGTGTAAAACTTCCTCTTTCAGTTTCTGATAAAATACTTTTGGAGAATCCGAACCAGAATATTCGACTGGGGGCTTATAATATCCGTTGGAATACTTTATGTAATATGAAAAACTGCTAGCTTCGTGTTTGTGTATTTTATTAGTAACCCTTCTTAATCTAGTTCTGATTGATTTTATGATAAATTTTCTAGAGTTTTTAACGGGTGTTTTGCATTTCTCTTCAGCTATAACAGTTTGAAGTTTTCTAAGCAAACTTTCAAAGTCCGAGTAGATAACGAATGGAACTTTCATGGAGCGTTTATAATTTTCAAATTGTAAAACATTATCATAAGGTTCTGGTAATTCTACTTTAACAGCTTTATGATCTCCACAATATTCTTTATGGTCGTTTAATTTGACCTGAGTTCCAAAGCTATTTAAACACATTTTACATAAAAATCTTTTGTGACTGTCTTTTGATATTTGACTATGACCTACCAGTTTCCATAGATCTTTGATCCAGCAATAATGTTCAGTTTCCTCGTTTTTCAAGTACAACAAGTCAATGTGCCTTTCCTTTTCATCTTTCGTTATTTCCAAGGGAACTATAGTATTTTTTTCATTCAGACAGTAAACATTTATGGAAATCCCAGTTCTTTTCTCAAACTTTTTTACGTCTGTAAGTTTCATAGGAAAACTGATATCTTTCAATGCTTCGTCAAACTCATGTTCCCATTTGATATATTTTCCTATTCTATTAGAATGGTGGTCTGCAGGATGTAAAGCTGAAAGAACAGACCAGAGGAAACATTTATTATCCGTATTTTTCACATTTATAATTGCTTTCCTACTTTGTAGAAAAGCTGGGAGTGAGATGAAAGACGATCCTCTCAAAGGAGTGTACTTGTTAACGTTAAGTTCCAAATGCTTGATCTTATGAAGTCGCCAATTAGATCCTTTAATTTCGAACGTTTCCATTTCATTTAGAATTTTCTGTTTCATTTTCTCGTAACAGTTTGCAACTTCTGCTGACTGCAATATTATTACGTTTTTAGTTTTGAAATTGAGTTCCTGATACTCCATGTTATTTTTGTTAGTTCCTTTTTTAAATTCTGCGATTAAAACTACATTAACTTTTAGTTCCATTTTTCTAAGTTCCCATTTGATTAAACCTGTTACGGTTCTTTCAATACTGTTCAGAAATTTGGAAGCATCTTTAAATCCTTTCGTATTTTTAATGTCGTAAGTCACTAATCTAGATTTAAATGCAGTTTCCTTTTTAACAACTTCCGTTTTCGGTTCTCTGTTTTTTTCAAATACTTTTTCACTAAAATTAAATACTTTGTGCAATTTCCTCGGTATTACAAATACAGGTTTTGTTTTTCTAGGTTCTTTGATTTTTTCAAATACTTTTTCATTAAAATTAAATACTTTGTGCAATTTCCTCGGATTTACAAATACAGGTTTTGCTTTTCTAGGTTTTCTGATAGTCATTGTCCGGTCCGGGTCGTTTTTTCCATGGCGCTTAGACTTTAGGTGTCTAGCCCAATTTTTATAAGTAGTGCTAACATTGCACTTTTCACAATGTCTTCTCGTATCATACATTTTATTATAGGATATATAATTTTTTTTCGAATCATTCATTTTTATTTGAAAAGAGATTCTTTTAACTAACCCCTCATTTTTTAAATTCTTAAAGAGGGAGGCGAATTGCCTCCCTATTAAGGCAAACACAAGCAAGTAGATTTTTTAAATTCTTAAAGGTGGGTGTATGGTACACACCCACCTTTTTCTTTTGTCTATTATTGGAGAGATCCTTTTAACTTACTCCTCATTTTTTAGATTTTAATAAAAACGTTTTTAATGGAAAATTTCCATTAAAACAACAATATTATACTAAGATTTTTTCAGAATTCAATTTCCCTCTGCATGTTTTTAAAACAGTTTCATAATCTTTTCTGTTTGAAAGTTCTTTTAACACTATCAAAGACAGATGACCACAAATTGGAGGATCGTTATATTTTTGAATTTGTTCGGAATTGTAAAAAATATTTTTATTTTCCAAGTATTTTACCAACTCTTTAGGAGGTGGTGCGTTTCCATAGGAATCGAAATAATACTTTTCTTTTTCGGATTTTTTAAAATAACAAGTCCAGTGACTACCATTTTGATTAGAATTTTCCAAATTAATAATTCCGCATTCAACGGGTTTAGACCGATTAGGAAGTTCATCTTTCATGAAAACACCTCGGAAATGTTTTATTTTAAAATTTTTCGCATAACGATTTAAATCTAAATTACTCAGAGGTTGGTAGTTTTCCGTTTTTTTCGTTTTTTTAAACCAGCCCCAATACTTAAACTTTTTGCATTTTGAGCTAGTTTTTCCATCTCGAGATTATGACGTTTTATTTCCGCTTCTTCAGCAGCTTTATGTTTCGAGTCTATTACTGAATTTGCTACTGCTGCACCTCCACCTAATAACGCTCCAAGTGCTCCTAATCCTGCAAATAACAGTGGTAGGAATCCACCCGTGTGATTCAAATGTAGTTGTTCATAATCCAAAGTTAACGTAATTCCTTTCTTTTCTCCTCTCGCTTTTTCAAATGCTTTTGATTGAGTTTCCCACAGACTGATTTTATGTTTTCCATTTCCTGAAATTTGTTTCGCTGCCAAACGAACTGTAACAGATCTACGCTTTTTGTAAGCGGCTCGCAATTTGGTTAATTGATTTTCGGTTAAATCTATATTTTTCGTAATCATAGTTATTTATTATAGTAAATTTTTTTAATAAAAAATTTTCATACCGAAAAATTGTTTACTTTTCATTAAAGCTCCCACTTTAGCTGCATCAGTTTTTTCTTTCCAACTTGCATCACTCGCGTACATTCTTTCTTTTGCTACTTCCTCCAGTGCTTTATCCGCTACATGTCTTTCTTTCGTGTCTGTGTGATCCTTGTAAAATTCATCATGTTTTTTACAACCTTCGTCCAATTTATTAATTCCCAGATCTCCTCTTTTCAATCGTTTATCTAGTTTTGTAAATGGACCACAATAGTTGTATCCACCCGACAAATGCATTTCAGGTACGAAACCATCAAGTTTGTTCAACAAAGTATTTAAAACTCCGGAACCATTTTTAATTATACCTTTCGGTAAACTGTTTACAACTTTCAACAGATATTCTATTCCTTTGGGATTATCTATGTTTTTTTCCAATTGGTCGTATATAAACTTTACAATTCCTAATTTTTCATTGTGAAAATTGTTATTACCAGCTCGTTCTTGTGCGTTCAAATAGTACAAACGCTGTTGCAGCTGTTGGAGGTTGTCAATGTATTTAAATTCTACAGGATTTTCAGAATATTCTATCAAACCCGAACCAACTTTACTTGCTTTGATTTCTTTCCAGATAGGTGCGATCAAATCTTTCCATTTTTTCCCTGTACTGGACTTTACTTTATTAGTAGTTGGATCATTCTTTTGGTATAAAGAATTAGTTTGAATGAGAATTTTCTTGTAAACTTTCAAATCCTCTTGAGTGTATTTATCAGGATCAGGTCCTAGAGGATCAGTTAACAAACGCCATAATCCGTGCGTTCCTTTGTACGTTTCTTTTTGAATAACGATTGTATCTCCATTTACTTGAATTTGTTGGTCTCCGATGTAAATTCTGTCCTCTTTTCCCCATATACCAAATTGTTTATCATCCTGTCTGATGTAAAGTCTAGCAATCGGACCAATTCCTTTCGGACCAACGCTATTCGATGGGGTTTCATTCCGATCTACCATATCCACGATGTTTGATAAACTATTTCTTGTGTTTACTACGGTCTCATCTGACGTCGTATCATAAGTTTCAGCAGTATCAACTAGTGCAGAAGCTCCTTCCGTTGGTTTAATTTCAAGAGTATTAGTAGGCTCGAAAGTTACCAGTTTTCTTTTCTTGACAGGAGAACTACTCACCATAGGAGCTTGCATGTAAGGAACAATTTCCAATTTCTTGATGTCTTCGTCAGCTTGTTTCACGGTATTTTTTATGTCAACTAATTTTTCTGTGATGGGTGCAAACATCTTTTCTTGAGTTTCTCTTTCATTCAACTTATCTACTCTAGCATCTCGGAAATCACGTCTCAACTCTTGTTCTAGTTTTCGAATTTTGTTCGCTTCCTTGACAGTCATTTCTTTTTTGGGTTTTCTCATTAAAATTCGATTTTCTGGTTCTAATTCTGGTTCTAATTCTGAATCATCAGTTTGATCACGAGTTTCTGAATCATCAGTTTCAATCTTTTTTTTATGTTCGTTATATTTTTTCAACAAAATTTTTTCTAAATGTTTAACAGTAGACATAGTTATTTATTATAGTAAACAAAAAAAATTTTTTTTTTTTTTTGATCGTATATTTTTAAAACGTTTCAACGGTGATTTAACGGTTATTTTGATCGTCTAACGCTGTTTTTGATCGTTTATTCAAAAACGTTTCAACGGTGATTTAACGGTGTTTTTGATCGTCTAACGGTGTTTTTGATCGTTTATTCAAGAAACGTTTTCTTGAACTTTTTCATGTATCGATCATTTTTTAATTGTTTCTCGAGGTTTATCGTCAGAAATCCATACTTATCGTTCCAACATTCGTTGCATATTTCTTTGAATCGATCAAAAGTAAAATCCGATCCGACATACTCATCGTAAATCACTCTCATGTAAACTGGACGTTGCTTGAAAATACACAGAAAATTCAGATTTTCCCTAATCAACTGTGTATCAACTTTAGTGTATGATTGAGTTAGATAAATGCAAGAAATATTCCTATGACGCCCTCCCGAGTAATAATCTTTTATAAATCGTTGCTGTTCAACATTAACGCAATCATCGAAAACTACAAGACTGTTTGGCTGACATTCATCTACACTTATTAGTTCGTCGCAATTATCGTAAAAATGCGCTATTTTCATTCCAACTTTATCCTCTATTTTTTCGTAAGTTTTTCTCAAGCCTTTATAAAATTTTTGTTCTAAAGTTGTGGAAAATATGTAGAGATTTTCAAACGGAATTCCCCATGGTTTAGTAATCAGGTTGTACAATAGAGTGGTTTTTCCACATCCGCTTGTTCCAACTATTAAACACCGAAGAGGAAGCGGTAGTAATCCATTATGAACTTTGATTGATTCAAATGGATGAGGATCGATATCGTATTCATGATTCATTATTTATTATATAATAAATAAATAATGTTTATAAAAATTTCAGGAGATACACTAAGGTTTGAGAGTCCGATTCCACTCGATCCGAATAAAGAGTATCAGTTGGGTATGTCAGCTTTGTTGTTTACAACTAGGAAAACGTTTGAGATAAAAAACTTCGAGTTCGCTTACAGATATACTTTTACTGGTGGAAATTATGATGGAAAATATGATGGAAAATATGATCTAAAATATAAAATCGATGGAACGTTCAATGTGAGTTCATTCAAAGCCAAGTTGATTAGTTTTTTATCCAATTTTCAAAGTAGTTTGTTAGCGAAAAAAGAAACTATGAAAAAGTATTCTGAAGCTCAAGTGAAAGAAATACAACAAGTTACTCCGAATAGTTTGAAATTCGATCTCGAGTATTTAAAAGACGATTCTTACAGAATTGCTGCATACTTTCCCATGGACATGAAGATTGTGGATGAGGGGAATTTTTGCGATATATTTCAGTTGAAACATTGTTTAGGTTCCAATAATTTGTTTAAAAAGAATACCAACTACATATCAGAGAATAATCCGAAACAACTCGTTTTTTCTGATAATATAGTCGAATGGCATTGTAACATTACGGAATATAGCTTTACAAATCATGATGAACATCCCCATTTGCACGTTGAACACGAGTTATTACACGTTTCTTTCATAGAGAAACTAATGCCACCTAATACTGTTTACACGGAAAAACCAAAGAAAGTAGTTTTCATTCCACTAAGAAAAGGACTGAAAGAAATAAAAATGATAAAATTGTCAACAACCACGGGAAATAACGAACAGATTCAATTCGACGATATTAAAGCTTACTTGTTGCTGAAAAGTAAATAATTTGTATAATAAATAAGATGAACAACATTGATGAAAACCAAAAACCGTCTGCTCCTGCAGTTGAAAATGATATACAATTTACTCCGTTTTACAAAAACATTTACCCTCAGATTCCAGTTCCGGAATTTAATTCCAACGATTATAGAATAAATCGCATTATGAAACAATATGAATTTTTAGAAAACGAAATGAAAATGAGGGGAAATTTGAGAAAAAAATACTGCAAATTATCGAAAACATTTTTCGGAATAGAGTGTTTCACTATGTTAACCGAACTGGGGATGATTGGTGTTTGTATCACTCTCCCTGTGGCAATTCCTTTTGGAGTTCCACTTTCAGCTGTATTAACAACATTTTCCGCAATCCTGAGAACTTCGGGCAGTTATGTGGGAAACAAAATTAATAAACATTCGGACATCGAACTTTTGGCGAGAACAAAATTAAATTCCATAGAGGAAAAATTCACGAATGCTTTGAAAGATGGTAAAATTTCGGATGAGGAATTCAACAATATTGAACAAGAAATTAAAAATTACGACGAGATGAAAACCAACATTTTGAACGGTTATAAAAATAATGATACGGAAAAAGCGAAACTTTTAGAAAAGGGAAAAGAACTGGGAAAAGCGGAAATTATAAACGCGATTAGAAAAAATGTTTAAATTTAGTTATTACAGTGAGTTGTGTTTTTTTATGAGAAAATCTCATAAAAAATTTTTTCATAGTACCTAAATAAAAAATCTTTAAATACATGGGGCCGTCTACTAGACGGGTTCCATTAAAGGCAATAAGTGACCCGTATTTAAAGATTTTTTCATAGTACCTAAATAAAAAAATAAAAAAAAATTATGCTTTACTATAATAAAGTATGTATCAAACTAAAAAGATTTTTGATAAATATCAAGACGATATTGTGCGAAAGCAGTTTCGTACAATAAATCCAACTTCAACTTTAAATTTGAATGCTGAAAACAAAAGGACAACTTTCAAAATTGATCTAGAAGACGAATTTCTGTCTAAAAACATTCAGTATTACGTAAAGGGAGTTTTAAAGTCGAAAGATCCAACCAAGGCATATTCAGGTTCAGATTCAGTCATGTTGGTAGATAATTTCATGGGTCAAATGTTTTCGAGCGTAGAAGTGAAAAAACACAATGTTGTAGTAGATGAAATTGAGAATCCGGGCATTTCTGGCTTGGTACAGGGTTTTGTCACTTTTGCAGGCCCTAAGAATTATAATGGGGAAGTTAAGAATTCAGGTTTTAATACGAATGCAATAGGGGGTGGTCATTTCAGTGCAGTTGGTTATCTCGGTGATTTAGGTTTGGGTTTTTTCAAAGATTTAACCGTTCCAATATTCAAGGGAGGTTTTGAAATAACTTTTATTCGAAACAGCGATAATAACGTTATTTGGAAAAAGGATGCAACCTCGACTATGCCTAGTGATGGAGTTGTGGAGATAAAATCTTTTGTTTTGAGAGTTCCAGTGATTGAATATAAAAACGAATCTAAAGTTAATTTGATCGCAGAACTTAGAAGCGTGCCGTACCAATTTCAATTCAAAAGTTGGCAGTGCATAGAACATAAAAACGTTACAGGAAAAACCTTAATGTTCGATATTACGAATATTTACAGAAACGTGCATAATCCGTTATGGTGCTTCGTAGTTTTTCAAACTGACGCGTCAAACGACCAGAAAAAGAACAATTCTAAATTCGATCATAAAGATGTAAGAAATTATTGGATCGAATTAGGAGGTAGAAGATACCCAGAGGAAAATCAAGATTTGGATTTCGATGAAAATGATTATTCTCTGGCGTACAACGCGTTTTTAGACTTCAAAAAATCAATGAGTTCCAAGCCATCAATTCCGTACATCGAACCAGAATTTTACAAAAGGGATTATCCAATTTATAGCATCGATTTGTCGGATCAACCTCAAAACGTATCTCAAAGTAAAAGTAATTTGATACTTCACGTAGAATTCAATAAAACTGTAGCAGCAGCATCAGGTAGCTCAGAAGGTACTACTTGTTACGTCATCATTGTAAGTAAGACAAATTTAATTTACGATCCAACTAAAAATATGATCAGACAAGAAGTAGCTTAAATATTAGATACTAAGGTTTATTTTTAATGGAGTTCACTCCATTAAAAAATCTTTCGGTATACTTAAATAAAACATGGAGGATGAAATTTATTGTCATAAATGTAAAAAACGAACGAAAAATATAAACGCGGAAATTGTACAAACTGCGAACGGAAGGTGGAGAATTGCTGCTAAATGTGTGAAATGTAAAACTAATAAAAGTAAATTCATAAAAAATCCGAATGAGGAAACTAACGTAATTCCTGAAACTGAAGTTATAAATTTACCTGAAAACGAAAAGTTAGAATTTGCGAAAGAATTACATAAACCCGTTAGAAAGAAATTTCAGAAAAGGAAAATTGTTACTCATGGAAAAGATGATCTTTGGGCTGCGGACTTGATTATAATGAAACAATACGAGAATGAAAACAACGGATTCGGTTACATGTTGAATATTATCGATACTTTTTCAAAGTACGTTTGGTCAGTTCCATTGAAAAAGAAAAACGGAATAGTAGTTTCAAAAGCTTTCAAAGACGTTTTGGAAAATGTAAAATCTCATAATCATTCTACTCCTAAACTCCTTCACACAGACAAAGGTTTAGAATTTGAAAATAGACTTTTCAAAGAACTTTTAGACAAGTATAAAATTAAAATGTATCACACGGAAAGTTTAGAAAAATCCGCAATCATCGAAAGATTTAACAGAACTTTAAATCAGAAAATGAAAATTCGTTTCGAGATAAATAGGAATAAAAATTGGATAAATATTTTACAGGAATTAGTTAATGAGTACAACAAACAAGACGTTCATCGTTCCATTGGAATGACACCTGCTCAAGTTGATGCGAGAAATGAAAATGAAATTCTGAGATATTTATTCACAAAGAGTGGAAAAAATGGAAAAAAGAAATTTAAAATTGGAAATCGTGTAAGAATTACGAAATCAAAGAAAACTTTTGCAAACAAATACGAAGCAAATTGGACGAAAGAGATTTTTGAAATAACCGAGATTTTAGAAACGAATCCAATTACTTATAAAATAAAAGATTTAAGCGGAGAGGAAATCCAAGGAACTTTTTATCCCGAGGAATTACAACTCACGAAATTTTAAATGGATTACACTTATAGATATGGTCGGTACAATTCCCATAAAAAAATCAAAGGAAATTTCAGCAAAATGTCCCAACTTAACCGCACATTCTCTGACTTCTCAACTTCTACACAGCATTCATTCCTGAACGATCTCTACCTCCGTTTATAGGAGGGGATCTTTGAATGACGCAACCTTCACGACTACGACGGAGTTTCAATTCCGTGAGTCATTTCAACTTGGCTTTTCAGTTTCGTTGAAGTTTCGGTTTTTGCTGCATTTAAGTAGATGTTGAGAGCAGAACAGTTAAGAAAGGAGATTTTGATGATAAGGTCGACTCTCACTTCCATCGAGGTGGGATTAGATTAATTATTAGCTTAAGGGCCCATCAGCTAATAACGCCTCTAAAACCTCGAGGGAAGTGCATCCTCATTATATAGGGAAAAAAAATTCTCGGGTTTTGTCCGTGCAGCGATCTCCCGACCTCTTGTATGAGAAGCGCATACGATAACCACTGCACCAAGACTCCAGTTGAGAGGAGAAACACGTTCCACAATCTTGGATAGTGTATTTCAAGGCCGAATGAGGTCAGTCCATTCTCGCTCGCCTCTCTTCGCCAAGCAGCCGGTAGATTGCGTTTGCAGTTCTATTTCTTTTAACTAGCAGGTTTTTTGTAGAGTCTCGTTGTACACTTTTCCTGTCTGAATTGAATTCTTAAAGGTGGACCCCCTGGGGTCCACCTTTAATGGTCTGGACTAGGGTTCGATATTTTCGAAATTTAGGACTATTTAGGGGCCGATATTTTAGAAATTTAGCTCCCTCTGATGTTTTCACTAGAAAAAAAAAAATGAACGCCTTAAATTAAAATATTTTAACAACTTAGTATAATATTATTGTTTTAGTGGAAAAATTCCAATAAAACATTTTTTTTTTTTATTAAAATTAATAATTAAACAAACTTGATGTTATGCATGTCTTTTCCATTTTTCGATTTAATCATTCCAGTGTACACTAAACAAACACCGTGCTTAACTAGATCTTTGAGTTCGGATTTTTCAAAAGTGAGTGCATATCTTTCAGGTAAAAATACTCTGAATTCTCCCAGATTAGCTATTATCGACTCAGAGTTTTCATGAGAGTATTTAGTTTTCACAAACTCAAAACTTAGAACCTTATACGGTTTTCCTTTTTCCAGTTCTGAGAGTTTGTTGGTGGTGTTTTCAAAATTAAATTTTTTCAATAGCTGTGCCTTATTCATTTTTATTATAAAAGTTATTCTTTTAACTTACCCCCCAAATGAAAAAAGGTCACTGGTTCTGATGTTTTGTGTTAGAAATGTTTTACCAGGGATTTAAGTCGCTAAATGAAAAAGTCACTGGTTCTGATGTTTTGTGTTAAAAAATGTGTTCTGATGTTTTGTGTTGAAAAGTTTTATCAGGGGTTTAACAGAAAAGCATTTTAACAGGGTTTAGCACAAAAGCAGTTTTAACAGAGATTGAAGTCAGAAACATTTTTAACAGAGATTGAAGTCGGTGGTCCAGGATCGGTATTCCTATACTACTTATATATATATATATATATATATATATATATATATATATATATATATATATATATATCATATATATATCATTCCAGACGATCAGTCGATGTCTCGAAAGAATTGAGATAAAAAGTTCAAATTTGCACGAAAAATCTGTCTTGGCAATCGACAGGCTAAGTTCGTAGATGGGCAGAATCGGGTCACTCTAAGGGGGAGTTTTGGGGAGTTTTATGGGGGGAAAACCCCCCAAAATGAAACAGTCTGACAAGTGACACCTCATTTTAAAGGTTTTTGTACGCTGAACACGATGGTGAAATCAGAATTGCGATATCTCATTCCGTTCTCAAACTGGAGCACTTTGAAGATGAAGGAACGTGGTTATTTCTTCGAAAATTCGCTCTTATAGCCATGCTGCATGACTGTGGTTTTTTTTTAAATCCTTCATACAACTAGGTAATAAATTATTACTTGCTTTCTTTCTTTAGATGGAAAGAACGCAGCAACTTCTTTTGCAATCAATGGTTCGCCTCTCTGTCCTGTACGCCTGTATAGGTATTAGAATACCTAGGTATTATTCTTCATGAACACAAGATATAACTTGGGTCAAGGAATTCGATTTCACAAAAACATGAATGATTTGAATCAGCTGTTACCGATCACTAATCTGCTGCTGTGCAGTGTGAATAATAACGAGAAAATACTTCCCCTATAAAGTAAACTCTTGAATTTTCGTAAGGTTAGTCACAGGGAACTTTGAATTGAAAACCCTTTCGTGTTTCACGGCATTTAGTGAAGTGTTTTTACATATTACAGCTGCAGATTACTCAGTTGACTTTTCTTCTTCTTTTTGCACATTTAAAATTACCTACGTGATGTGCTGGTTTTAGTTTTAGATTATGTCTAAGCTGGTGAATATTCGTTCGCTGACATTTTATCCTGAACTAGGCATGTTCGGCCAAATGAAATAACTTCTTAGGTTTGGAAGTGTTATCATAGACTAGTGACCTCACATTCTGACCCAAAGCAGCTGAAGAACTGTGGCAGTAGAAGTATACAATTCCGTATGCGATAGGTTCAGTATACTGTATCCACACTGAAACTAAAAACCATTGCAAGGCGGCCTTCGCTGAACCTCCAGTGACTCGCGATGCGTCAGAAAAAAATACTAGCATATAAATGTACGTGGCCAGGAAGTGTGCACAATAGCAGAATCTGGCGCAACAGTTCTGTTAACGGGTCCTTCGGGATTTTAACGGAAGATCGCGTTTACTGGGTGACTGTATATTTCATATCCCCGTCGTTGCTTACTCATTTCAGGCGACCCCAAATCGAGTCTGAGATCCAGTACAACATACTGCATACAACATATACTACATAACATACCAAGGAACGAGTAATTATAGAACGAGTTTTTGGGCAATTAACAGCGAGTCCCAATACTCGCCAACCTGATCAGGATGTCCACGAGGAACATAACAAAAATTATTAATGCTGCGCCGTCCTCCATACATTCCCAAGCACCTCAAGGACCCATGTGAATCTGCAGAAGACCAAAACTATGACTGCGATGACCAGTAAAGACTTTACTCACAAGCTAAAGCGCTTAAGTAATTACTTGTTTTTATTCACGCTACCCAATAGATTCATACTCAAGTTGATTTTTGTTCTGGCTCAACTTCTAACGTCGCATAACACTCCGGTTGAATAAAAAAAAAATCCTCAACATCGGAATCTATTGGCAGGCAGGTAAGAAAGAATATACATTTTGAGCTATGGCGTTGGTATGGACACTTCAACCCCTACTTTCCAAACAACTGTACGATTTTTACGAGTAGGTACCGAACTAATTTATCGAGTGATAGAGGAGTACATTTAGGGTAATGAGAAATAATCAATAAACCATCCAGTAAGGCTTTATTGATAGAACTTCTTGTTGCTGTTGTTACAAAACATCTATCAATATCTTAATGGAAAAATTACCATAGAAGATTTTAATACTTGTGTCTTTATATTTTACCATCAAGTTAAAATGAGGCACGTTACCCATCTCTACTTTCTTGTTCTTTTTTTGTTCGATTTTATTATATTTTCCTTAAAAAGATGATATTTTAATTTACAAAATATAATTTGTTACCACACACGTTATGGTGCGGACCACATTGCCTGACGCCCCGAACTTCAAGAAAACTGAAGTCCAGGCCGTGGGGCGATGGTTTTTTTTCTCACTTATAAACATCTCAGTTTTCATAGACCAACCCAACTGGCTATATATCAGTGTCTTACAACAAAACCAACGTTTTTATAGTCTGTTATTTCATGTTACAAAATTTTCGGCTCAGTTAGGAGACCGTCCTACGGACCTAGAACATTTTTGATAAAATTCATCACAGGCAGTCGTGTTACCTGACATGTCCTTAAAAACAAAGAACTAAAGGCTAAAATAACACACATGAAATATAATGCAAAACTGAAATGTACAGTAAGTTGTCAGTATATACAACGACTCAAACGAACAAATTAAAATTGAGAAACAACAGAGTTAATTTAAAAAAAAAAAGAAATTAAAATTGAAAGATTGAGAATGTTTGTAGGAACGAAAGGAGTCCTAAAATCAAATGTAAAAATCTGGGGGGGAAACGTGAGTTTTTCAGTACAGAATACAGTTATGGATGAAAAAATAACTTAGGAAAGCTGAAGTGTGAAATTTATGAATTCCATTTGTCCTCAACAGGCTCACCAACTGAAAAATAGAGAAAAAATAAAATAGAAAAAAATACATAAATAATAAAGGAAATAATTTATTGAAGAAAGTAAAATAATACGATCTACGCAAAAGATAGTCAATGATCAATTGAGATGCTGAGTTGAAATTAAATTATTAGTAGGTACCTAACTAATTTGGTGGAATTAGTTCTTTCCAATATTTTTGGAATAGAAGAGCTAAAACAGGTCAGATTTTCATCAACATATGATTACCTCTAAAGATCTGTGGATAAAATTAATAAACAGTGACACAGGATAATAATAAATGTAAACCACAAATTATGGTATAATCAGGCATTCCGGTTCAAACACTAGTGCAATTTGTTTATATTTTTATGCAATAAGCGAGATGCAGCAAAATTTCAAGACAAAGAATTCCAAATTTTGTGTTTTTTTAAATAATAACAGTACAAGCTAGCTATACCAAATTTTATTAGAGGATTGATAGAGGAAAGCCACTATTATAATTAGGTAATAATTACTAATGTTATTGTCATACACCTACGAGTCTATTTCAAGCTATGGTCTACCATAATGATCTATTTTATTTCATTAGGTATATTTATTTATTTTTAATATTTTGTTAGTCACAAAAATACGGAAGAAAATTAACCAAGTAAGAAGGAAGGATTGACTGAAGAAAATCAACACCATGCCAATCGCATAATCGTAGGGAGGACATTGGAAAACGGCGAGCTCCAAGATGTCGGTCAATGTGGAACATCGCTCAATTTTTACGGATGTTGAACATTAATATGCTAGATCCACAATTTCTTCACAATAATAATACATCGCAACTGAATTCATAGCCAACGAATTACCAAGATTGAAGCAATTCGATCACTGTCAATTCAACGTTTAATTTTGATCAATAATAGTCATGTGATTTGAAAAATGATATATATTATGCGAAGAAATGTGGGGAAAAATATCAAACACGAAGCAGCTATTTTTAGTAGTTTGAATAACACACATATTAATTGCAAGATATAGGTACCTACACTTGTTTACCTCTCTCACTTCCTAATTTCAACAGGTGGTCCAACTGAAATAAATTGAAAGTCCAGAAGTAATGAAACGATACCATAAGCATAATACTAGTCATCCTATTCATATTATCAATTCTAAAATAGGTAATTCATTATTTGAATGGAATCACTTGGGAATCGGGACTTGAAAAAATACCATGTTTCCGATATCGAAATATTCCCCCACCCCATTCTCATTTGAAGAACAGTCTTGAAAATCACTTTGAGAAAATTATCTCACGTCTTGGCCTTTCATATTCTTGTTTTGATTTTAACACTAAATAGGTGCATGAAATGAAATTTTTTTGGGTAATCCAGTAGAATAGAATAGAATAGAATAGAAAATATGTTTATTAAACAACAGCCAATGGGTAATCCAGTATTCTATAAAATACACTACTCAAAATTTGATACGTACCACCCAGAAGTCGACCGATAACCGCCTCCCTGGCGGCCACAGCGTACTGGCGGTGGTTTGATTTGGTTATCAAAGGTTTGACTGAGTAAAGGAGGTGACTGTTGTGAAAGCACAACATCTCCGGGTGAAGATGAACCTTAAACTCAATATGGTGTTTTTGTCCCCTTTAACTTACCCAACGAAAAAGACAATGAACCGTGTGAGTAAACAGCTATCAGTCACTGTGTGCTATTCGCGAATGTTGAATAGTGTTACGATCGTCTGTGAACAAAATGAACCGTTTGACGGTTGGTCAACTGAACCAGGCCATGGAAATGCTCGAATTAGTGGAATCATTGCGTGCGGTGAGTGATGGCTTTAATGTTCACCACCAAGTAATCATTCGCGCTTGTTTTCCTGTTTTATGAGGCTCTCTCACGTTAAATGCCAGAAGCATTGTTTTTCGTTTTTTGTCAAATTTATACTCAATAATTTTTTTTTTTCAACACTTGCATTAAAATCACTTCCCTTTGTTCTCTCGAATCTTTGATAACCAAATCAAACCACCGCCAGTACGCTATGGCCGCCGGGGAGGCGGTTATCGGTCGACTTCTGGGTGGCACGTTTCAAATTTTGAGTAGTTTATTTGAAAAGCATCCCATTTTTGAGCAACTGTTTTCTACAGCAAGTAAAGTATAAATACTTACCTATAATATACCAGTATGGAAAAAGAATATTATTAAACATAATTAAAGCTTAAAACAACGTAATGGAATAAACGTGTCTTACCTTAATCATCGCATAGGCCTCCGAGTTTTGGAACGCTTTTATGAGCAATGGTTACAAAAAGCCGGTCGCTCAAGTAGTTAACTCAATCCAAAATCGATTCAAATAGAATGTACAGAATCATTAGTCTCTGGGTCATGTCGCTCCAGCTTCCCAGAGGGGAAAATCATTAGTCGAAACGCAAATCAAAATTGGTAGCTTGAGTAATTGTGGAGCCACTGAGAATGAATGCATGAATATAATGATATTGGGTGATATACACATTGATATCGGGTTTATTGGTACAAAACACGAGCAATGCCCTACCATTATGTACCATTGATATGAAAAATTGTAATAAATTTAAAAACATCGTAGTTACTTATATTATTTTCAACATAAATTCTTCGAGGGCTTAAAAATATGGAATTTCGATCAATCCATTCATGGCTTTATGATTGCTGAACCTCGATTTTTACCTTGGGAGGTTGCATGTAGGTAGCCATAATTTCTAAGGCTGGATTAAAAGGAATGCAGGTAATGAAAAAAAATTAATAAAATCCAAACTAAGGAATATAAGAGTACAACCGAAGTAATGTCAAAGGGAATGTGTAGAAGAACCATATGAAGCAAGCAAGAATTGAAATGATAAAATATATAGGTAAGGAGGGAAAACGAGCAAAATATTAGTTGTAATCACTCAAAATCTCATAACAACACAATTTAATGTTCCAGCAAAGTTAGGGGTTAAGGGTAATAAAACGTACAGGATTCCTATAAGGCTCACAAGACGACTGGTTTTATTCAAGTAACTAAATAAGAAAACTCACAAATGCCTGGTCCACAGTTCATAAGAAAAATATAAATCTACAATATTTATATTACTTAATAATACAAAATGATCGTTCATTCAATTTTATCAAAGTCACTGACCGTTCATTAATATCACCTAACTACCTATATTTACACTTACGAGTACCTACATTAAAGGTTCATTAAATGTACCTACCATAAAATAATCCAACGTAGAGAAGTTCAAATCGTAAGGGGAATTTGACTGTAATACGTCGATTTTATCCTACAATGAGAAATGGTATTCTCGAAAAGTGCACTAGCATTAGATGCCAATATATTTTGAATTCAATTTAAACTGGAGAAGATAGTGGCTCAAGTAGAATTCGTAGTTGCTAGTTCACTAACAAAACTTGATGTTCTCGTACCTACAGTTGGTTTTGTCAAAAACGCAGACTTGGAAGAAACAATTAGGAATTTTTAAATTCATAGCGAGCTTGTTCGTGCTTCATGCTTCACCACCATGCAATATTTTAGTCGGAAGGGCGTTCCCTATAATTAGCTCCACCTATACAATAGAAAAAATAAATGGTTATCAAACAATTAGAGCGAATCAACAGGTACTTCATTAACCTTCGCCAATGTTAGGTTTAAAATGTACTCGCTCCCTAAGGTTGAATCAATCATAATTACTGAAGTTGACTAATGACGATCAAATACTTAATGTGGTACAGTTATGAAGGAATTTGGCCTTTTTTCAAGATGATAGAATGCAATGACGCGTAAAATGGGGTTTTGGCACAATTAGCGAAAGGAATTCGTGTAAACGGGCGTTACATCACAGCACAAACGATACGGCTGATGGACACATTTAATGAAACAAGACATTGGAAACAAACAGAATGTTGTACGTGATTGGGAACGCATTAACTGAAGAAATAAATAGAACACCATAAAGGCGTAACTATGCGCTTATTAGTTATCATTTCCCATGCAACAGATAGTTGATGGTGTAGGTAGGTCAAGTACAGGTTAACAGCAGCTTTTCGTGCTTATTGTTTTGGATAGGTGTTAAAAATATCACGTAATAAAAAATAAAAAATAAAACTATTAGAAAGCAGTTATATTTTTGAAGCGTGTTAACATGAGCTCTGCGCAAATATCAAGAAAAAGAAACCAAGAAAAAATAAAATAAATAAAAATCAAGTGAAGGTTGCCTATTGTAACAACGTTCGGAGAAACATTCAGGCACTTTTGTATGCTTGTGAAAAGTAGAAAAAGAATTGATACAACACCCTTAATATATTGTAGAAATATAATTTTTTTTGTCTTAATGCTATGTAAAAACAATATTTTCAACTCAATTCATAACAAGCTGCTACTCTAGCAACAAAATAAATAACCAAGGTAAATGCGAACGATTAAGTTACGTTATTGTACACGTATTATAAGTTTCTCTATTGGTTCTCTTTGTAAAAAGTTAAGTTTGGGGAAGAATAAATAAATTGGCAAAATATCTAATCTACTATACAAAAATATTACTACGTACAACCATAGTAATAAAAACTGATAAACGTTTAACGTTTCATTAACTCTTGGTTAATCCAGCATGATTTGAACCTGTCAGCGATGCGAAATCCTGACTCTACCAGATTCAAGAAAGGCAAAATTTGGGAATATTTAATTTCTAGGGTCGACTTCTAACTTGAAATAAAAACTAGCAACATTCACAACATCCTTTTTTACACTTAACACAACGGGAATTAACTATTAATGATAATGATTATAATAGCGCTGAGTAGTTCGTTATAACATCATAAAATACAGTTACAGCAACGACAGGTTTGAATTTAATGGTGCAAGTCGAGTCTGAACATGCTCATTGAGGCCAATATTAGAGTGGAATAACACCACCTGATTATAGTCAATACGGCAAACTTCAATGAAGTCCTAACGCGTGAATAGTTTATATTTAATGAGCTGTAAGTTATTTTTATGTGGTCGCTACCAAAGCGTGTTTGAAATGAATTTTCCTCACAAATTCAAAGGGGAACTAACAGCTATTCATCAAAAATAAATACACAATGAGGCGTTCAAAAATATTTCAGCAATCAGAACTCTGTTTCCTGAAAAATAACCTAAACTCATCACGAACTTTTCTCCCTACCAAAATACCGTAACATTAAAGTCGATCACTGACCAAGGCAACGTATTCCCGTAGTCTCAATGTTAAATTCTATGCTTTTTTCCTAAGGTTAGTGTAAATAACACCAGTTATCGAATACAATTTTCAAAAAAACAAACTATTTTCATGTGTTTTAGACAAAGCATACAACAACTAGAGGATTGTCCTGTAAACCTCTCGTGTTGGTTCGCTTAAAAGCACAGCACTTCACCAAAATGAAACATTGAGCACACAAATGGACCTGAACAAATTGCAGAACGATGATGTCGACGGGTGACGAAATCCAGGGAATCGCTTGTTTAAAATTACAAACAAACAAAACAAATTGAACAACGATGTATTAATGTCTCTGCAGACCACAAAAGTTCGGATAGGAGGAAAAAATGTGGAGTTAAGTTGCAGGGCATCTTCTTCCAGGCATCCATTTTGTTTGTGGTGGTTTAAAAAAACAATGAATAATCTTTTTTATCCGTTTCCAGACGGCTGTGTCAAGATTGGGGTCGGCCAATGGGAGTGTTGATATTATCCTGGCGTATGCAGTTGTTTTATCCTCAACACCGGTTGAGTTTGTTCGGTGAGAAACGGCGAACTGTGCGTGATGGACGAAATCGACGGACAAAAGGTTTTTTTCACAGCGGTCCATATATGATGAGTATGAAAAATACGGCCCACATAATGATGATACCGTGGACCGTCTTAAGCGGATTCTTACCGTCAGCGATCTTCCTGGCAACGAATTTAAGGGTTTCGTCAAGCAGGACAACGGGTAGGGAGAACTTCATGACGACCATCCATTCATCAACGCCCAGAGGAGTGACTTGGAAAACAGTCTGGAAATAGTGAGAGGAAATCATGAGATTACATTGACAAACACGTTGGAGGAAATGAACATGCAAGCACAGAAAGGGAATTGATTGAGCGTTGACTGGTAATCAACAAACTACTGAATTTCACTCCTCAGTTCAAGGAAGCACTGTTATCACCTCACCTGTGGGAGGTAAAATATTGTTGACCCCGAAAATCAAATTTCACATTTCAATGTAAAGACCTGTCCGAATAAAAATGGTTCTTGTATGCGTCTCTGAAAATGACGCGCGCGTATCAGTACGCGTACGTTATGAGTGTAGCGAAGATTTCATATTCTGAATATTTCATATTTGAAGATTTCATATACGAATTGATTTCATATTTTGATTCATTTGGGACTACTGATAGTCCCTAATGAGTTTCTGAAAACGGACAGCAACTTTTGAATGCACCAGCCCAAAACATGAAATCTTCGCTACACTCATAACACTGGTTCTAATTGACCGATTTTGATGAAATTTAGGTGGTTTATGATGGGGTTGGTCCCTAGATGGACAGGAAGGAATGCATCTCCCTTGCATCCAATGAATAGTTGGTGGAGCCTATCTCTTCACGAACTCGTTCAAGGGTTAAAGGATAAACCATCCTGAATACCAATACCATGAATTGTAAGGTTACTGGAAAGTGATCATTTCGAATTTAAGTAAAATTATTATACTTACTGAGAGGATTTCAATGTGGAGGATGACAAAGTGAAGAGTGAAAGACAGAACCATGGCACCGACCAGCCAAGGGTTGCACCATGGGGGCATGGCGATCAAGGACTGGTTCTCAGACAAGCTGTCGAACAACACAGATAAGTTATCAGAACATGGGCATACGAGAAATAGAAAACAACAACGGATACTGCTCTTCATGCAAATGTTAACCTGATTAGGAACAGGGTCGCTTCAAAGAAACTTCAACTACTGATATTTACCATTCAATTTCATATGGAATAAAGTAGGTACTACAACTTATCAACCACAATGCATTGCAAGCATTCCAGTTAGGCATCTGCTGATACCTAACTGGATTCACGTCAATCCTTTTTCTATGTTTTACCTGTTCATGGCGTTCAGCATCTCAATGGTGACAAGGACGGAAAGAGCCATGGTCATGGGGTGAGGGTCGTGGAAAACTTTGCAGTCAACACCAGCAAAGATGGGGTCGTCAGCAGAGCACTGGAGATGGTGAGTCTGAAAAACGATGGATACCATTAACGGTCAGGGTTAACGGTTAACCAGTAACGAAGTTGAACGTTAATGGACCGTAATGGTTTTAGTCAATAACGATAACTAAAGACTACCAACATGTCTTGCTTGACTCCGTAGGGATATACAAGACTATACATCTGATTTTGTGTGAACATATATTACAGTGCCCTAATATGTTGAGGCATTGGTGCGCACAGTTGAATTCAAATCAATACCAATTATCCCCCCCCGATAAATTTCAGTTCAATTATCACTTAACACCCAACATTGTAATAGTGAGGTGCAATGAATAAACCACAGGCAGTGTATTAAAAGTGGCTAGATACATCACAATAAATGAATTAACTTACCGACACAACTGAACGAGTATATAAAAAAAAATTGAGGCGTGAGAATAAATCTCCTGATTTCGAGGAATAATCTTCCTAGTTCGTTCATTATAATATATTGTTGATTTAAACGGATTCAATGACTGGTGCGATTTGACGCATTTTTTTGTCATTTTCGCAAAATTGGTTCAACGCTGATCTACTTATTGCTATTATATATTATGAAGTGTATGTGCACCACAGCACTTACGAGTTGGTAGTAGGTGAGCTGAGGTCCTTCCGGGCTGTACATGAACCACCAAGCAGCACCACCAACGGTGGCAGCGCCGACGTATGTACCAATGGCCATGTAACGGAAGAAGAGCCATCCAGAGATGAGACCTTCGTCGGCTTTACGTGGGGGCTTCTCCATGATATCGAGATCCGGAGGGTTGAAACCAAGGGCGGTAGCAGGCAGACCGTCAGTCACCAGGTTAACCCACAACAGTTGGACGGGGATTAGAGCTTCAGGGAGACCAAGAGCGGCAGTCAAGAAGATACTGGAATCGAAAGTATTAATCTAAAGAAGGCATTTCAGGAAAGAAGTTTGGCGCCTTTTACTTTTCCCCTGTTTGTACACTCAGTTTCACGACAAAACTGCCAAGTTGTGGAATACTCGTGTATGGAGGCTAACCTAGGATGCACAATTCAATAAAAAGGAAAACTTACGAGACGACTTCACCAATGTTGGAAGAGATGAGGTAACGGATGAACTGCTTCATGTTGTTGTAGATGGCACGACCTTCTTCAACGGCAGCGACAATAGATGAGAAGTTGTCATCAGCCAAGACCATCTCAGCAGCGGATTTGGCAACAGCGGTTCCGGATCCCATAGCAATACCGATTTCAGCCTTCTTCAGGGCAGGTGCGTCATTGACACCGTCACCAGTCTGCAGAGAGCAGAGAATTATTAATGTTTACGTTCACTCGCCCCTGATTCACTGAGGATTGTTATCTGCGAGCATAAATGGATGGATGTTACAGTTTATAGAGCGTACTCACCATAGCAGAAATTTCGTTCATGCTCTGAAGGAACTCAACGATCTTCGATTTGTGGGCAGGTTCCACACGCGAGAAGAGCCTAGCGTGGGCGCAAGCTCTCTTTTGTTCAGCAAGGGGCAAGTCGTCGAATTCACGTCCAGAGTAAGACATGCCGGTGGTGTCTTCCTCTTCAGTGAACACACCAATACGCCTGCAGATGGCTTCAGCGGTGGCCTTGTTGTCTCCAGTGATGACAATGACACGGATACCAGCAGCACGGCACCTGAAAAAACCAAAACAACCGTAATTTGTAGAATCTCGAGTTTCTGTAAACTTCAAGTTCCCAAAATACCATTAGATAAGCTCAAAAAAAAACTTACTCTTGAATATTGGAGTTTCATCTTGACTATCTAGAAACTCGATATTCCAAGGGAAATGGAACAGTTAGGAAGGAAATACACACCTGACAATGGAGTCAAAGACTTCCTTCCTTGGAGGGTCAAGCATACCAACGACACCGACGAAGGTCAGGCCGACTTCATAAGTATAGAATTTGGTGGAGTCTCCAAGATCCATCTCTTCAGGGCGCATTGGGTTGTCGGAAGTGGCGAGAGCCAGACACCTGAGAGTGTCACGTCCAGTACCATATTGCCTAGTGAGTTCGAGGATCCTGTTCTTCAGAGTGGCATTCAATGGGACCTTGGTGCTTCCGATACGGGCGTGCGTGCATCTCTCCAAAACACCTGAATCAGATTACGTTTTTCAGAACTAGCAGTTACCTTAGAAGGTAATTAAACCAAAAAAGAGTGTTCAAAAGTGATGAACATGTGCGCTAATGATATTTCAAACTTAGTTTACCTTCAGGTGCTCCCTTAACGAACAGTTTAGGCCCAGTTCCGAATTTGGTGGACTTGAGGGGTACGCAGTAGGAGGACATGGATTTCCTGTCACGAGAGAACTCCAGGGTGAACTCCTTCTTCCATTTGGTTTCCATGTCCTGGCGAACAACGATGGCAGTGGTCCTTCTGTCAAGTCCAGTCTTGGGGAGGGCGTAGGGGTTCATTTTTTCGGCGAGGACGATCAGGGCGGTCTCAGTAGCTTCACCTACCTGTAACAAAATATAATTATAGATGAGGTAAAATTGTATAACAAGAGAAAAAGAAGCAATAAGGATAATGAAAATTGTATGTACGAGTAGAAATAAATGAAAATTGCAATATAGATGAGATCTCAATATAGATTCAAATTGAAAATTTCAATATAGACGCGAACCAATAAAGGTATTGGACATGTGGAATAGAAAATGTCACCTTTTCGAATGCCTGTTTGAATTCGTTGAAGTCAATAGCGGAGTCGTTGCACATGATGCAGATGGTTCCAAGTTCGTGGAGGGTTTCGAAATCGGAGGCCTTGACTTTCTGTCCCTTGAGGAACACATCACCAATTGGCTCATAGGTGGATCCAGTGATCTCAAACTCCAAGAAAGAGGAGTCTGAGCCTTCGATCTTCTCGAAGACGAACATCCTAGAGACGGACATCTGGTTGGTGGTGAGGGTTCCGGTCTTGTCGGAGCAGATGACGGAGGTGCATCCCAGAGTCTCTACGGACGGCAGGGAGCGAACAATGGCATTCTTCTTGGCCATACGCCTGGTTCCGAGAGCCAAGCAAGTGGTGATGACGGCGGGAAGACCTTCTGGAATGGCAGCGACGGCAAGAGCGACGGCGATCTTGAAATAGTATACGGCACCCTACGACAGAATTACGAACAAAACGTGAATATGAACCAAAGAAGAAAAAACGTCTGCTAAGTCGGGTAGGCAGCACAGCTTCCTCACCTACGTAACAAGACGTAGGTATACAAATTGGTGGGTCCATACGGTGGATAGATGGAGCATTGACGTGTATGGATTTGAAACTGAGAGGTTCAAAAATTACAAAATAGTAGGATGGAATAGGAGTTGTAGTAGTAATAGTTTTAATGATAGGCGTAAAGGATTACTATAGGCATTCATCCAAACACCTACCTTCCAAATCTCATTGCATTACGACAATTTCAATGGTAGTTATGGGCTCCACTAGGATTTAGTTTGCGCATGGGCAGAATTAAGTTACTGTACTTCATAAATGGCTTAAATATGGGGCTGTCTGTGGCCCAACCCCCACCTACCCTCCGAATTTAAACTGTTTTAGCTGAACAATTATATAATTTTAAAATGTATCTATGGTATACGCAATTGTATAAATGAGAGAACGGAGAGCTGATGATACAGGAATGCCTCAAATCGATAATGATATTATAGGATCATGAGGGTTAGGGTTATTAGTCTAGGAACACCTGCACGATAGGGGCAAGATGGCGTCGGTAGAGAACTGAAATGAAACAGGATTATTACTGGCCCTCAGACGGAGTTTCATTAAAATACTAAGAATACTTTGTTGAAAATTAATAATTCACCTTGATCCAGGAACCACCATGAGCGGGGTCGTTGAAGTGTCCGATGTTGATGGCCCAAACAGCGACGCAGATGACGGAAATGACTTTGGAGAGCTGTTCACCAAACTCGTCCAATTTCTGTTGGAGGGGAGTCTTGATCTCTTCAGTTTCGGACATCTCAGTCCTGATTTTACCGATGGCAGTGTTAAGGCCAGTTCCGATGACGACACCACGGGCTTTGCCGGCGGCGACATTGGTACCAGAGAACAGGATGTTCTTCTTATCCTGCAACGAATTATTAAAAACGTGAGTAGCTAATAGATAATTATATCACGTGGCAGATTTAGGGACACAAGATCGTCAACTCAATGCCCAGAATCAACCTTCCCTAAAATAGTTGCCAATTTTTTGAACTTGATGCAATGTGATTATGGGCAAATCACTTACCTGGTTGACGGCCCTGGGGTCAGGGACAACATCGGTGTGCTTGATGACGGAGACAGATTCACCAGTCAAGATGGACTGATCTATCCTAATGGTAGTGGAGTAAATCTTGATTAACCTAATATCAGCTGGGATCTTATCTCCAACTAGAACATAAAAATGCGTTCACACCATTCAATTACGCTCACATGGTTATGGATTCAAATAATATAATAAATCAATACGGCTCGATTATTTATATCAACCCTAACATACTTTGGTCTACCTACGCGTTTTGCAACGCCAAACAACAATATATTTTTCCTCGTCATAACCATCAAATTCTGGTCCAAAAATATAACGTAAACGCCTCTTGTCTTTTCACTTCACTGTAATAAAAGTAAGACATTGAGAGTCTACGAGGACAATTGGCCGAGCCAACAGACCGTGAACACCGTAGAAAAGCTTGGAGAGAGCAAACCTCGGTATAAAGCAAAACTAAAAACGGTGAAAGATGAATGATGGAATTTGTACCAAAATACACTTTTCTAGTGTTCGAAAAATTTTGGAAAACTTCTCACAATAGATCTCTATGGCAGTTGGTAGAGAAAGGACTACTTTTTTCAATAGCTCAACTTCTTATTTGCAATATTGTTTTTGTCGTTATTTGTTCATTATGTATCTACTAGCTCAATAGATGCCTAAACTGAATTAGCATGTAGATCGCTCCGATACATACTTACTATTTCCTTCATGTACCTCCAATATTACCTACAATTTCACCCAAACATCTTACACTACACCACTAATTCAACGGAAACTGGCAATATCCATGTAGCTTGTAAGCATGCCATAACCACAGGAAATTATTCTCACCCGAAACTTCAACGACGTCACCGGGGACGATCTCCTTCGCTCGGACTTTCTGGACTCCGGCTTTGTCCGCCCGCACGACCTTGCCCATTTCGGGTTCATATTCCTTCAGGGCCTCAATGGCATCTTCCGCATTCCTTTCCTGCATTCACAATTGAACAAGTTACGACTAGAATCACGCCATTTCCTATACAACATGGATGGGTTTATGATACCTTGAGAAGATAAGCCAACATTATGTTTTGACATGTTAGTGGAAAAGCCACACTATTATGCTCAATAACCCCGCCAAGAATAGTGGACACATCCACTTTTTCCTTGATGCCACAAAATAATAACTTGGTCATTTAATTTTTTTTAAATACATATACATGAATAAATAATATCATGTTCGTGTACTTGCTAAAATGCCACCGACTGAACAACCAAGGTGCAAAAGAACACTGGCCAAGCCCAATAAAATACCTACTTTGCGGAAGTTATTCCAGGAGTGGTTTTTGCAAGAGTTCTGTACGAACACATCGTTTTTTTAATGCTAAAAAACTATCCATAAGAATCATTAGCAAAAAGTAAGCTACGTGGTCAAATTTGAAAATGATCACTTTGTTTTACGTTGCCCTTCAGTCGTTGCAAGTGTTCACATTCAGTAAGTTTTAACCCAATCAAGTATTTACAAAACAAAATGAGTAGTCGATACAAAGTAAATTACCTGCCACACACCGACGATGGCGTTGGCGATAAGGATAAGCAAAATTACAAAAGGTTCTACGAAAGCGGTGAGGGAGTCTTCATGCTCTTCAAATAACGCAAGCACCTGTGAACAGAACAAACGAGTGGCCAAATATAGTAGAGATAAAGTATCTCGGCGACATGGAAATCTCAGCTTGCAAAAGAAAGCAAACGCCCAAGCTGGAGCGTCGAGGAACAATAACTTCAAACAAAACAACTAACTACGCGCGCCACGAAACAATTTTTTTAAATGCCCAAATTGAACAACTAGGAATATTTCGTTGGAGGAGAAACAAAGAATAACATCCCGTTTTCAAACGATGCTGTCATCCTGGAAAAACAAGTCGTGATTCGCAGAAATTTGTAACACAAATAAAAGAAATATTGCGACACTAGATGAATATTGTGTTGTGCAATAAATAAGCCCAACAAAGTATCATAAGTACTCTTAGTGAACGCGAACAATGCAATTTCCTACAATAAATTAAGATTTGTTGTAGCAACTATTTAATTTGAGATTGCGCCTATTTGCTGCGAATGAAAAACAAAAGACTCAGATTTCAGCAAGGCTGTGTCATTTTTTCGATATTAAAATCGTTGTTGGTTTGATATAATTAACAAAAGGATCTGAGAAAAACAGATAGATAACGCAAACACTGCAATGCGGAAATAATATTGATAAGAAGTTTATAATAAAAGGAACTTTGCTAATGTAGATAAAATGGATACGAGTACTTACGAAAGAAATAATAGCGGCTAATAACAGGATTTTGACTAGCAGATCGTCGAACTGCTCGAGGACTAATTGCCATATGGATTTGCCTGGAACATGGAATCAACGCTTAGGTAAAGAACTGTTTGGACCTCCTAAACATACTAAAGCCGAGGTATTCGATTTCCAACTTCTGTAACAGTGATGACGTGAACTTGAGTTTTCCACTCGTTCAAATTTTGAGATTTACTTTCAATAAACCTAGACTGGAAGTTGAATCTTTCAAGGTTTATGCACATGAAACACAATGTGGCTAGAGATAGGCAGATACCGGATTGCCCTCATTCTTCGTTCTAAGAAAGAGTCGCCTGCTTGTGAAAGCTGCGACTACAGCAACTCACCTGAATTCAATAGGACCCACAAAGTCCCCTTTCATTTGTCTCACAATGATGACAACAACTCGATATACTTCACTTTCATGAAAAGGAATTAGTATGATCTGTTCTTTAATTATTTAAAAACGACTTCATTGGATGGTAAGTAAGATAACTTGACCGCAGCACTTGCGACCCAATACGGATTTACATGCGGTAAAATGCACGTCTAGAAATGAGGCAGTCATTTTGTAGATGACACAATTCCATTAAGCAAGCATGACTACAACTGGCACCGTCAGATCGCTAATTAAACGAACCCGAATTAAACTAGAGCACAACACATTCTGCTCTTTTGAACTGTATACGAAAGAGACAGCATTCTAGACAGAGGAAAACTAAAATTGAACTGGGGGTTTTCATGGGTGGTACACACCCATGAAAAAGTAGATGTACCAGTGGAGAAAGCGTTTCCCATCGCAGTAAGCGATTTTCAGGATTGAGTAGGTAATGTTTTCAACTATCCCCCTATATTTTCCACATAAATATAATGGTGCCGAAGGGAAAAACTGTTCCTCCCAAAAACAACCGGGGAGGAGTTTCGCACATTGACATCATTTTAGTACGGAAGAAATGTTGAAGAGAACCAAATTATACGTCCATTGAGGCCAGATCGAATTCTCAGTCTTCAAGAGAATGGCCAAAATCATAAAAAACGTGGCTGCACAACTTTTTGTCTCACTCGGCGTGAAATTAGATCTGTTTATTGGGGATTTCTGGCGCTAATAAGCTATTACATGTATAGGAACATTTGGTAATGCTCAGAATCAGAATAAAATTTCTCATAATATAATAGTTCAGTTTCTGCCCTAAATTTACTCTTGCCCTCACTACGTGCCGCAAACTGCTCACCGGACGGATTCAATAATATTCTGCTCAGTTCCGTATCTACCCACGGCATAGTTCTTCCTTGTTCAGATGTTCCGGTGAGTACCACTTGCAAGGATGACAGGTAGCCTGAATACGACTTGAATCAAATAACGCGATCCCAAAACTGATCCAATGTTTGTATGTACTTGTTTTGAATGAGTTAAAAGAAAACAGACTGATGGAAAAGGTAAGTAAAAAGGGTAATCCACTAGACTACCCTTTTTACTTACCTTTTCCCTCAGTTTGTTTTCTTTCAACTCATTCCTTCTCTTCCCTATTTTTATTGCCATGGGGTGGGTTGAGACTGAAGGAAGATGAGCTTGACAGAAATACTCCCGAGGCAATTGGCCCTTTGCCCGGAGCCCCGTCCGCCCCCGTGTGCCGACCGCGGGCCTCATTCTCGCCCGTTGGTATGCTTCGCCTTTCGTCAAAAGTGACGCAAGCGAGGTGGAAGAAGGCAGATGGCTTCCACAACTTTCTTTATAGTGCCTTCCAAACCACACCTCACCTAAGTTTGGCCCACAAATGTCAATTATACCTATGTAAAAATACGTGTTTCAGGTGAACTAAAAAATGGAATGGGGGAAAAAACCCAGTGAATCTGTTGATCAGTTGGCATTCTTGAAAACAGATGGGGCACAGCCAATTTCGATGAAGCTTCTAGAAATTACTAGTTCGTAGGTAGGTACTACCAACCTTCGGGTTGTACCGCCAATATAACAGTGAACTACGAATATAAGTGAAACTGCGTGTCCAAATCTTCTGAACTCTAAACCGAAGAGAGGTTTACATTCAACTAACTTGCTGGCGTCTCGGACGTGGACAGCAGTCCTATCAGAACGATCAGTTTGTTCTGTTCACTTCGCGAGGCCTCACTGCCCTGGTTGTAGGGACAAGAGCCGTAGAGACGTGAACTGATGGTTTCAGTCGCCGTCCCGATACCAACCATCCCAATACCAGCCACCAAGTGGCCACCGGCTCACCAATGCTTGTCATTTCTGACGACGTGATGTCAAACACGTAGACAACAGTGAAACATACGAATAGATAGGAGGCACCAGTGAAGCCTTAACCAACACGATGTGTGTTCGCTCATTAATCAAGAACGCTGCAAATTATTACACAACGGTTTCTTATTTACCTTTATAGATGCCCCTTCTGCGTATATCACTGTTTTCTGTGGTCAATACCTACCCTCGGGCTCCCCTCCAGGAAAGCCTTAAATCGAGTAAAAGAGCCAGTCCGGGAATCACAGTTTCATAAAACATGGAAAACGATACTCACAAGCTCATGTTCACTAACAACTAGGAAAAAACCCTATTTTTACGCCATTTTTTACCCATAACACCTTTGGGTGTATTCCGATCGGGCTGCCGAGCCTCGGAGCACAACTAGGGCCCTAATGGAGATTGTGTGCGAATGAACGACGACTTTAGACCACAATTTAAGGTAAATTTAAGGCTGAAACTTCGGTAGAACCTCAATTCTATACTGGTTGGTCAAAATCGACTGACTTCATATTCGGTCTCCTCGTCCTAATAAACATGGAAAACGACATGTTTCACCCATAACACCCTTGGGTATATTCCGATCGGGCTGCAAAGTTGCGGGACGCAACTAGGGCCCAAATGGAGCCTGTGTGCGAAACATTGAATTTTTTAGACCGAAAATAAAGGTAGATACGGATGATACGGCGGACGGGTCGTGCATTTTTGGAATCTACGCACCTTGAAATGTAAAAGAAATTTTGAGGGGTGGTAAAAAAAAAGTTTGCTGAGCGGATACATTGGTGTATTATTAACAGAATAATAAACCAAAATTGATTCAACAGTCCGAATTCCAGAAATATTTGTACCAAACAAGTATTTCCACGTATGCTCGAAGCCCTGAACATCGAATAATCATTACCTACATAATAATATAGAACAACTCAGATCCCCGTCGAGACATAAAAATAAAGCGCTCAATAAATAAAACTCCTAGAAAGCTCTCACTTTTACCAAAGCTACTTTCAACTTTCGGCCAACCCTCTGAAAATCTGGTCCCATCATACCTCATTTCAATGACAAAAGCTCATATCAGTAGCACGGAAAAGGTGAAATCGTGAGTACAATGACAATTTAGTCGTGACTTTTCAGGACTTAGGCTTACACGTCTATGAAAACTGTACCTACCTTCTGTTACACCCAATACCTACCAACCTAAGGAATATCACATTCCCCAGCCATACTGCTACAATATACCTTCAGTGAATAATCACGCGTTAGTTTTGAATTTGTGGCAAAACAACTTGGTACTATGCGATAATATACGTAACCGCTGTTGCTCGATCCATGTCGTGGTTCATTCCTCAATGTACCTATTTTATTTTATTCTTCTCCCTATTTAAGCGATATATTTCAATTTCGAAGGAACTTATGTCAGAATACCACCCATAACCAGACCACCCAGAATACGACTATCCAAATAACTGCCAGACTTTACCCAAGCGAAAACGACCATATTTAACAATGAAGTGCTAACAGAAATAATTTGTTTCTTGAGTTCCGAAGGTACCAACCACAATGCGGTCATAATAGTGAACGGAGGAGACCGCGAACGTCGTACCCATATCCGCCGATCTGAATATCTCTTCCCATTCACCTCGGTTTTATTGATTCGATTAACCCTCAGTTTAACCATTGTTACGTAAAGGCCAGATCGCTCGTACACAATTCACACTAAGCTCGGCGGCCAGTCATTTTCGCCTCCACTGTGGACTCCCATTTCTCGGCATTTTCCCAGTTTCAAAACTCATGAATACAGGTTGAGTCTTCAACTGGCGATGTGACTCTTTTCAAGCACTGCTGCTACAGGTGAAATTTATTCGGAAATTATTTGACATGGGTGACATGGGTGACTGAGGATTTTCCGCCAAGGGTTCTGATACCTACACCGAACCAATTTGGAGCACAAGTAAATTTAAAGTTCCACACACAAGTACCTATTATACTACCTGTCACCTTAAGTACCGATTAGATTTTTTTATAATAGTTGAACACTGCCAACAGCCATCTTTTGCAGTGATGAAGTAAACATTTTTTCCCAGTACCTAACACTATTTATCAGTAGGTACGTACCTACTTACCTTAAAAAAAATGAATGAGGGGGGGGGGGGGGCAAAATGCACAAAAGGCACTCCATTTGAGTATAAACGAATGTATGTGCAAAATTTCGTTGATCCGTTATGTCAGTGAGGCTGTAACCTTGTCAAAGAAGAAGAACAACGACAACGACAAGAACTAGAAAAACTTGAAAACTGGTGATTTCCAACTCTTCCACAACGGCACAAGATGGTCTCGATGGCTTAAATTTGGTACACGACCTCAGAGGCCCCTCGAGAAAAACAACCAACACCGGAGACCCCCCCAGAGGGCCGTGTTGCCGGGGGGGGGGGGGGGGGGGGGGGGGGGGGTAGAAACCCTACTTGTTCTGTCGTGTAAACAGTGTTTTTGGTCGGAGGTTTTAATTTCTGTCAAACCCACCTATTATTATTTCTGCTCCACTGTCGCTGTTACATGTGTATGCCTAACAATTTTCTCCGACTCCGTATTGTTTTCGTAGGTACACGTGAGTAATGAGGCATCATGTAGACGTTTACTCCTATTCTAGATGGCAACTGGGGTTATCTATTTATGCAGTTTACTCCTCGGGCTTTTGTTGACTCCTGACAGTTATTTTGGGCTGCGGCCAAAAAATCCTAGGACGGCACCACGGTACAAATCATATTCCATCGACCCTAATACCGCGGACACCAGAGAGGGCCTTCAAAGGCATAGCATCCGTAGTGACGTCAGTGTTTTGACATTCAATCAAAAACATGGCACTGGACTGCCCAAAAGTTTCGAACACCTCACACGTGGGTGAAGACACATCAAATGAACTCTCACGGGTTTTCAACAAAGCTCGCCCACGTTAAATTTATAAATGCAGATACATATTAATATCCTAATCGTATCAGACATAAGCCGTAGTTCGTTCAATTTAACATCCATAAAATGAACTGATATTCAGAAACCTAAAATGTCAACGCCTTCCTTTATCCTCTCACCTGAAATCACCACTATAAACACTTTTGGGGATGTCCCAATATTTTACCAAAAGTAACACCATACGATGATCACTAACCCGAAACTACTAGATCATGAAAAAACTAAAATTAATAGGCTTCGAGTAAGAAACCAACCATAACTTCAAGATCGCCATGGTGAAAAGATGAGACATAATGTTGAAAATCAAGTACCTAATTTAATAACTAGTTAAAATGTAGTATAAGTTTTACTGAACTACCCAATGATCGGCGGACATATTAAAATGTAGTACGGAAAACAACACCGTAATGGCAAAATGCTATGATCAAAAGAAACTCACCTTCCTCCGTTGGAAGTTCTGAAACAGAAGAAAATCAAAAAATTAGTCGTTTTCCGAAACAAAAATAGAAATTAAAAACAACAAACGTACTCGTATATGTATTATAGGCGAAGGCTGAACGTGGAATATGAATACAATAGCTGGTGGGAATACCAATCGCTTGCCTCTCGTTCGGGGAACCGATTGCAACACACTGAATCAATGGAGGAATGAATCCAGTGGCCGCGGAAAACCAAATACAAGGTACCTAAGAATGTCTAATTCTTGAGGTGAAACTTAGGAAACTGATCATTCTCATTTTCTAATACACTCAGTACGTAGCCACAAATAATATAAACGCTGCAAAGTCCTTGTCACATGGGTTTATTATTCTATTGGAGTTCTAGAGATTCTTGTTGGCAGTTAAATTTATTGTTTCTTTCATGTGGAATGATTGAATTAGCTATTCCTGATGATTTCCACCAATTTTGGCCCCCAAAACATGAAATATGTAGGTAGGTACACTCCCCCCCCCCCCCCCCCCGATCATCTTTGATCATTGGTAGTGCGATTTAATGGTCTTGATTCAGCTGTTTACACTTTTTCTAATGTTAGTATACACATTGATGGTGATTTCAGACAGTTTTCCAGGTTTTTGACTAAAAAAGCCAATTTTGGGAGCTGAACCAATGGTAAAACCTCAATTT